>CM029563.1:20258065-20569841 GCA_017309665.1 Coelopa frigida
TTCCATGAAAAATTGCCTTAATTATGAAATTTTCGAAAATTTAGAGGTCGTCACGAATTAACGTCCTTTTATCGAAATAACGCGTATTACAGAGATATGAAGCATTTAAGATTTCCATGAGAAATTGCCTGAATTATGAAATTTTCGAAAATTTAGAGGTCGTCACGAATTAACGTCCTTTTCGCGAAATATAACGCGTATTTCAGAGATATGAAGCATTTAAGATTTCCATGAGAAATTGCCTGAATTATGAAATTATCGAAAATTTAGAGGTCGTCACGAATTAACGTCCTTTTAAGCGAAATAACGCGTATTTACAGAGATATGAAGCATTTAAGATTTCATGAAAAATTGCCTGAATTATGAAATTTCGAAAATTTAGAGGTCGTCACGAATATTAACGTCCTTTAGCGAAATAACGCGTATTTACAGCGAGATATGAAGCATTTAAGATTTCCATGAAGAAATGGCCTGAATTATGAAATTATCGAAAATTTAGAGGTCGTCACGAATTAACGTCCTTTTCGCGAAATAACGCGTATTTACGGAGATATGAAGCATTTAAGATTTCCATGAGAAAATTGCCTGAATTATGAAATTTCGAAAATTTAGAGGTCGTCACGAATTAACGTCCTTTTCGCGAAATAACGCGTATTTACAGAGATATGAAGCATTTAAGATTTCCATGAGAAATTGCCTGAATTATGAAATTATCGAAAATTTAGAGGTCGTCACGAATTAACGTCCTTTTAGCGAAATAACGCGTATTTACAGAGATATGAAGCATTTAAGATTTCCATGAAAATTGCCTGAATTATGAAATTTTCGAAAATTTAGAGGTCGTCACGAATTAACGTCCTTTTCGCGAAATAACGCGTATTTACAGAGATATGAAGCATTTAAGATTTCCATGAGAAATTGCCTGAATTATGAAATTTCGAAAATTTAGAGGTCGTCACGAATTAACGTCCTTTTCGCGAAATAACGCGTATTTACAGAGATATGAAGCATTTAAGATTTCCATGAGAAATTGCCTGAATTATGAAATTTTCGAAAATTTAGAGGTCGTCACGAATTAACGTCCTTTTCGCGAAATAACGCGTATTTACAGAGATATGAAGCATTTAAGATTTCCATGAGAAATTGCCTGAATTATGAAATTATCGAAAATTTAGAGGTCGTCACGAATTACGTCCTTTTCGCGAAATAACGCGTATTTACAGAGATATGAAGCATTTAAGATTTCCATGAGAAATTGCCTGAATTATGAAATTTTCGAAAATTTAGAGGTCGTCACGAATTAACGTCCTTTTCGCGAAATAACGCGTATTTACAGAGATATGAAGCATTTAAGATTTCCATGAGAAATTGCCTGAATTATGAAATTTTCGAAAATTTAGAGGTCGTCACGAATTAACGTCCTTTTCGCGAAATAACGCGTATTTACAGAGATATGAAGCATTTAAGATTTCCATGAGAAATTGCCTGAATTATGAAATTTTCGAAAATTTAGAGGTCGTCACGAATTACGTCCTTTTCGCAAAATAACGCGTATTTACGGAGATATGAAGCATTTAAGATTTCCATGAGAAATTGCCTGAATTATGAAATTTTCGAAAATTTAGAGGTCGTCACGAATTAACGTCCTTTTAGCGAAATAACGCGTATTTACAGAGATATGAAGCATTTAAGATTTCCATGAGAAATTGCCTGAATTATGAAATTATCGAAAATTTAGAGGTCGTCACGAATTTACGTCCTTTTCGCGAAATAACGCGTATTTACGGAGATATGAAGCATTTAAGATTTCATATAAATTGCAGAATTATGAAATTTTCGAAAATTTAGAGGTCGTCACGAATTAACGTCCTTTTCGCGAAATAACGCGTATTTACAGAGATATGAAGCATTTAAGATTTCCATGAGAAATTGCCTGAATTATGAAATTTTCGAAAATTTAGAGGTCGTCACGAATTAACTTCCTTTTCGCGAAATAACGCGTATATACAGAGATATGAAGCATTTATTATTTATTGCCTGAATTATGAAATTTTCGAAAATTTAGAGGTCGTCACGAATTTACGTCCTTTTAGCGAAATAACGCGTATTTACAGAGATATGAAGCATTTAAGATTTCCATGAGAATTTTGCCTGAATTATGAAATTTTCGAAAATTTAGAGGTCGGTACGAAATACTCTCTTATTTTACAGCAATAAAAATGAGTAGATTTGAGTAAAATATATCGAAATGTCAGTTAATTCAAAAAATAAATTGTATGGAATTCATGAAATTTTAATTCGAAATTTCTGGTTAGATTTAGCCAATAGGAATGTCGCATCATTCTAGTTTACGATATAATATTGGCAGTAGTTATGTTGTTATGTTATTCAAATGAGTTGCATTTGTCATATCTTAGAGAAATTCATGGTTTTAATTTTTTCATTATTTGCCCAAAACAATTCCAAACAATTGAAATTAATTTTTATAAACGTCAATATTTCATTGAATTTTTATGAAAATTCTAAAATTCTATAAACATTTTAAATTTTTATGAAATTTTGGGATTTCTATAAAAATCATAAATTAATAAAAATTCTGAATTTGAATAAAAAATAATTCCTAAAATTGTCGCGAGGGAGGGGAGGGAAGGGAAAGCAATTTCAGATATACGCCAATGATACAGGACTACCGATATGAGAAATTAGTACAAATTTCCTATCGTAAATTATAAAATTTCTTTTCAAGATCGGACAAACGGAACATACATTTTATCAGTTTCATATATAAGAAGAACAATATAAAGATCTATTGATTTCACATACGCATCATCGTGATCCTCTCTGTTGTTTACATCGGTGTTCAAAGCGATTGCAGCGGCGTCAGCTGCCGGTGATATTCGTCCTCGTTCGAATTTCGGTCGTAGTAAATTGCTATTAAGATTAAGAAGTTTCATTACAAATGGTTTATCCCAAAATGTAGTAACTAAAATGCATTGTAAACAATTCTACAAATCCAAGAACCCTCTAAAAACAGAGCATTATGATCAGCACATCGTAAGTATAAAATTTGAATAGTCTATTTAAAGAATGCAATTAATTCGTATTCATTGCGAATAACGAGAAGAACAAAAATTTAATTTTATGTATTTGGCCAACGAATGTCTGAAACATAAAAATTTATATGCATATGGAATTCACGAGCTACAAACAAAAATAATGAATGAAAAATAATACAAAGAAGCAGCAGGTGAATTGCGTCGAAGGCATTTCACATAAAGTTATGGAGTTCATTTAGATGTGTAGAGAAGCGGAAGCAGGCGATTCACTAACCTCTGTTGCGGTGAATTATAATGATGCTTTTCGGTAAACCTATATGTAACATGCTGATAGATAACCAATACCAATAGTGAATATGCAAAAGAAAGCAAAGGTGCAAAATAAAAAAATTAAAACAATCATTATAGATAGGTCTAAGAAATGGAAACTTAAAACTATGAGCCTTGAGCCAATGCGTTGCGATGAACTTAATAGTAGAGTGAAAGAAAATAATAAGACTTATTTACAAAACTCAGCGGTGGCATTATACATACATACATAAATAAATAGTGATAGTCATAACATACAGAGTTACAATAAGACAAGAGGCCTTAAGTTTTTACAAAGAGTGAAACAAACACCATTCCAGCAGTACCACAAAAAGCAGCTATTATTAAAAACTGATTTATAAAAACCTTGGTCGCTTCTCTGGCAAACGATTGCTGCCCACACGCTCACGGAACGGAGAGTTTCCTAGACCCTATATACAATACATAAAGGACAATTAGACGTATTTTCGTAAATCGCGTTGACCGCTACAATAGTTTCGACAATTCAATAAAAAAAATTATAAAAGTATATACGAATCGAACAAAAAGAAAAATATGTTTATAACAATGCATTTTTCAAACTAAACAAACACATGAGAGATTTAAATGACGATAGATTTGTTCACAAAATTAAAGGAAGAAATGCATTTTTTTGAAAAAAAGACAATTTGTAAAGAGTTTAAGATCAGAACCTGGTTAGGCGGTGGTCTGGATATAATGCTCGTACTGTGACGCCTTCTTGTTAGGTGACTTTGTGCTGTGGGGCTATCCTGTAAATGATTCAACTTCAAACATAAGGCAAAAGCAACGACAAGAGAGTTTAGGGTTTAGATAATTTCGATTAAGAATTCACAACGTTAGGGGTAGCAGTAAAGAGGGGAATTCAAGAAAATTAATGAATGACATCAACAGAAAATACATACATACGTACATATATATACATATATGCATACATACATACCAAATAAATAAGAAGTGTAGAAATAAATAATAAATAAATGCGAAATAAAAAGGTAAAAATTTCAACAAAAAATAAATGACTAACAACTAAATTAATACATTTAAAATTATTGTACTTTCGATAAAACTAAGAAATCAAATAAAAACGATAAAGCAGTAAATCATATCCTTAGTAACAATAAATATACTCAAGGCTATCGAGTATTTATCTTACGCGCGGCTTCTTCATTTGGCGCTTCAATTTATTTATATGGACTTCCATGAGGAGTAGAAAGTCGTTCACTTCCTTCTTGATGTTTTCTGTGGCCTGGTCTGTGTAAATACAGCGCTCGAACTCGTTGATCCGGTTCATGGTCACGCTCTCCTTGGGCAGGAGGTACATCCGGTAGCGCCAATACTTCAGGTTCTGCACAAAGGTGAAGGTCCATTAGTAGACGACCTCTCTGACTGGGCGATGGAGCCTTACCTCCAGCAGTGGGTAGTCCATGTCCCCGCGCGTGCATATGTAGTGATCCATGTAATTCCAGTTGAAGTTCTCCAATTTCTCTGTGGTGAAGTTCACGCCTGATATTTCATAGGTGTCGTGTTGTGGCGCATGGAAGCGGTACCGGTAGTCGACGTTAATTGGTGGATACGGGTGTCTTTGGATGGAGTTTCCATATATATTGTCATATTGTCATCTTTTGTACTTGAGCTTACCTGGGCCTATAGCCTGTAACCGTTATCACCGACCCGCTGAGGGAGATCTTATGGAATATTCTACCGATCGACAGTAAATACTCCTTAGTCAACTCCGAGGGCGGCTTCATTTGCAGGACCGAGCTCTGCTTTTGTTGCTGTTGCTTTATGCCACCGCAGCATGGAGCCTGCGACGACTCGGACGTCTTCTCCTCGAGGACAATCAGTTGGAAACCCTGCGCCAAGCGCTGCGAAACGATTTCCTTGAAGACCTCCTCAGTCGACAGGGGCTTCCGATAGACAGCCCTACTTTTGGCGTAGTCGAGATTCACATCGTCCGGCAGTAGGGTGTAGTCGGAGATCACGTAGTCGTTGTGAAGGGAACGTTTGTCGGGGAAATAGTCGGTTGTGATGGGCAGACACGCCGGAATAGTCAGGGACTTCCAATCGACGCCTAGAAGTTCGTTAGAAGTTTATAACCGAAAGAGGCAAAGTTTAGGAATGGCTCCAATATATTGCGAATCAGAATCAGAGAAAAGAATAAACAGAAGATAAACTGAGAGAGCGTCGCAAGAACTCGTTTAGTTAGGAGGTATTAACAACAGTAACTAGGAAGGGGAAGAAAGCCAACTCCACAATAGATAAACTCCACAGAAGTAGTGTAGGAATGTGGTTTCTTGGGGGGGGATGGAAGGGCGAGGGGTAGGTGGGATCGAGGCTTTGGTGGGCGGACTGTGCAGAACTGTGGTATCCATAGATTTGCTCGTTTCTGAATTACACAATGCGTTACAAGGTGAGATGGTCAAGCAGGAGTATGATAGCCATTCAAGGAATACGATATTATCATGCATTAGTTTCTAGGGTAAATACGTATGCAGATGGTGATTCGCTAGTTATACATACATACAGTTGCATTGCGTACGAGTGAACATCTAGATCGGAAACATCGTTACTTGGCTTAGTATATGTAAAATAAAATGTGTGGATGATACTGGGGTAGGGGGCTGGGGGATACTGGGATCGAACACCAAACTGAAGATGTGCATTATCAAACTACTGCAAATAAAATTTGGTTCCGCTTTGGTGTTGGAGGTTCGAGAACCCCATTTCACCAAAGTCTATTATTTACACGAACTACCAATCTATAATACTTGAACTATGTTTTGTACAAATACTCTACGAAATGTGAATTGAAAGTGAATTGAAAAAAAAAACAAAAGCCTAGAAATTATCAATAAGGTGCAAATGTTAATTGGTGTGTTCATAAATAGAGATACAATGTATGTACATATGTTTGTATGTAAATAAAGTTGACTTCTATTGCAAACCTATGATTATCTTTCCTTCTCCTTCAGCGTCCGCACACACACTTCCGAAGGGCGACTGGGTTTCCCTTTCGACAAGGGATCTTAAATGTTTCGTCGACTTAGCATTCACTTTTTATTGCATTCAAATGGCATCCAAAACAGTGGGAGGGGATGAGGAGGAAGAACAGATTAATTCAAATAAATTTCAAATTCAATTTCGATTCAATGGGGAGCAATAATTTCATGTTTATGTAGTTGGTGGAACATCGATATTAAAATTAATCAACTGAATGTTGTAGGTGAACACGAAGATTAGAATGATTCAACAGTTATTTGCTTTGTATGGGCTCTACATAAATCGATCTCTCTCTATATAAATATATAACCGATTTGTGTTAAATATTTATATGATATTGTGATGTTAGGGTTAACAACTAATAGGCCATCGGTTATTATGGTCGATGCTTGTGTTTTATTAGTTATTTGAAGCTTCTACTAATCGTTAACCTACGGATGAATGAAATGATTGTAAAATAAAAGCCAACATCCTACGTGATCCTGGGCAGGTCAACAACCCACGGTAACCTCACTCAAATTCTATGAAAATATTATTATTATCTGGCCAACCTGCAATTCAAACACACCTCCGACATCTGCCGCAGATCCGGCAACATTGGCGACCCATTCGAATGGCTGATGCAATAGTTACATGTATGATAACATTCGTTCGTTGGTTCGTTCGAATGAATACTTCATTTAGTACGCGAACCCCACCATGAACGAACACGGTTTGGACGACTCCATGGACTTTCCGAAAATCGAAGAAGAGATTCTCCGATTCTGGGACAAGGAGTCCACATTTGCCAGCATCCAGGCAGAGAGAAAAAAGAGCTACGAGAATGGAGAAATGGAAAAGTTCTCCTTCTACGATGGGCCACCCTTTGCCACTGGACTCCCGCACTACGGGCACATCCTGGCTGGAACCATCAAGGACGCAGTCACTCGCTACGCCACACAGTGTGGCTTCTATGTGGAACGACGCTTCGGCTGGGACTGCCATGGGCTGCCAGTCGAGTATGAGATCGACAAGCAGTTGGGAATCACCTCGGCGCAAGATGTCGAACGCATAGGAATCCAGAGGTACAACGATGCCTGCCGCCAGATAGTGATGCGTTACGCGAACGACTGGGAGGCGATCGTTCGGCGAATGGGACGTTGGATCGACTTCCGCAACGACTACAAGACCATGTACCCGTGGTTCATGGAGAGCGTTTGGTGGGTGTTTGCGCAATTGTTTGCCAAAGGCTTGGTCTACAAGGGCACCAAGATAATGCCCTACTCCGTGGGATGCCGCACACCGCTTTCCAACTTCGAAGCCGGCCAAAACTTCAAGGATGTCGTGGACGATTGTGTCATCGTGACCCTGGACATTGTCACACCTGGCGAGTTCTATGGCAGCAAGCTCCTTGTTTGGACAACAACTCCGTGGACTTTGACTGCGAACCTTTCGGTGTGTGCCAATGCCAAGCTCAAGTACATCAAAGTCCGTCACTTGGCCAACGGAAACACCTACGTCCTTTCCAAGAATCGATTCGAGGCAGTGCTGACTAGTAAATATAACCCAATATAAACTCTTATCCAGTCGTCAACTATATGTTTCTTCTTCGATAGATTCGAATTCATTAGAGGAGTTCACCGTGGTAGATGAGTTTCTGGGACTAGCTTTGAGGGATTTGCGATACAAGCCTCCATTTGACTACTACAAAGACTACGGCGAGCAAAACAACGGGTTCCGCGTGCTCTTGGACAACTACGTTTCGGATGATGTCGGTACAGGTCTAGTCCACCAGGCGCCCTACTTTGGGGAGGACGATTTTCGCGTGTGTCGCACAAATGGCATTATATCGAATGAAACACCAGTCATGCAGCCTCTTGACGAAAGCGGAAAGTTTACCCATGAAGTCGCTGACCTACAAGGCGTCTACTTTAAGGATGCCAATAAAATATTTATTGACGTCCTGCGAGAAAGAAATTATATCTTTAGTGTGGATCACATCAAACACAGTTATCCGTTCTGTTGGCGCTCGGACACGCCCCTCATCTATATGGCCGTCCCGTCGTGGTTCGTACGTGTGGAGTCCATGGTCGAGGATCTGCTGAGGCATAACGCGGAGTCGAATTGGGTTCCCGACATCATAAAGCAAAAAAGATTCGTAAATTGGCTGAGCAGCGCCCACGATTGGGCCGTCAGTCGAAATCGCTATTGGGGCACCCCGATTCCGCTGTGGACATCAGAGTCAGGTGAGGCTTTTTCACAAAGATTTCCCTCAAGGCGTTGATAAACTTTCATATCAGGTGACGAAGTGGTTTGCATCAGCAGTATCGCCGAACTAGAGCGAAGATCAGGAGTGGCGAACATAAGTGATTTGCATCGAGAATTTATTGACCACCTGGAGATTCCCTCATCCCGGCCCGGACAACCGCCACTTCGTCGCGTTTCCGAAGTTTTCGACTGCTGGTTCGAGTCCGGAGCCATGCCTTATGCCCAAGCCCACTATCCCTTCGAGAATGAGGCCACTTTCGAAAGATCATTTCCTGCGGATTTCGTCGCGGAAGGCATTGATCAAACCAGGGGTTGGTTCTACACGTTGCTCGTCCTCTCGACGGCGCTCTTCGACAAACCTCCCTTCAAAAATCTCATTGTCAATGGGTTAGTTTTGTCCAAGGACGGACAGAAAATGTCGAAGCGCAAACAAAATTACCCGGATCCGATGAATGTCATCAGCAAGTACGGGGCTGATGCTCTACGTTTCTATCTGCTGAATTCGCCATTGGTACGTGCAGGGAACCTGAGTTTTCAAGAGAGTGGAGTACGAAACGTCTCCAAGTGCATCTTGATACCGTGGTATAAGTGCATTGAGGTTTCTACTGCAGAATATTGAGCGTTTCGAACTCGAGGAGAAGCAAGAGTTTCGTTTCGAGGGGAAGGACTCTATGGACAACATCAATCATGATATATTTGACCAGTGGTTTCTTTCGTACAATGAGACCCTTTTGCAGGACATTTCCGGCGCAATGAAAGCATATCAATTGTACAGAGTTACGCCGAAGCTGGTGGATTTTGTCGACCAGCTGACCAATTGGTATATCCGCTTCAAACGTAAGAAACTGAAGGGCGACCTGGGCACCGATGTCTGCAAGCGGTCACTCAATATTTTATTCCACATAATGATGAGTATGTGCGCGAACATGGCAGCTTTCATGCCATTCTTCTCGGAGTTCGTATATCGAAGATTGTCAAATTTTACAACCACTTATGCAACTAATTCCATCCACGGTCTCAAGTTGTCTGAACCAAATGTGAAGCTGATAAACCCTGAAATTGAGGTGCTCATGCAGAAGTTCCAAAAGGTGGTCTTGCTTGGACGAAAGTTAAGGGAACGCAAGAATATACCGCTCAAGTACCCGGTAAAGGAAATGTTGGTACTCCATACAAATGAGGATTACGTAGAAGACTTGAGAAGAATGGAGGCCGAATTGTTGGCCGAGTTGAATTGTCGCCGCTTGATACTTTCCACAGATCGTGGCGCGTATGGGATTCGTTTAAAAGCGGAACCAAATTACAAAATTCTAGGCACGCGCTTAAGAAATCAACTAAAGGACGTGGAAAAGGCTGTGAAACGATTAACTGATACGGAGATAGCTCAGGCCCTTGAAAGTAATGAAATCCTATTACTTGGACATACTTTAAGACTATTTGAAGATATAATCGTTGCATATGACATCGATGAAAAACAAAATATTACGAATTTTGAAGAAAACTACGATTTTGCCAATGATGAATCGTTTTTGGTGGGAATAAATTTTGCCACTTCAACGGATATGCAGGCGGAAGGAATTGCTAGGGAAATTATCAGTCGTGTGCAAAAATTAAAGAAAGCCGCCAAATTAACACCAACCGACCAAGTGGTTGTTTATTACAGCTTCCTCACGAACAGCAGTGTTGATGAAATCGAGAATGTTTTTCTTAATCACAATGAATTTATAGCAAGAACTATAAAGTCAGAATTTCGTCCGCTGAAATCAAATCCCGATATCAACGAGACTAACGATGTAGTAATTGCTAAAATTGAGCACATCAAAGGTGTCCCTTTACAATTACACGTTTGTGACCTACATTGAAATTGCTTGGGACAAAATGTGTTACTTAATTGTTTAAATGTGGTACATTAAAGAGTTAAAATTATTAATGAAACTTTCACAATGCTCTTTTTATTCATACCAGTAGTCAAGGCCGGCGTCCATTCTTGTTCCCCTGTGGCTCCCCATAAAAAGCTCTTTGAGTGCACTGTACTCTGAGCTGTGTAGGGATTCAGACCGGAGGCAGTGAAAAACGATGAATTCCGTTTCTTCAAGACTGAAAATATACATAAAATATTACATTTAATCATCATTTATGACCCTTGGTAAGCTTTTAAATTACAGTCAAAATTGTCCCCATTGTTTGATGAAAATGACTTATTCAACGAAGAGCACGTTGAAGTATGATCATAGTCTACTGAATTAAATCCGGACGAATAGTCATTGTTGTTGTTATTCACATTTACTGTTGGCTGCTTGGCAGGTACCGCTTGATAGTGATGTTGTTGAATCAGCACCCCCGTAGGTCCCTTAAAATTAGAATGAATTCATTGCTTTCTTCTCATATGGAATGTATCCTCATTACCTTGGGGAAAATGTGAGTCCATCTTCTTCGATTTGAAGTGAGTTTAATTGTAATATGTGAAGGATCGAAGGGATTTATTAAAGCACGTCCTGGGCGCACTATTGGTGCAATAGATACTATCGACCGCCTAGCGTGCTTCTCGGAGGTTACTGATTCTGACAGATTTGGAGATCCAGTCTAAAAATCAAAATTAAAGTTATCTTACAAAGAATTATATTGAAATATTTCTTTAATACCAAAGTTGCGAGCATTCCCGAGGTTCCATGATGAATATCGGGATCGGACATTTTACGACGTAGGCTGGGCAGTTTGGATGAGGTATATTGATCCCAGTCGTTATTATTATTATTATTTGAATACGTCTCTAAGCTGGGCACTGAGGTCTTCTTCGCCCTAACAATGCGTTGCAAAGAACTACAAGAAGAAACATATTTATGTGCTGCAAACTAAAAATGGATTTGTATTCTCACCATGTTCCCTTAGCCGCAGGAAGTTCAAAAATATGTTCATCATAGTCGTCATAGTCGAATAGTGAATTGTGTATGTACTCCGATATGTATTTATTGCAGCTCAAGAAATTAATTTTTTGATTCTCCTAGAATAACAAATCGGTTAAAATGTTTGGCATACTATCAATTGCTCTAAACGAAATACCTTGTTGTGATCAATGTCCGTTGTTTTAGCGATTAAAGGTGTTAATTTTATACGTGGTATAAAATTTGTGTATGCAATTTTCTTATTGGTTGAATAAAAGCTTAGATTTATCCAATGCGGCAAGGAGTAGTCATCTGCGGCGGTGAGGGAGGTGTCTTTGTTGTGGAACTTGAGTAAAGGTACCGCATGTAGTGGTTGTTCGCCTACGCAAACCAAATCACTCCCCACTCCGTTATCTATAATCTACAATAGCAAAAGATATGGTTATTAGTGTGGCGTTATAATAACAAATAACAGAAAATATATACTCGTTGCTTTGTAATGTTTGTGAGTTCCCTGTCAACTTCGAAGACTCCTACGCCAGGAGTTATTACGACTGAAAGTTGTCCGGTGCGATCGAAGGTTCGATCCAAATAGTGCTTCTCAAAAGTATTCAACGAGATATTTAAAACCTCCAGAAAGTTGCCTTGTGCTGCCGTCGAATTTATTGCATCTGGTACATCGACGCCGTCTCTCTTGTGGTAAAAGAGTACAGTCGACTGATACGTCGTAAATAGCTTCCGCAACTGAACAAGTATTGAACACCAATCGTCGTTGCGTTCGTTTTGAATAGCGACGCGATAAAAGTCCTCATAAAAGCGACCCTTGTAGTCCATTTGAAGGCACTCGCGCATATGCTCCGGGAACTCGTCCAGTGACTTGGCATCGTAGAATGTTCGCGAAAACAGCACGATGGTCACCTCGTGATTGCATCCGAGTTTCTTCCACTTCAAAAACAGTTCGGTCAGGAAGCCATTTACGGCCTTCTCGAAGTACAAATCCCCGTGAATATCGTAGTCCCACATTTCCGAAGACATCTGCAGAAAGAGATACACCATTGAGGTGCTGCTGCGGAAAACGATTTTCGTATCCTCGTTTATAACTCCACTAGTGACGCGCTCTCCATGCGACCACATTTCGTAAACCTGGCAGCGGATTTGCATGTCATTGTAATCGATTTTCTTATTGATATAAACGCATGTATTGGTCTAGAACAGATAACAATATTAAAATAGCTCGAATAAGGTGCATTCTAGAATTTTACCAAATATGTTTTTAATCGCCACATTTCCGACCGACCCATATATTGATCCTTGAATGTTATTTCAATGGAGTCCAATGCAACGTCGTCAGCGTTCACCACGCGCATCACGACATCTTTGTATGCTTTCAAGTTGAACTGTGCAGCGATAGTCGAGTCAATGCTTATCACATCACGCCCTTTCAGGTCCTTGAACTTTGTTATCTGCAACAGGAGGCGACTACTATCCTCGTCCTCCGGGTGGAAGACCTCGACCACATCTCCCAGCTTTGCGTCCGGGTGCTCCTTTGGATTGAGCACCAAGTCCGCATCTTCAATTATTAAAAAGGGAGTAGTACAAGTCTTCTACGACCTAATTACTTTGATTATATTTACCACTGTACGACTTTGCGTGCGAGTACAATTTATACAGCTTCATGTTGTTTTATTATTTAGTAATGGATCTGACATTTATTACAACATTTTGAGACTTTAATTTGTTTATTAAACTTAAATACAAAAACAGGAAAACAAAGTGCACGCAGGCACAAAAACAATAGAATTTTCTCTCGCAGCTGAAGATCTGTCAACAACAGCTGATGGCGTCGTTGCCATCTGGTGGAAAATGAAGTTGTTCGCGAACGAGAAAAAACGAACATTAAATCTTCCTTAAAACCAAACTATAGAAAAACAAAAATTTAAAAAAAGTATTTATTTGTAGAGAATAATTAAAAAAGATTATTTGTTTAAAAAGTTTTATTCAAAATAGTAGCCAACTTCATTTTTGATAAAAACGGAGACACAAACGAGAATATCCCTTTTGTAGCCGAAAGCAGAGTCACAAACCCTTTGCGACATGTGGTCACTCGATCATTCGTCTTTCTCTCTCACATTGATTACGACGCGATAATCAACTGATTTTTATTATTCAGGGAAGGTTAAAAAAGAGCGTCAAAATGTAAACAAACCAAAAATGTCGCGTTTTCCAAGCGAAAAAAAGTTTCTCTCAAAATCGCAGCCAACTTCGTTTTTGCCGAATTTGTTTACATTTGGATATACTACGATTTTTTGAAAATATTTTGTAATTCAATTTTGCTTTAAATTCATAATATTTTGATTCTTTATTTGATTTAATTGCACTTTAACACCTCCTAGCAAACGCAAAACGAAGTATGTATATGTGGAACGATAGTTCTTATCGTGAGTATTCCCGAAATATTAATTAAGTGCGCTTCTCATCTGGTTTGGTCGTGTTCCTTAGATTATGACCACGGATATGCAGAGGATAATGAAGATAATCAATGCGGTAAAGGCGCGGGAATGCCTGTGGAATGTGCATTCCCCGGAGTACGCCAAGAGGGACAAACTGGAGAAGGCCTGGCAGGAGGTGGCCCAAGAAGTCGGCCGCAGTGATATGTTCTGCCGCGAAAAGTGGCGGAATGTACGGACCGGATTCCTGCGAAGCATTCAAAACAACGTCCGCCTTGTTCCAGACGAGCAGAGCGGCAGCGACTTCCAGGCGGTGCGAAGGAAGCGCTTCTATCTATATGATTACATGAAATTCCTCCTGCCATCCGCAGAGACATTGGAGCGCACAAGAAAACGAAGAAAGTTGTCGAAATTGCGACGCGATGATGATTTTCACGATTTCAGTGATAACACTATGCAAGAGTATACATTAATAGGGAAATACGAAACTAATAGCGATCATGATCTAACCACACAGCAAGATCACGAATCTGGGGAAGCAGACGGGGACGACAACCACTTTGAGCAAATACTGAAGGAACTGGAAAAGAGGGATGATCCACGAATCCCTTCACCCAAAGATAAGGATGAAGAGACAATACAACAATCAGAGGCGGAACATTCTCCGACTACAAAGAAATGCTTAAAAATCATTGAACGATTGGACAACTCTTCGAAAAAAGTTGCGACGTCAATCACGGATTCTGCGACCACACAAGAACTTCAGCACAGCAGATTTCAAAAACCCACGGAGGAATATAGTCAGCGTGACGAAGACCAATTGATCGATTTTTTTCGAGGGAATGTTGGTGACGTTCTCACGCTTTCAAAGAAAAACCAGCGACTTTTTAAAAGGAAAATGCTTGAACTTATCGATGAACTTCACGACTTAGAAGAGACTGCAGAAACTTAATGGAATCACATAAGTTTAAAGTTTCCAAATACGTTCTCAGTTGTTCAAACATAACATAATTTATTTTTATATTTTACGCAACATAAATTATTTTAATATTACAACAGAATATAACTAAAATGCTTATTCATTTGTTTATGTGCTTCCTAGTAGAATGCAAATTGATTGCATCCCAGGCCAGCTTGAAAAATTTTAAATGCCGTCACTTCAATCTGCTACTCTTGAACTGTCGCTTTCAACAAGCTGAAATAATTTTATAGTTGTGATGGAGAGATGAATTAAGTAGCCAATAGGAGAGAAACAAATTTATGACAATGGTTGAACCAATTTCATCTACATATATTGTAAATTTTAAGATTTATGGCTTTGGCTTAGTTATTTTGTATTAGTTTGTTGTTTGGTGATTTCACTGCTTTTGTAAATAAGTCGTTATCGAGTCTAAATCACGCTTAAGCCAGGCTGCATTAAGGCGTATTGTTTCGACGGCTTGCGATACGGTTCGCTCAGTTCCTGGAAATTGTTTGTTCTTAAAGAACTCCTCCACTTCCAGTGCTTTCTCTTCCGATGCGAAATTCTCAATGAGATATTTAATCAAGCGAGCCAACAGGAAACCTCCCTAAAATTTAGATAAACATTGATTTATAATTGACTATTGCGACTAGCGTAATAAATTTAGTTTACCTGATACTGTTCCAATAATTTTTGATTGTTATCTTTGAAGAATTGCCATGCCATATCTCTTCCCTTGGGGTTTACAGCAACAGCAACTATAACAAATACGGAATCTTGTGCACGGACCTCGCCCTTAAATGGTTATCAATAACTTTTACTGTATTCCTTTCTCATTTTAAACAATATAGAGTACGTACCGACATAGCGAAATCAATAACTTTACGCAAAATATCGACATTTCCAATGCAGCCCAATGCTCTTGATATGCGATCTTGTTCTTCATGCAAGTCTGTAGAACGATACATTGCCAGCATTTCCTCAAATATGGCTTCATCGCCATCAAGCAACACAGCTTTATAGCACGTCGAGCGAAGATCGGCAGCAACAGGACATGTACCATTTGCATGATTGCGGAATCTATATAATGCAATAGTTTATTTGATTGAGCACTACACGCAAATATTATGATATCACCTTTTCTGAGCATCGGTAATAATATCCTTACAACGGAATGAAACCAGCCGTGACAATACCAAACTTCTAAGCAGTGTATCCAGATGATTCTCACCATCACGCACTTCCCAGCCAAGACGATCGGCGACTGGACGATACAACTTCTCACCATAGCGATTGAAGTTATCCACCAAGTCAGTATGAGAAATGAGGATATGCAAATTGGAGAGTGAATTTGTGATGGCCGTCCAGACAGTGTAATTTGTCTCGTTGCGATAGGAATCAATGAGCTCCAAAACCTAAAACGTTGAATATCGGATTAAGTGAAATACACTTAACTTGTTTATTGAATATACCTCAGCAGTAGTAGCTTGTCCCGCTTGCACCATGGCGAACATGTCATCAATCAAACCCAGGCGATCCAATGGAGGCAATTCCATATTCCTTACCGCTGGCATTAGTTTTTCCAACATTTCCTTGGAATAGCGGGTACGATAGTAGCCCACTGTGCCAGGATTCACCTTTATCCAATCTTCTTCGCTAACGTCGTCCAACACAACTTCCATTGATTTCTTGTCGAGCAAAAATGTTTTTGCGATCTTTGTTGGAGCTTTTGAAGTGGAAACAGTGATTGGAATCACCCAAGTGTAATCGCCATCAGGCTGAGAGCCATCGGCCGTGAACTTCTTTTGTGAAAGTGTTAGAACACGTTGATTTCCCTTCTGGACCGAATCCACACTAACCACTGGGAAGCCTTTCAACTTCGTCCATGTGGACATGACATCAGCAACAGGTTTGGAACTGGCTTCTTGCAAAGCAGTCCACAAATCTTCGGTGCAAGTGTTTTTGTATTGATGACGATTGAGATAAATATTCATTCCCTTGCGGAAATCAGCTTCACCAATGTAATCGTGAAGCATACGTATAACTGATGCACCTTTGTTGTAGCTGATTTCATCAAAGATTTCGTCGATTTCACAAGGATGGCCCACCGGAACCTCAATTGGGTGCGAGTTCTTCAAGGAATCCAATTCCAATGCCCGGGTGTACATGTCTGTGACGAATTGTGTCCAAATGTCGTATTCGGGGAATAAATGGTTGACGCAAAGGAATTCAACGAATGACGCATAACCTTCATTCAGCCACAAATGCGTCCACCATTCCATAGTCACCAGATTTCCTATAATCAAAAGACAATAATTAATATAATTCAATTTTAGTCAAGTATAAAGTTCTTACCAAACCACTGATGTGCAATCTCGTGGCCTACAGTCAATGCAATGGACTGCTTTCGCATTAGGGAAGTATTTTTGGGATCGACAAGAACAAACGTCTCGCGATATGTAACAAGGCCCCAATTCTCCATAGCCCCAGCCGAGAAATCAGATATAGCTATCAAATCCATTTTCGGCAACGGATATGCAATATTGAAGTAGCTTTTGTAATATGGTAAGACTTTAGTGGCCACCTCCAAGGCAAACAGACCCTGCTCCTTTTTGCCCACCGGAGTGAAAACCCGGACAATGACACCATCCTCCGATTTACCCTCGACGAAATCGTATTCACCCACGACGACGGCCACTAAATAGGTGGACATGATGGGCGTACGATCGAAGCGAATGCGACGTAGTCCTTCCTCAAGATTTTCCTCTTGTGACACTGGCATATTGGACAGAGCCACGCGATCTTGAGGCACAACCAGTGTTATGTCAAAAGTAGACTTAATCGCTGGTTCGTCCCAGCAGGGAAAACAGCGACGAGCATCAGTCGCTTCGAATTGTGTTACGCCAGCGTAACGCTCCTCACCGGACTGAGTGAAGTATTTGCTCCGATAGAAACCCTTCATCTTGTCGTTGAGTTCACCTTTGAACGACATGGTTAGAGTCGCGGTACCGGGAATAATTTCCTTATCGAAGATTAGGGATGCAGTTTCATTCTCGGTGGAATAATTAATAGTTTGTGGAACATATTTCGTCCCATTTTGTTCCAATTCTGCACTGTCGATTGCGATGTCCAAAGCGTTTAAAATTATGGAACTGGCGTTTTCCTTGATCTGCGAAACAAGAAATTTATTAATGAAGCATATCATAGATATTGTATTTTTGCGTAGCAATTAGTCTTATAGAAATGTTAGTAATATAAAATTGTTAAAATGCTTTAAATGCAAATATACACAGGTGTCTATAAAACCTTATACTATATTTAAACAAACAATTTACGTTCGTATTTTATCATATATTTGGTACTCAACATCTACCGAAAAATCGGGAATAATAAAGAAACACGCGGTTAATATCAGACCATGTCGTTGGGTTAGTTGTATAGCGTAGTCAAAGAGAATGCGAATCATCGGAAGATAAACAAAGTCAACGTTCTCAGTTGAAGTTTGAGTAGAAACCAAGTTAAGAGATTGACATCAAGTTATTGCCGTTGATTGCCGTTCCAAGGTCATAGAAATTCTTCTACTCCTTTTTATTTTAGCCAACAGTATTTTTACCGTTTTACTTTCAAATTTCCGGTAGAATATATTGACAAAACGAGTTTTTGTGTGCGCAAACAACGAACACAACAAGCTGTTTCGTAGCCAGATCAGCAACTTATGCTGCACACAACCACTCATGGCTTCAACAATGTATGCGCGAATATGCCAGAGGCCGAATATTGAGCAGACTCCTAGGAATAAACTGCTTTGTGTGAAAAGGTGAAAGAACCACATTGCAAAACCTTCGAAAAACCATCTGATTTAAGGTATTTTAGGCCAAGTTCAATGAATATTCTCTTTAATAGGGTTCAATGAACGAGTTGTGGCGCTTAATATTTATCAAATCTCTAAACCGCAAATTTCCGCGGGGATCCCATGAAGACTTTGGACAGAAGAAGCCTTCCATATGGCAAAACGAATGGTGTACAACAAAGAAAACGCATATAAATTTGCAAATCACGTCGTTACGTTGCAATTCCCTAAAATAATTAACGAGGAAAACAGAAAACATAGGGGACAAGAGTAGAGAAAAAACAAAAAAACATAAGCTGCACAAAGAAAATACGGGAAAATCTGCAATACATTGATTAGAAATGCAGCAATGTCTGAGCGCACGGCACAGATTGGCGATTGAGTTGGTTTGTGGGGCAGCAGCATTTAAATTTGGATTCGAAAGGAGTTCCTGTGGAATCAACTACGTGCCACTTGGCCCTGTCCGTCCACCGTTCCCGCAGACCGCACAAAACCACAATATATTGCAAAGTGAAAGCGAAAGTGCGAATCACTAACATTAACTACATACTAAACAAAACGTAAAACGTAACCACAAAGCCAATAAAACGAAATGAAAGAGCAGAGGGGACTTCAGGAAACACATAAGCATAAGCCAGAGCAACTTACTTGCAACTTCACGCTGGTCTTTCCCTCAAAGGTGAAAGCCTCCAGATTGGGCTTCAACTCGAGGTCGTAGTGCGAAGGCACCACGTTCGCTGGCAGCCGCTGGAATTCCTTTTGCGTCGACATGTTTCGGCGATGCTGCTGATATCGAAGGCAGTTGAGTCCCTGGGTTCCGTCGGCCGACGTTCGGGCGATGATATCGCGGTATTTAGAGCAGAGGTCTCCAAGCAGAGGTGCGTCGCTGTGAGCCAATGGAGCGCCCAGTGAGATGGTCGAGTAGTCGCGGTAGAATTGTTTTTGCACTTTCACGAATTGCTTCGATGAAATTACCGTGTCCAGATGACAGTTTTCTGTGCGAATTTGAGAATTTTCTTTCAATGACTTTTCTTTTTTCAACGATTCCGAATGTGCAGAAGAAGAGGCGGCAGCCAAACTATGATAACAACAACACTGACAAAGCGGAGCGGCGACAAAACGAGTGCGAGCGAATGCGAGTTCCGATTCCGAATGCGAGAACGAATAATACGAACGGTTGGAGGAGCAGTATTCACGATGTGTTGACGACTGTTGTTGGTGGTGGTAGTGAGATTGGAATCGACTAGTTTGTTGGTGTTGTTTAACGGGACATATGCAAGAGGCGGCTGGAAAGGAATTCAAGTTGGAAGAAAGTTGCGGTTAGTTTTTGTTATTTGGATTAAAATTTAGTTGAGGTTGGGACTTAGCTAGCAATATTTTGGAATTTGTGTCGTCAGTTTCCTTAAATGTAATACAAAGATTCTTAAAAAAATACAAACCATGCCAATTAGTGGACACAACAATGTTTTTAGTAGATTAAATTAAATTAAATTAAATTAAAGTCCAAGTAGTTCCAGACACATGTTTATGTTGAGTTCCCATTACGGCGGTTCTATAACCGAACCTTAAGCCCATTTCACTCATTACCCTCTGGCACTCTTCCAGTTGTTTCAATGCACCCGGAAAACGAAGATGTGAATTCACAGTCATTTAATATAAATTTTACCTTTGCACAAGTGCTGTTCGAATTCCGTGTTGGCTTTGGCTAAATCAAAGCGTAATTTACACAATTCTGGAAGAGAAAAATACTTCAGAACGATTTTATAATCAGACTCAAATTTCAAATGTTTCTGCGATTGGTTTTGTTTCAGTTTCGCCGGTTGTTAACACGGTTGGAATTCGGTACGAATTTGTCACCGAAACTATTCCAGTGCAATTTGCATACTTGCGAAAATACTGTATGAAAATTCATGATTACCGTTTTTAACTTTCCACGCCTGCATCGCAGTTCGGCAACCACCCTTGATTGCGTACTTGTACATTTTATATCTTATATTTTAAGAATAAATAAGCTTTAAAAAATACGAGGAGATTGTTATTGAAACGAAAGAAAATTGAACGAGGAACGGAATTTCATGCATTCATTGGAAAAAACATATGTTTCTGGAGAGCTCTGTTCGATTTGAGACCAGTCACTTGTTACCGAACAAATAAAATAAATCACCTTCTTTGATTTTATTGAAAATTGGGAAAAATTAAAGCATTCTATTGAATGAAAACTGTGTCTACATGTTTTAAGAAATATTTTGATAAATTTCGTAATTTGTCTGTATAATTTTTCGATTGTGAATTACATTTCCTACAATTGTCATCTTTTAAAATTTCGTTGAGCGCCATCCGTCAGCAGCCACCATTTTCGTTCAGTTTCCAACCAGAACTCTACTATTGTGAATTGTCTTTCAGTGCGAAGTGGACGTGAACGCAGACGTCAGTTTCCTCCCGAACTTGAGAAAATTCCGTAAAAATGTTGTCGAGGGCCGCAATTCTTTCAGGTATTTTATACAATTAGCCGAGAAATATGATTAACAATGTAATATCTTACGTTGCGTATGATTAACGATTGAAAGTGCTTGCACCAAAAAGGCC
This sequence comes from Coelopa frigida, assembly GCA_017309665.1. NCBI lineage: Eukaryota > Metazoa > Arthropoda > Insecta > Diptera > Coelopidae > Coelopa > Coelopa frigida. The sequence continues at coordinate 20,279,422 of CM029563.1, forward strand.
GACAGTCGCTGATTACGCGACCTGCCTGCCTCGGTTTATGTAATCACTCGGACAACCAGAGAACTGTCAAAATTTTTTCTCACCCGAGAACGTTTTACGAAATGTGATTTTTGAACAAATATATTCATTGGCAAAATATTCCATTACTTGCAGTTCAACGTCCTATGGGCGTTCTGGCCACCAGAGCAGCCACATCCTCCTCTTCGGTGGAGCGCCCAGTGCGCCCTGAGCACCCTGGAAAAGTTCGTCTGGGCTTCATTCCCGAAGAATGGTTCCAGTTCTTCTACAACAAGACAGGTGTGACCGGCCCTTACACATTCGGCGTGGGTCTGCTGACCTATTTGTGCTCCAAGGAAATCTACGTTATGGAGCACGAATACTACAGCGGTCTCTCGTTGGGCATCATGGCCATCGTGGCTGTGAAGAAGTTGGGTCCAGCTATTGCTAATTGGGCTGACAAGGAAATCGATGTAAATTGCAGCGGTTCTTTATGTTCATATTGGTTGTTTACCATCTGCAAACTAAATTCTAGAGAATCGAAGGCGAATGGAAGGAAGGTCGCGAGCTGGAGCTCAAGACTCTGGCCGATGCTATCGAAGCCGAGAAGAAGGAGCAATGGCGCGCCGAGGGTGCCCTTATGCTTATGGATGCCAAGAAGGAGAACATCGCTCTCCAATTGGAAGCTGCCTTCCGTGAGCGTGCCATGAACGTCTACACAGAAGTATGTGGAATGAAAGAAGTTCTTTGTACTTTTATTAAACTGTTGGTAATTTTAGGTCAAGCGCCGCTTGGACTACCAAGTCGAGTGCCGCCACATTGAGAGACGTCTCAACCAGAAGCACATGGTCAACTGGATCGTAAACAGTGTGCTCAGCTCCATTACCCCTCAGCAAGAGAAGGAGACACTGAACAAGTGTATCGCCGACTTGAGCGCACTGGCTGCCCGCGCCAAGTAAACATCATCGTATATTGCATTACTTTAGCGAGATAATTTAAAATTAAAGAACCATCAAATGTGTAACAGAATTGTTAAAACTGGAAAGAAAACAAATTGAAATAAAATCGAAAAATTCAACCGCAATTTGTTTGTAATTTCAATTCCACAGTAAATAGTTTTAAGAAAATTGTTGGGTTTCTTGCCAAATGTAGGGGACACATGAAATGAGTGGCAGGGGTTGTAAATCGAACAAGGCTGCGAGCTGTCAGAAACAGCTGACTATCGCTCGGCGTCATTTGTGTTTTCGTTTGTCTTGGGAAGGAAGAAGTAATTCGACTTCAATCTTTAAAATGCATAAAACTAAGAAAAAAGCGAAATCTGTGAACCTGCCGAAGCCAATAAAAGTGAAGAAGGAGAAGACGGAGGAAGATCGCACACCGCAGCCCATGTCCCACTACATCGAAGATCGTCTCGAGCTTGTGAAGCAAATCTTTGGATCACTCAAGCCGAAAACCATCACCAATTTAGCGCCCGACTTTTTAAAGGTGCATGCGAAACAGTTAAAGGTCGTGTATACAAGTAACAAGTATACAAGTATTTATACATTGCAGAAGAAAAGTTTAGATGAGATAGAGGAACTCTGTCTGAATGAACTTCTGGGGATTTCGACAAAACGCCTGTTGTCTATAATCAATGCCACCAAATGTCCCACGGACACAGAATCATCCAGCGACTCGGATGTCCACAATATTGAAGGTATTCTCCAAAGGTCTTCTTATAACATTCCTCAATACATGTGAAATCACTTTTTTCCAGAACATATATCGTTGGAGGAGATCTCGTCGGATAGTGAAATAGAAGGAAAATCATCGAATGCCAGTAAGTAAAATTTTCTCATACATCGAAATAATACCTTTTGATTTTCACATACAAACATGTAATTTTATTACGATCTCTTTTCGAATTTTACAAGTTACAATACAAATTCAACAATGTACCAACGATTTCGACTTTCTTACCATATCCACTTCTTTCCACACACTTCAACCATACTTGAATTTCTCACTAAACTTTAACGGGGGCATGTAATAGGCTCTCAATAGGACCACATCTCCATCCAGCCCATATTCCACATTGTCCTCCGTCTCCTTGCACACCTCCAAAGTTATAATGAAGTCGCCCGTTTCGAGAAGGCCGCTTTTCCGAGCATAGTCGACGCCGAAATCTATCGGTTTATGGCCGCAAGTATTCATTTCCTTGGTGTAGATCACACTTCGTAGATTCCTTCGAAGGTTCAGCGAACGCGCCAGATTCATTTTACATGTAACATCTTCGTCGTCCTCGAGCGGCAGGACCACAAACACTGGACAGTAAATCTCCACACGTCCCAAAGCCGCGGCAGCCGCTTCACATTTGCAGTGTATAATGACTGCCTGACACTCGATGGAGCTGATGGTTCGGATGATGAAGTTGACAATCGACTGATACGATGTAAGGACATTCTTCAGAGTCATGCAATTCTCCGTCACACCCATTCTGAAATCCTTGATGGGCAGCAGTTTCTTCACAATCAATGGGTATTTGTTACACCAGGGACTCTTCTCAATGAACATCGTGTCGATTTTCCACAGGAACTTGTGGTTTTCGAAACATTTGAAATCACTGCAACGCTCCAGGGGCACTGTACCGATGATCGGTATCTTGAGGCACCTCGCTAAGGGCACCACGTCTTCGTAGATATAATTCATCATGTTTCGTCCTGCTATGAAGTGATCTGGAATCCAGAGATAATCTAGCAATTTAATGATGCCCATCAGGTCTAGCATCTTAGAGCTGACGAATTCCAAGTCAATATTTCCGATAATTCGCAAACTCGGAAACTCTTTCAAATTCCAACGCAGCGACTTCAAGAACGGCTTACAACGTATCTTTGGCAACACCACATAGTTCGCATTCGCTTGTGTCGCAATTTCCAAATCCTCCTTGAACAAGTCTGGGAAATTTTCCTGTTGGAGGACATAACACTGACTTGGCAGCTCGATATATTCGTACGAGTTCAGAAGCCCCGATTCGTGGACTGAAACAGCAACGTTGTCCTTGAGCTTCTTCACTATCCTGCAATGAATGTCATTGCCAATTATGATCTCATCGTTCAACTTCAACTTCTTGAGATAATATTTCAAATTGATGACGTATGCGATTTCCTTGAAGCACGAGTACTGATACCTCTCGTCCGTTGTGAGTGTAATGATATCGTCGTTTTTCAATAAAACCGAACAATTGTTCCGCATGCGTCCGATGCGCAAGCAATCGCCATGAATCTCAATGGCCAAGCCTGTCACGATCTTGATCGACGGTTCTTCCAATTGATACTCTCCAATGGCATTATTCAATCGGATCAGAATTTGATCCAGTTCGTTGGGTTTGTTCGTCACCGCGTCCACCAGAAAGGTGCGCGTTCCGTTCTTCAGCAGGAGTTTCAGCTCGTCGTCGGTGGTGTCGGCGATCACTTTGGCCATCAGACCTAGCTGGTAGTAGCGTCGCTTGCAGCGCTTCCGCTTACCCTTCTCGTAGGCATCGCAAGCCTTCTTGAACTCCTGCAGTTGCAGCTGCATGTCGCGTGTGCCATTTAGTAATACCTTGAATTTTTTATCCTCAATGGGTTCGTCTCCGGTCGTGCTCATTGCGATGTTAATTTTGAATTTTATTCTATCCGATTATAGCTAAAAAGAAATCCGGAGGAGCGTCGGTCACGAAGAAAGATGGTAAAAACGCATCCGAAAACAATGAAAGTAAGTCGAAAAACAATTAAGAAATTGACATTATAAAAAGTTTTTTAGTTTCATATTTTAGTTTTCAAAGTGTTTTATTGTTCTTCTTGTTTCTACTAACGTTTACATGTTTTACTTGTGTTTCTTTTCCCTTAGATGAGGGGCAAATGAGCGTTCTCGAACTGCTGGAACTGCAGGCAAGGGCTCGGGCCATACGTTCCCAACTGGCATTGGAACCGGTTACAAAAATCGAAGTCGACTCGGATGAAGAGGACGATGACATATCCAGCAACAGGTCGAAAGGAAGCAGGAGCAGCAGTCAGAAGGAACGCAAACGAAAATCCACTGATCAAGCATTGTCCTCGGGGAAATCGTGCAAAGAAACCTCCAACGGGGCTTCATCGAAGGCAGCGAATAAATCGAAGACCAATGGAGTGGCGGAGTCCACTTCAAGCACAGATGCTGGAGCCCACAAGAAGATCAAGCTGAAGCGAAATTTCCGCACGAATAGAGAAAATAGTGTGAGTGAGCAGAAACCCGAAGAAACTACAGAAAAAACAAGCAGCGATAACAAGGAGAAGAAACAATCACGATCTCCATCGCCAGATGTTATACCCATAGTTTCGGAACCGGTAACGCTTCTGATTACCGATAGTTCCGACGAAGATGGCGAAGCCGCCGTTTCAACTCAAGTCACAACTAAAGAAAAGACGGCTGAGAAGCAGCCGGAGGAACAAAATACGTCTGTTGATGGGGAACCGGAAGTTAAAACACGCAGAGAACGAAAAATTACTGACCCAGAGGACGGTGAAATCATTGATGAGGAATGCATTTCACTCAATGCGGACGACACTATTCAAGAAGCCCCCAACAACCAAGATACCGATTCGAGAAACGTCGAAACCACAAATACGGAAAGCAATGAAGACCCCAAATGCAGTGAAAATAGTGAAGTACGAAATGAGGAACAAGAAACTCCAATAGCGGAGACTGTTTCCAATGGCGAAGACGGCGAATCTGCCAAACCCTCTGAATCTCTGGAGTCCACTGATTCCGCAAATGACAAACCAGGCCAAGAAGAGAGCAATGGGGAAACAAAAACTACACCAAACGAAGAGTTGCAGACCAATGAGAAAACTTCCGAAGAGCCAAAGAAAACAGAGAGCAATTTAAGTGAAGAAAAGCCCGTTGAACCTGTTGAAGATGACTACGACGATCAAAACGATGATATAATTTCCATCGAAGGTGGCGATCTAGAATCAGAAATGATTGGCCACCTGCAAGAGGAAACAAAGGCAGAAACAGAGAACTTCAACTCCGGCGTAATAGTCAGCATGAAGAAGGAACACGTGGAGGAGGACATCATTTCCTTGGACTCGAGCGGAGATGAACTCAACAAAGAGTCGTCTGAGGTAGTGGTATTTAAATTAGGCGTTTAGTCAAACACACTATTTGATACATGGTTTCATTTATGATTTCTAGTCATGGAACTCGCGCTGGTTGAAAAGTTCAAAAGTAAGCAAAGTATTGGCAACATCAAGACTGGGAAAACGCGTGCGCGATAAAATCAAGAAATCGAAACGCGCAAAAAAGGATTCCACACGAGAAACCGCGGAAGCAGTCGAGGCAGCGAATAAACCCAGCACTTCGTACGCATCGAAGCACGAGGACGGGTCGGTGGAACAGTACAAGGAGCTGTTGGAAATGCGACAGCGAAAAGCGTAAATGGTTTCGAACTGCAAACCATAACTGTATTGTATTATGTAGGTCAGACTTAAATGTAATCGTATGTATTTCGTGAAACAATAAAGTTAGGTAAATGTTTTCGCGTTGAAAACATTATTTCTTGCAACTTGCCAACTTTTCACGGAAATCCTCCACTCACCCCCCCACAATAAGAAAGTCCTGCGTGATTATTAAAAACTATAAAAAAAAACAAAAAAATACGCACAAAATTTGTTTATTTCGTGAGCGGCGCACGCTCTGCCATAGAAGCCCGGCTGCTATTTTAAACAGAAGGCCAAAACTTCTGCCACCACCGTCAGGTTCGCGTTTCCGGGGTTGTTGTTGTTGTGACAGAACAACAACACCGTCTCTGAGCTGCCGGTGGAAACATGGAAGGATAGAAGGCTTTTAAAAATCATTAACTATAATTTCGATGTTTTCCCTTGTTCATTCTAATGAGTTGGGACTTTTGGAAAGAAATTAGCATAACTTGGTTCGGGGGTTGCAACCTTCGACTTGCTGCGAACTAATCGTTCATGTTGGGGATTTGGGAGCATTTGCCTCTGCTACCAAACTATACATAAATCTATGTAAATCGTTTTTCGCTTGGCAAACAATGAAATCGTTGGCAACCAATGTAATTTGTGAATTGTCCTGGAATCTTGCTCTAAACCTCTGTTAATTACTGAGTATGTTGGGAGCTGATTCAAAGTCCAGAAACATTTGTCATTAGGTCATGTGCTCAATACACGTCCCCACTGCCCAGAGGAAGGCCCAGAGACGACAACAACAACTAGAGCCAGCAACAGCGGGGTAAACAACAAACACTTTGTTGCTTCTTCAGCTGACTCCAGCCAGCGGTGGTGGAGGAGGACGGCGGACGGGGGACGCTTCGCCTTGCCGGCCGAGATGTACACAAGCGTGCAACAATCTCTTTGGGCGATAATAATGATGGTGGCTCTTATCAATTTACATGATAAAAAGCGGCTGCGAAGTAACAGGGTGTAAGGCAAGCGATAACTGGACACGAGGACAACAACACCAACACCACCCACCGTCCCTCCACCACACTCTCACCCGCCGACGCATGCGTGGTGCAGAAGGAGCGCAGTCAAACTTCCCCAAGCAGGAGAGTGAATTGATAGCGAGAGAGAGAGAGAGCGAGAGAGAGCGAGAGAGCGAGTGGTGTTCGTCATTGAACCGTCTTCGCTGATTGATTGGGGAACGGATTGATAAGTTTTCCGATTGACCGATGGACCGAATCTGAGTCGATGGAGGATTTTCAGTTAGCTTTCTCCAGAGAGGATGGAGCAGGAGCGAGGAGCCCATTGACTGGGAGGAGGAGGCGGATGGCTCCTGGCGAGAGTTCTTAACTGGGTCTTGAACTACGAAGGGGTTGATCGGGGGCCTCTTGCAGCGCCACTTGGCACTCGATTGTTGTTGCAGCCCAGTCCCTCTCCCACTATCGCACTATCTACGACTCTCTCTCTCTCTCTCTCTCGGCTAAGCGGCTTCATCCCCCGTCGAAGGAAGAATCGTTCTTCGAGATCGAAAACAAATACGCACAATGAACAAATGGAAGTGATGAAAGGAACCAGGATTCGTTCCCCTAATTTTGTGGCTTTCGCTCATTCACAAAGCAAGTCGCTCTCTGCGCCTTCGGATCGGATCCTTTCGTCGTGTTCGCGGCGTGAAACCCGAGCAAAAGTAAACAAAACAAAGAGAACTCTCTCCGGCTGCGCATGTAGTGGTGTCGGGCTGCACACAATCTCCTGCCCGGTGTCTCTCGCTCTCTCTTTGGCGTGCGCCTGTGTGCGTGCGTGCGTGCGTGTGTGGAGGCGGGTGTGGGTGTCTGTCTCTGCCGGGCCGCGCAGTGGGCGCGGAGGGGTGCGGACCTTGTGTCCTTTGGATTTGCGTTCGTGTTCGGGTTCGAGCGCGAGCACGGCCAAGACTCGAATCAGTCTACAGAAAACGCGTTCGTGAGCAAGAAGTAGCCGCGCAAGGCTACACTTTCGGCGTGTAATTTTTGTCGGTATGATAAATAAGTGATACACCCTGTAGAAGTTCTGTAAGTCAATCAATCAATCAATCACAACATCAACTCCATGCAAATCATACATTTCCCCATGTTTCCTTTGGTGTTTGGTGTCGTCTGGTGAATGGTGTTTGGTGTAAGGTGAATGGTGTAAGGTGTTTGGTGTAAGGTGAATGGTGTAAGGTGTTTGGTGTCCGTGCGTATGTGATTTTCAAAAATTCTCTGTGTCCTCCGCATTCGCCGAACGAACAGAAAAGAGAAAACGTTTCAAAAATAGTAAAACAAACAAGAACCGCACACACATATAAACTTCACAGAAAGCAACCGAACAAGGGATTACGAAGAAAAAGAAAAACAACAAGATATAAAAAGTCCTCTCAGGAGGCAACCAAGAGTTCGCAAAAAGGATACCCCAAAGGATAACACACTCGACTCATCTCAGCCGGACTCAAGAACGATGAACACGCAAGAGACAAAAACGGAAAATCAGTTCTCAATTCTCGACAAGTGATCGATCCTTCGTAGCATCGATGGCACCGACATTCGCTTTTGCGGTCGCCCACAGTTCAAGAGATATTTCTCCGCTGGCTGTTCGAAATTCATGTCCCTGGCCTGGCGACATAGTGAGTCCACCCACAAGCCATTTATTAATATTCTCCAAACCCTTAAGGATCCCACATGCTCGGGTGTGCATCGGGAAATCCGCAAGCATCGGAATATTTAATTGGCTTCAGGCTCAAAATTCGCAACCAAATTCTCCAAACTCTCCACGTATTTAAATCAACAACATTTGTGTACCTCGAAACTACATGTGCTGGATATGTCTAAATTATGTCCTGCCGTCGGTGTTTGTTTGGTTCAACTCGCGGGCTCTTTTGGCCTGACTGAAAGTATTTAAAATATTTTTATAAATATTGTTTCAAAGATTTTTGGGCTTTTTTTGGGATGTTTCAAGAAATTTAAAATATTTCAAGAAACTTAAAATATTTCAAGAAATTTAAAAAAAATAATTTCAAGAAAATTTAAAAATATTTGAAGAATATTTAAAAAGAATTTCAAGAAAATTTGAATACATTTTTTTAAGATAGTCAATAAAATACTTAAAATACTCATGAAATTAATAAAAATGTTCAAGAAATTAAAAACATTAATTGCAAGAAATATTAAAAAATTATTTTCAAAAATTATTTTTAGAAATTTTAAAAATTAAGTTCATGGAATTTTAAATAATATTCAACAAATTAAAAAAATATTTTCATGAAATTTCAAAAATATTTTCAAGAAAATTTAAAAAATTATTTCAAGAAATTAAAAAAAAAAGATTTCAAGACATTTCAAACATTATATCATAAAATTTTTAAAAATATTTTCATGAAATCTTAAATAATATTCAAGAAATAGTAAAATTTTTTCAAGACATTTAAAAAAATATTTTCAAGAAAATTTAAAAAATATTCAGGAAATTAATAAAAATTATTTCAATAATTTTAAAAAAATTCAAGAAATTTAAAAAATAATTTCAAGGAATTTTAAAAAATAATTTCAAGTAATTTGAAAAAAAAAATTGGATCGAGAGCCTCGCGTAGGCGAAATCGAGCATTATCTCTGCTCCTCCACGGAGGCCACGCATCGATCTCCCTCCCTTCGCTTTGTGACACTAGTCGATCGAGGGTGGGTGGGGAATATTAAAATACGCATGTGGTTTTATTACGCTCTGCACTCGATCCCATTCAAATGTGACCATAAAAGACAAAATTAAAAAGAACAAAAGTAAAATAATTTACAAAAAAATATGGTAGTATGGTAGATAGATAGCTGGGGAAATTGCGATTATGATTTTCATTATCTTTTTATCGGGTCTCAAATGCTATCAAAATAATAACTCGACGATAAACTCGGAGCTTCATATATCGTGTGTTTATATGGCGCATCGTTTTATTATTATCAATGTCTCGATGGAGCGGGGAGGGGGGGGCGTGGCGGCCGGGGGGTGGGTGTCGAGCGAGTGCCAGTGGGCGGTGGTGATGGCGACCACCGCTGGGGGGGGGGCGGAGGTTGTATAACTTTTGTATATTTTTTACCGCTGCACTGCGAATGAGTGCGAATGAGCTTTAAAAAGGATCCCATAAACGACCCCAAGTCCGCGAGCCTCATTTTATATGAAAATCAATAACTTCTGCCCCATGACGAGGACGAGGCCATTTTGATTGTTGATATTGTTGTTGTTGTCGTTGTAAAGGCCTTGATGATTTTTGGGGTTTTTATGCCAAAGCTGTTAATATCGTATTTAATTCCGATGGCTTTGAGACGTTTTTAACTGATGCCTTTGGCAAATCGCAATCTCTCTTTCACTCTCTCTGCCTTGCTGACCAGAACTTCTCGAAATCTCATCTTGTCAACTGACCACCCCCGCCCACTACCCCTCAAACCCCTCCCCTGGGCCCTCAGCATAATCGCAAAAACACTTTGATGTACAGAGGAAGGATGAGATGGATGGTTGATAGAGGAAGAAAGGAGAAGGCGGGGAGTGCACGGCGAATATCAAGAGGCAAACAAACACACTTACAAGTCGTGGTGGCAACCCTCCTGCCCTTCGTCGCCGTCATCCTCATCATCATCATCATCATCATCGTCAGGGCCATCGTCATCATCGGCCTCTCATCCCCGGGGCAACCTTTCGCCGAAAACTCACTCGTTCACCCACTTCACTTCACCTCTTCGGTGCAGGAGCAGTCGCAACAACTACAAACACTACTACAACAACAACAACAAAAAACCATATATAACAAGAACAGAACCGAATAGAATAAAAACAACAAGAATAATATGAACCACAACTACAACTACAACAAAAAGAAGCGAAAAATAAGCAAAGAAATGAAAGAAAAGCAAAGACGCCGAGCGCAAGGAGAAGAAGGACAAGGATGTTGAGCAGAGGGAAGGTGAGGGGATGAAGGAAGCCACCATGGACGAGAGAGAGAGAGAGAGAAACTTTTCCGAAGGATGTGAGGGGCAGAGAGCGGGCGAAATATAACTGGAAAATAATATATTTTCGAGTGTCAGAAATGGAAAAGAAAATAATTTGATGGTTTCATAAACCGAGGCGGGCGGGGTGGAGGCCAGTCGGTCGGTGGGCGACCAGGGGAGGAGGGTGAATTGTGAGGGAAAAGCCAAAAATTGGGCGAATCGGAACGAGAGCAGAGCAGTTGGAGAAGAATGCGTAGAAGTGGAAGAAGAAAGTTTTCCCTTCGCCAGAAATGTTCGCAAGAAGTTTTCGAGAATTTTTTGTGGGGTTTTCGTTTTTGTAGTTTTCTCTCCTTCGTTTCTCGGCTTCGTTTCCGTTCGTCGTCGTCCCCTTTTTGGTTTCCTTCCATCCTTCGGTTCGGTTCGACGGAGGTTTTGCTGCGTTTGAAAACGGGTCGGCGAGAGTCGGAGGCCTCGGGGGCGGGGGGTCCTGGAGCGGAGGGAGCGGAGGGGGTTGCGATAGATTCGCTAAACGAGAACGCGGGCACCCGCCTCGAATGGGGTTCGTGGGGCGTCCGTCGAACACGCTTGTAGTAATTTTATCAGGAAAATATGAGTTCTTTTATTTGTATTTTAGTTTTCATTATTAATTTTCGCCCCCCCCCCCGCTCTTCGACGCCGGCCCGACGTCGGCTGCGGCGCGCTCTTGGGGGTTGAACCCACACACACACACACACACACACACACATTCAGCGATCCCACTGCAGCAGGCCAAAGAAATTAGTGGCTCGAAGGGAGCGAGTGGGATGAAATGAGGAAATGCGAAAAATATGATATGATATAAAATTAATTTTCAGTGCAGAGATGAATGAAATCGATGACGACCACGAATAAGACGAAGAAGAATATATGGAAAACCACTGAATGCGCATATGAGAATACCACTGTACCACTGTATTAGTGTCTTCAGTATCGATGTATGTGAGTTTCGACATCAATGTGTGTGTGTGTGTTAGGGAACTTGCGATTGGGCGCTTGTATTTGTGGGTGTGAATTTTGTAATTATCACAAACTACAGGCCAGATACACAAAAGTTATAATAACGTGGCCACCCAGGCCACGACGACACTGTGGCCGGAGGCGAACGTATGCGAATCGAGTGGAGATCGGCACAATGGTAACGAATATATCGCCAACTGTAGGACTAATCAGTGAACTATGCTTGGAATTGGGCTGAATGGAAAATATTGTCTAACTACGATTGTTTGATGAATGAATAGCATCAACTTTTAATCATTGTTACCTTGAATAAGGGTTCAATAGATGGGTATCATAAACCCGAGGCTCAATTATTGTTATCAAACAAATCAAAGACTCCATGATGAGCAAGGATTTGAACTTCGGAAGGAAGTTAGGCTGAGGAACTTCTGTCCAAGGCGGTGAACATGGAGAATCTATCGACGACTGCTGAAACCTTTGGAAGATATCATTTCCAATTATTGTTGATGACTGCCTAAACCATTGGAAATGATTTCTATCTATCGATGAATACTGAAACCTTTTGAAAACGATTTCCTGCGCCTCCTCAAATCGTGCGAAATGAAGAGTAATTTGTTAAAATTTTCATAGCAATTCATTTCGCAGAGCAAATCATTGCTTCCATCGGTCATTTGGGTGTCGAGGGTGTCCTAGTGTAGGCGTCTCTCTCTCTCTTTCTCACTCGCACCCGCCCACACGATCTTCCATCTCTGTTTCGCGCAATGGTGGCTGCGGCGCCTGAAATTATGCCATATGCACACACATGACTGCGCAACGTCGCCGTGTCTGGAGATCAATCAAAATTCGAACTCGAAGGTGGCCGAGACGCGCTCTCGAGCCACGAGGGACAAAGGGTGGTGGTAGTTGTAGTTGTAGTTGTAGTAATAGTCATTGTTGCAATGGTCATTGTTGTTGTGGTCTTGTGTTGTTGTCATATTTTGTTGTTGTCATATTTTGTTGTTCTGTTGACGAGGTCCCTGCGCACCGTCCGACACAATCTCCCCTCGTTTTTAAAACTCTAAATGCCTACTGTTTTCCCGCAATAACGTGGGCGTTCACCTCACCAAATTTACTTTAAATTCCTCGTCCTGACCTGCGTGTCCGAACATCAACCATTCGTCCGTCCTCCCAACCTTCCATCGTGTTAGAGGAACGTGTAATTTTCCCATTGCGGCACGATACACGTCCACATTTCGAAACATTTTACATGAATATGTATATGTATAAAAAAAATGAACTTAAACTCGTTGGGAATTTCATAAACCAGTGACCGGAGGGGGCGACGGAGACCCTTTTTTCGCATTGGCGCACATGAGTGCGATATGTGAGCATGTTGTTGTTGCTGTCGCTGGGGGTCAGGGGGAGACTTGAGTGAGTGCGCGTTCGTTCGCTCGCTCGCCGACAGAGAGTTCAGAGCACTCGTGCCGGGAAAGCGAGAGTGAAAACTCTGGTCAACTGAGAGTGAAAGTCAATGCGAAACCTTGACCATTACGCGTTTCTGCAACTGACCGACGCCGACGATAGCAGCAGCAGCAAAAACACCTCCAACAATAACAACAACACCTCTAATAACAACACCTCCAACAATAACAACAACACCTCTAATAACAACACCTCCAACAATAACAACAACACCACCAATAACAACATCTCCAACAATAACAACAACAACCAATAATAGCAACAGTAACAGTTACAACAATAACAAATCAAACTACTACAACACCGACGCGCCCATTCACCGACCAATGAAGAAGGCTCCCAAACAGTGGCCGAGATGCCGGCTTCGAGTTCGCTTTCGGCTCCTACTTCGGCTCGTTCCGTGTGCAGCGGTCAATCGGCTCTTCGCTCGCTCGTTCGCCGGCATCTTCCCGCCCCCTCGCTCTCCCCCTCGGAGCGTCCTGCGGTGTCGAACAGTGCGCAGAATCAGGACGAAAGCGAAAGTTGGACTCGTTCGAGAGCTCGGCGTGTTTGCTCAACGTCACACTCACACATGTGGAGAGAGAAGAGGGGAGAAGGATGATTTGAAGAGAGAGCAGAGGGGAGAAAGATGATTAGGGCAGAGCAGAGAAGAATGATTTGAAGAGAGAGCAGAGGGGAGCAGAATTATTGAGAGAGAAAGAAGAAAGAAAGGAGAAGAATGATTGGGAGAGAGAGTGAGAGAGTGGAGCTTGAGAGGAGGCCATGCAGGATGTTTTCCCTGCTCTCGCCGGCCGAGTGCGTGGAACAGTGTGATTCAGAAAGGAAATTTCTGCAAATATTGGCCGAGCCTCCTGAAGTGCCTTGTACAGGGTCGAACACGGTAAACGGTACACGCCACTTGGAGGAAGACGAACCGAGAGACCTCTCGTAGGTCTTGTTATCAAGAGCCCTGTCAACAACTGGGGATCTTCTTCTAACATGAACGACCGAAACTCAATCACCTCGATCGCCTTCCTTTGGTCATTAGTTTCAAGCCAGCCAAACTCTGCTCCAGTAGACCTTGTATCAATCACTAACATCTCAATTGGCCGGCATCGATTGAAGAGAGGGGGAAATTATTGTGGACAGTTATAAGAACATCCGGCTCAAAGATATTATCGAGGATCGAAAATCTATCCACATGCAGGACACGAAATCCAGGAGCAACAAAGCAACAACAAGAACATCTCCACCCAAAAGGACATTTGCATTCGTCGACCTGCACCATGCGGCCAGGACGAGGGCAGTAAAAGGAATATGAACGAGCACACGACAGTTATGATTACTTAGCAATCAGAAACGAGATACAGTGCACGAGATACTGCCGACGACGAGATACTCGATACTTGGGCCCCGAGGAATCAGAATCGGAATCGGTATTGGAAATGGAAATGTGGAAAATCACCCCTAAATACTCTCCCTTTCATTCTGTTGTTATTGTCGCTTTCATTCACTTTCGTCGTCATCGATGGACGATCGAACGAACGAACGAACGCAACAGAAACAGAAACAAATTGAAAAACTATCGAATCAAAAGCGGGAAAAGGGGCGGAGCGTGGTTGTTTCCGAATTTCTGTACACTTTTTTTTTGGGGGAAAATCTGCGATTTTTGATATTTCGGGGTGTTTTATCGGTTTTTTCTCCGCTCTCTCGTTCTCCCTCCCTCGTTGTTGTTGTTTTTCCCGATGTCGTCGTTCAATAAAAGTGCATTCAGTGTGACTTTTGACGAGGGGTTGTTCGATCTCCGGTTGATTTGTGCGGTCGGGACGGACAGACAGACGGACAGACAGAGGGACGGACAGTGGGACAGACGGATGGAGGGACGGAGGAATCTTCGTTCCTGAGCCCGGCTTTTCCGCTGCATCATCCAGTGTTTATCGACACGTTACACAAACAGCACACGTTATCGCGCACGATCGCCCGACTCGATCACGAAATAATAAAAAAAAAAATAAATAAAAAATCGAACAAATAAAAAATCGCACAAATAAAAAACCGAACACATAAAAAAGTCAATAGTCGATTACGAAAATCTCCTCACAACGCGAAGGAAGTGATGGTTCTGACTGATTTCCTCATCGGCATCATCAGGATCAGTGGCCCGAGTGGCTTTAAAATCTAACACGAGGATCTTCTCACAATAATACGAGAAAATATAACAGTTTTATGTGTACGTATGACTAGCGGGAAAATCTCTAACGGGGTCTTGGGCTTCTGTCCAACTGCTGTTGGCCCGAAAGCAATACCAACACTTTGCGTTTCAACAGTTTTAAGCGCTTCCGACTTACCTCGTGTACATAATGTGGAGGCCGACGTCCACCCAGCCTCCACCTCAGGAAGATAACAACAACGATAACAAGATAACAACAACAACGATATCAGGCAGGATACCTTGTTTACGCCGTTGCCAATTTCATTTGAGCCATTTTTGCTCGCTCTGACTTTTCTTCCTTTCGAGCCGAAAGTTGCTCAAAAAATCCCAAGAAACCGATGACGGCGGGTCGGGCGCGGGAGAAGGAAGCGAAAGAAGGAGATGAAGAATAAGAGGAAAAATAATATATAAATTCAACTACCTTAGGCTTTGAGCTGCCTCCCACCCCGCACTTCAATGCGCACTCCTCGTACAAAAAGCAACAACTACTATGAAGTAGACACACACACATAGTCAATGAGGAGGAGGTGGCAAGTGTGGGGTGTGTTGATGGGGGAGGGGGAGGAGTGTAGAAGAAGGCAACGGAGCTGATATAAAAGCAAAGCCAACAACCAATTTCAACCATGGAAACTTAATTTATGTTGCAGCATAGTTGGGAATCTTTTCTTCCGTCCGTCCGTCCTTCCTTCCTTTTCGGCCTGTGCTCGTCTCATTCTTTATTGGTCGTTTTTGTTGCTGTTGCTTGGTGTAGTTGTCGTGTGTCGTCGGTGTTGTCGTTGTTGTTGCCTATTTCTTAAGAATGAAATTTATTTTGCCAACTCATGGCGAAGAAAAATTTTTATAAGTTCAAGCAAGATGTGGTTGGTTCCGTCAGCCGGCGAGGGTCGGTGGAGGGGGGTAGCAGCAGCAGCAGGGGCGAGTGAACCGAGGAAGTAGTTCGGGATGTATTGCCGGGTGGGTGTATGTGTGTGGGTGTGTTAGTATTAGTGCCGAGTGGGCCAAGTGGTGGGCGGTGGAGGCGGGGAATTTGTATTCCTTAAAACGGATGACTTTGTATAATTTTATGTTGCTCTTAAAGTTTGTGGAAGGTATCAGACATGTGTGTATAACCGAGCACACAGACACATACACTTGTACCACTACCACACGTACACGGAGGCCTACATGCATACATGTATGTACATACATACGAAACATGTATAATATAGGAAAATTATGTATAATGGAAAATTTTTCAAAGAATTTGCACAAAGATGAACAGCGGACAACAGAAAATAAATAAATACAACGGAAAATGAGGAACTCGCATAAGTATATCTGAATAGGGATAAGTGTGTATGTGTGTGTGTGAGTAGTAACGTTCGTGTGTATTTATATCAAAGGATGTGAGCAGCATACATCAAATATACAGGGATAGACCGAAGCTGGATTTCACTTGTTCAACAGAGGAAGCGAAGGATAAGCGGGTTTTAGGGACGATAATTCTGTGATCAGCTCAACTTTGATCGTCAGGTTCTGGGAACCTCGGGAACCTCGCGAATTTTCCCAGGATGATCGTGTTCCAATGACTTTTCAACTGAATCCACTGTAGGATGACTGCTTTCGGGATTCTTTCCATATCATTCGCCATATTTCACTCAACCTCCCATTGTGAACTCGTTTTAATAATTTGTCTCTATTTTTTCCCCACCGACTCTTTGCAGTAATTCTAAACATGGCTGCGTCTATCTATGCGACCCCACCGCCCGACTTGAGCAGCGAGGACACCGCCCTCTCCGACGTGTCGAATTCTTCCCTCGGCAACAACAATAACAACCACAACAACAACCGCAGAAGCACCAACAATACACAGCCAGATCCAAGCGAGCCATCGGCAGCGAAAAAGTCGAAACGATCGATAGCCGAAGTCCTGATGGACACGACGGCCTCACAGCAACAACAACAAACACAAGAGCAGCAGCAACATCCGCCACAGACGCCAGAGCGGGACGGGGAGAGGGAGCCGCAGCCCCCCCGCACCCCGTCGGCGACGTCCCTGGACATGGGAAGCAATAGAAATGCCGAGAACTCTGTGGCTTACGCCGAGGCAGAGACAGACGTCGACGCGGACGCGGACGCCGAACACGGCGAAGACGCGACGGCAGCCATGGCCGCGGTTGCAGCAGCGGCCAACGCAGCGATGCAGCTGCAACTGTTGGAGGCCATCAGCGATGCGGCCAAGAAGCGACGCAAGCAGAACAATCCCATCCGATTGGGGGCGCTCGACATGGACGGAGAGGGCGAGGGCGGAGACGCGGACGTCGAGGGTCGGCAGCAGTTGGCGGCGGTGGACGAGGGCCAGAAAACTGACTTCGAGGAGAAGCTGTCGAAGATGTTCCTGCCCAAGTCAATGGAGCACCTCAAGGAGACCTTCGAAATGCTGCAGCAACAACAACAGCAACAGCATCTCAGCAACATATCATCGAATGAGGAACGCGGTGCCGACGCAGACTCAGGGATCGCAGTCGGTGGAGAGCATGAGCAGCGGGCCATCAAGCGGGAGCGAGAGACGGACGGGGAGCGCGGAGAGGAAGGCGGAGAGCAACAGGAGCCGGAGCAGGAGCGAGAGAGGGACGGCATGGAGAATCCCTATCACACCTACTGCAAGGAGTGCGGCGAGAACTTCGAGACCGAGTTCAAGCTCAGCCTGCACATGTTGGCCGAGCACGGCTCGGGGGGAGGAGGAGGCCCCTTGGCCGAGGAGACGGGCGCCCAGGGCGAGGCCGATCAACACAAGGACCACCAGATGACGCCGTACGACATCCTCGCCTCGGTCAAGGTGAAGCTGGAGCGGCCCGATTACGGCGGCCAGTCGCCGGCGCCAACGTCGCCGACGGGCGCGGGGGCCCAGCACGAGGGCCACCCGATGCTGGCCAACGGCAAGGACCAGTGGCTGAGCGCGATGCCCGGCGCCATGGGCTTTCCCTTCCCGCCCGAGGCGGCCGCCGCTGCCGCCCTCTCCGCCGGCGGCTACCTCCCGCTGCTGGGCGTGCCCGGCTTCCCCGGCGTGGACGGATTGAATCGGCCGCCACTGCGCATCTTCAACCCCGAGGCCTACTGCGACCTCTGCAACAAGGAGTTCTGCAACAAGTACTTCCTCAAGACCCACAAGGCCAACAAGCACGGCATCTACGACCCGGCCAACAGCGCCACCGGAGCCGGTGCCAGCAACGAGGCCGCCGCCAGCAACAACTCGGGCGTGTCCGCCATGAGCCAGATGTTCCAGCTGCAGATGCAACAACAGCACCAACACCTCCAGCAGCAGCAGATGTTGCAGAAGCCGCCGCCGGGTCTGGAGGCCCAGCAGCAGCAGCAGCTCCAGTCGCCGCCCGACGCCCAGGCCAAGCAGCATTTCCAGCACCAGCTGCAGCAACTCCAACAAATGCAGCAGCAACAGCAGTTGGCGCCGCAGCCGACCGTCGCCCCGCCGCCGCAGCAGCTGAACGCGCCGCAACAGATCGCGCCGCCCGCACCGCCGGCCGTCTTCTGCGACCTCTGCTCGAAGCGCTTCACCAACGTCTTCGCGATGCGCCGCCACCGCGCCAAGGTGCACGACCAGCGCTCCAGCCCCACCGACAAGCACGAGTCGCCAGCCGGCCCAAAGGTCGACGCCAAGGCGGAGGCAACTGAGGCGGCCGCGAAGTCCTTCCAGATGCCCGACGGCTTCAGCCAGGACTTCAGCCTCGAGCAGGAGGAGGTCTCGTTCACGCCGCAGCCGCGCAAGTTGTCGCCGCAGTCGCAGCAGCAGGCGCGCGAGGCGAACTTCGCCCACGACAAGCTGAAGCGACTCGGGGTCCTCAACCCGGAGGCGTTCTGCGAGCTCTGCTGCAAGGAGTACTGCAACAAGTACTTCCTGCGCACGCACAAGTGGAAGCGCCACGGCGTCTTCGTGCCCGCCGACGAGGCGAAGGAGGGCCGCGAGCCCGCGGAGCAGGCCCTGCAGCTGGCC
Organism: Coelopa frigida; assembly: GCA_017309665.1. Lineage (NCBI taxonomy): Eukaryota > Metazoa > Arthropoda > Insecta > Diptera > Coelopidae > Coelopa > Coelopa frigida. Next base: position 20,298,493 of record CM029563.1, read on the forward strand.
CAGAAGATGTCCGCCTGGCCGTTCATGGGCATGCCGGGGATGCCGCCGATGCCGCTCAACCTGATGATGGCCAACGAGAAGGCGGTGGCCGCCCAGCGCATGCTCTTCGCGGCGGCAGCGGCCAAGAGTTCCGACGACGTGGCCGCGGCCGCCCACATGGCCAAGCGCATCAAGCTGGAGGCGCCCGACGAGGACGCGGTCAATCTGAAGGCGCACCACGACAGCCTCGAGAACCAGGAGAACAAGGCCGAGAACCACCGCCAGCCGGCCGGAACCGAGTCGTCGCAGAAGCTGCTGCAGGAGTCGCTCGCCGCCTCAGGCTTCAATCTGCCCGGCAGCCCCGACGCGGCCGTCGGGCTGCAGAACCTGCAGAAGCTGCAGTCGATGATCCAGCAGCTGAACGATTTGAACGGCAAGCGGCCGGTCGTCTGCCAGCTGTGCGGCAAGGAGATGGAGAACCAGTACTCGCTGCACGCCCACATGATGACGGAGCACGCGTCCGGCCTGGACGGCGGCGCCGCCACCTTCAGCAGCTTCCAGCAGCAGTTGCTCCTGCAGCAGCAGCAACAGCAACAGCAGCAGCAGCAACAACACCAATCGCTCAAGATGTCGCCGACGGGCTCCCCGACCAGGGGCGAGCTGCGCTGCGTCCAGTGCGAGCGCGACTTCGCCTCCGCCCAAGAATTCAAGCAACATATCGCCGAGGTGCATCTGCTGCCGGGCAGCCCACTGCGCGAGGGCTTCGTCACGCCCGAGCGCCCGATCAACGCGAACCCGAACCCCCCGAATCCGGGAGCGGGAGCCACAGGTGGAGGAGGAGGTAGTGGAGGTGGAGCAAACAACAACAGCAGCGGAAACTCACGCCCGCCGTACACGATGACGCCGACGAGCAGCTACTGCGAGATCTGCAACAAGGAGCTCTGCAACAAGTACTTCATGAAGACGCACATGCAGCGCATGCACGGCATCGAGATCGAGAACGGCGCCCAGATCGGGGGCGTGGTCTGCAACATCTGCAACAAGGAGCTCTGCAGCAAGTACTTCCTGCGCGTCCACAAGCACAACACGCACGGCATCGTCGACGAGGGCGCCCCGCTGCCGCAGGCGCGTCAGAACGGCCTCAGCTTCGAGCAGCAGCAGCAACAGCAGCAGCAGCAGCAACAGCAACAGGCGGAGACGGAGCATGGACGAGGCCTGAACCTGAGTCCCTTCGGCGCCGGCGGCCCCGAGGCCAAGGGCGAAGCCGCCGCCGCCGACTCGCGCTTCCTGACCGAGGCCTGCCCGCTGTGCAGCCGACGCTTCCGCAGCGCGAAGTGGCTGCGCGCCCACCTCATGAGCGACCACGGCCCGGCCGGCGTCGAGAAGCTGCGCGAGTTGGAGCAGCCGCCACTGGGCGCCCACAGCAAGCCCGCCAGCCCCACCCTGAAGATCCCCAACGGATCGAGCTCGGTTGCGGCCGCAGCAGCGCTCGGCGCCGGGCCCGTGAACCTCGCCCAGGCCCTGCAGAACTTCAACTCGCAACATCTGCTCGGCAGCATGCCGAAGACCGCCTTCCCGGGCATGTTCGGCGCCGTGGCCGAGCAGGCGCTGCAGTCGCCGCGCTTCAAGGAGTTCCAGTGCTCGATGTGCCCCTTCAGCACCTCCTACTACCCGTTCTTCTTCATCCACGAGCGCTCGCACTCGATCCACAACTCGGCCAACGGCGCCTCGCCGACCCCGGCCGACCAGCAGGCGGCGGCCCACAACGACGGCTCCGCCCACCAACTGACAGAGCAACTGAGGGCCGAGGACGACGTTGGCGGCGGCGGCTCCCCGCCCCACCATCAGCAGAAGCATGACTACGAGGCCGCCACCGACCTCTCGAAGCGCGCCCCCTCCACGCCCAGCTCGACCCCGCCCGCCGCCGCCGCCGGTGGACGATCGCGCAAGGCCTCGTCGAACGGACAGAAGCAGCGGGCGCGCTCTGCCGCCACCTCGCCGATGGTGTCGCCGACGAGCGGCGCAGGGCTGGCGCAGGACTTCATCCGGGAGGTTGCGCAGAAGTCCGGGAAGCCGGCCTGTTACGCGGTGCCGCAGCAGCAGACGGCCGCCGACGCTCCGGGCCAGGAGATGCAGGCGTTCATGATCGAGGAGCAGCCGCCGACGGCCGACGCAGGAGGAGACGCAGACCGGGAGCGCGAGCGAGATCGCGAGGGAGCCAGCCACAGGTTTGTCCCCGCCATTATTTTCTTGCCCGTCCGGGAGCGTGTCTCGGGTCCGCTCACGGTGTCCTTCACCCTGACGCCGGCCTAAGGAGGCGAAGATGTTGATGGGTTGTTGCCAGTTGAGATCAGTTTGTTGAATCCGATCGGAGTCGGGAATGCAAAATAAAAATAAAAATCAAATGCAGAATAAGAACCAGAATAAGAATCAGATGCAGAATAAGAACCAGATGCAGAATAAGAACTAGAAGCAGAATAAGAACTAGAAGCAGAACAAGAACCAAGACCAGAACTAGAACCGCATCCGGAAGGGCGGACGAGATCGCGCCAGGAGAGAGGTTCCTTCGTAGGAGCATTTTGTATTTTTATAAACCCCACACACAAGTCAAGACCCCGGCAAATTGATCAAATCGTAGAATTCCAAAGACTGAGTGCAATTTAGAGAGATATTTGTTGGACATTTGACACGACCAGACCAGACTCGATCTGACTTGACCCGATCTGACCTGACCAAACTGGCAACAGACGCAGCTCGTTTATCCTTTCGTTAGTCCTTGTTTGTCGTTCAAACGTCGAATGGGACGCAGAATAAGTTTAGTGGTCAACTACAAAGTTCCTAAGTCAAAGATCAAAATAATACACGTAATTAGTCGCATGTATGTAGCTCTCAAAATGGCAGTAGAAGCCGGATCGAAGAGATCGTAGTGAAAATGAGGAGAAGTAGGGGCGGGAGGGAGATTCAAACCCTAAACACCTAGAGTCTAAATCAAAACAATTGAAATGCTTTGCTCAACGTTTCATTTACACGTAGGAGGACGGATGGACGGACAGACGGCCTCCACCTGGATAGATTTCCAAGTAGAGAAGGTTCTTCTGTTAGTCAGTTATTATTATTATGATTATTATTATAGTTATTCTTATTATTATTATTCTTTTGAAAATGCCAAAAACCGTGCTTAAGGAAATTTTGTACATACGCAAGGAAAAAAACACGAAGACAAACAATTTCTCAGGGCAAAAGTACAATTAAACAATAGTTTTGTACTTTCACATTAAACAAGGAAATCAAACACTTAACACTTAAACTAAAAGAAATACACGAGTAAAGAAAACATTCAAAACGAGATAAAATAATACGTAACCTCGAAGGGAGTCGGTAGGAAAATCTATATTAAAATAATTGAAGCAAACTCTACCTCATATGACTAAAACAATAATTTAAACCCAAGTAACTTAAGTAGAATTACCTCGACGTGCGATCCAGAGATCGACGAACCCAATGCACACCCGCGTTCATTATTTGTATTCGACCCCGTATGCTTTATTTTGTATCGTTTCGCATTTGTTCTCGCCTAAGTTAAGTCCTAGTCTAAGTTCCCTAGTCGCATTGTAGACCTAGCTCGTTAGTCAATACACCAAATCACGATCACGATCATCGATGGTCGCAACTACCTGCATGTGCTATGCTAGTCTTACCACTTAATTGCATCTAGTCAAAATGGCTCGAGGGGCAGAAGCGGCGGCGGCCACGCCTAGCGTGCCTCCCCCGGCCCCGTCGGGCGCGAACCCGTTCTGCAGGAGCTCCTGGCGATCGGGCGCCTCCGGGACCGCGCTCGCAACCTGTCGTTGTAAATTTTATTAGTCCTTAAGGTGTTTTGGGCAGGTTGTCGGAGCGCGGCCCCCGAGGAGTTCGTCGCGCAGCCTCCTGCACTGCAGCCAAAGTCATAGTCATAGTCATGGAGCCAGGGAGCAACAGGTGCTCGGCAATAGGATCAGCGGTTGCTATTTAAAATTTTTAAAGTACTTTAAAAAGCTGTGTGCCTTATAGCAATCGCTGTTTACATATATATTTTAATTTCCTTTCATTTGTCACTTACACTTATAATTAATTACGAATACAATTACAAATAACACACATATATACATACACATATAATTACAAATAAATCAAAAGTAAATAAATTATACAAATTATGATTTCGCTTTTTTATTCTTCGATTTAATTTGATTTCAGTTTTAAGTTCCACTCCAAAATGCGGTCACTTAATTTCGTCCCTTTCTTTGGCTCTTCATTTCTTTCTTCATTGTGTTTTCATTTCGATTATAATTTGATTGTGTGTTTTGTGCTCGACTTCATCGGCCCCGCCCCGTCCCCGCCCTGGGAACGGGGTATAATCGAGTCATAATCGCCGGGTTGACATCGGCCGAGTCTATTTCCGATCTACACGAGGGCTCGAAACCCGACACCGAGTCGAGGGCGCGTGCGGTTCACACTTTCTCACATCGGTTTTTTAACTCGAAGCAATGATCGGCGCCCCTTGCGGTGCGGTGTTGGTTTCACAGCTCTTCACATCGCGTGCGCACCCTCCGAAGACCCTTCAAGATCGACTTCCCTCCGCCTTCGGACGGTCTCAAGATCTGCCCGATTCGTAACGGTCCAGCGAAAAGGTCGTCGGAGATACGGGCAGGGAGGGGAGGGGAGGGCGACCGGAGAAGCTACTGGTACCTCACCCCACCCCACTCCACACGGCCTGAGACGAGCCGGGTTCATTTTTTATCAATAATTTAAAATGGGACGCTCAATGTGGGATATTTGTTGCTTCGTCGGGCGATTGAGGACAGATTTGATTGTTCCTAAATAGACTCGAAAGGTCGGCGAAAGGAAATCATTAACCTCCATTAAGAGGAAATCTCTGTAATGGCTCACGATGAAGTCATTCAAGGAGACGGCGACCCGATATCGGGAGTAATTGGGTTCTTCTTCTTCATCTTCTTCGGGACGATGCACGCAAAGGCGAACGCAGACGTGGGCTTCGCAAATAGAAAGGACATCGCGATAGAGGACTATTTTTAACCGATTCGATCTATTAACAGCTGAAGCTGACTGATTGAGGGAGTCCTCCGCGAGCGAGTGGGTGCCAAAAGGTCGCGAATATCGAGAAGACCGTGCGTCTCGCAATTGTCTCGCGGAGATCTGGATTTGGACTGGATTTGGAAAAATGTCTTCCCAGAAGTTCTGTTCCAAGAGGTCCGAGCTGAAAATACAACTGGGTCCGCGAACGGAAAAATTGTCGATTGTTTTGTTCGAAACCTCTGACGATTCTCGTTCGGATACAGTTGTCAATGCGTCGGCCGATGCGGGATCTCCCCGCCCTCGTGGTAATCGTGAACTACGGGAAATTGAAAATCGAGATATTCGACTTGTATTTTTTGTTATCAACGCCAACAACAAAAACGGCGACCCGCTGTGATAGCGCTGTTTGTTTGAGGCGAAATCAGCATAAAAAGCATCTGCAGCACGGAATCCCCTCCCCCGACGGTACCCGGACCTAGCTCGAGTCGAGGGTCGGACACGCGCGTGTGGGTTTCCAAAGTCGCGCACGGTCAAATAAATCCCGTCCAGGGTGTGCAACCGACGTAAAACGACGTAGCGAAAGCGATGAAAATTCTAAAAAATAAAAGGTGGAAACATGGAAATGAGGAAAAAGTGAAAATTCAAATCCTCCCCGCATTGCAGCTGTCGGGGATCTCGGACCGGGTCGAGGACGTAATTAAAATGGAAAAATCATAAATCGCGTTGGCACGATGTAAAAATCGATACCTTGCCCGATGGTGCGTCCATTGAAATCGGGTTCCCAAAGCGTGATGGTCATTAAAATAATCAACGCCGACAAGATTCGGTTACATCCGCTCGCCCCACACCACGCTCACTCACTCTGGGCCCTGTGGCTTCGTGCTGCGAATGTCCTGCAGCTCTACGCACGAGGATGAGAATGACGTCGAGGACTCGATGAGACGGGACTCGACTCAACAATTACGCGTCACGTGCCACGCCATTAACGCGGTCATGCAAATTTCGCCATCGATCGGAAGGAGGCCAAGGACACCCGAGTCCGAGTCACCCGAGTCCAAGATGTCCGAGAGCAGACACCGGCGTCGAACTGCGACCGACCCATGGACGACACCCTCCGCCCCGGGCGTCGACGCCGTCGGGCAGGCTGCGAGACGAGGTCCATTGTTCGTGTCCCCGTCGTCGTCGTCGTCGTCGGGACGTTTTTTGTGTCTGTCCGTCTGGCTGTCTGTCCGTCTGTCTGTCCGATTGTTTGTCCGTCGCTCGGTCCGTTTTTGGGAACTTCTTCTTTTTCTTCTGTCGTGCATTGATTCGAGCCCGATCCCAATTTATTGCTATTATCGTTATTGTTGCCGCCGTCCTTGTAGTTGTTGCTGCAATTGCTTTTTGTGCCGTTTAATCCTCGATTTTATAGAAGTTATTATTGAAGGTTTTGCACAAAGGACGACGGCCGAACGACCCTCGTTCACTGTGGCACATAGGGGTGCGCAGGGTGCTGGTGTCGTTGTGTTTGTGGGGTGCTGCGCGGTGCGGACGCGGGGTGCATTTGCATTTGCATGTTTAAAAATGTGATTTTGTCCCAAAAATCATGTCGCAAATAAATAAGTAAACAAGAGAGAATCGCTCAAAAATGAAAAATGCAATTTATTTTGCATTTTTCCCCTCGTTTTTGTTCTCGTCCTTTGAGGCGATGGCACGACGAGGAAGCGACATTGGCGAAAGCAATTTCATGTGCCGAATCGACAGGGGCGAGAAGGACGTTCGAGCCAGGGTGCATCGAACGGATCGGTTCGGTTTGGTTCGGTTCCTTTGGATGCACGTCATCTGCGAAATGTGCTCCTGGACGGATGGGTGGATGCACGGTATGCAAATTCACAGCGTTACATCGTTATTTTAATGGCTGAAACGGCAACGGTGACAGCCCGTCGGTGGCGATGGGAAGGGGGAGTGATTTAGGGGCGTCTCTCGAATCGGTTTCGCCGGAATTGCATTTCTCGATTTGTGATTTATGCATCGACGGCCGGGGTTCAAAACAGCGAAGCGGGTGCAAAATGCAAATCAATTCTTAGTTTTCTCATTTATTTTCATAATTTCATTTCGATTTCCACCCATTTTAGTTTCCGTTTCATTAGAAAATATACATAGGGTAGTGAAGATAACAAAACATAACAAAAACCAATGCAAAAAATCAAACTATAACTAAAACAAAAAGAGAAAACACAATGTAAGAGTAAAAGTAAACGAGGAAGATGAGAACGAAGAGAATTATTTGCAAAAGTACCTTCAATGAGCAAAAAATCAAAAGGCTCCAGTGCGAAAGTTTACTTTCCACGGGCCACAAATCAAAATTAGGCTAAGATCTTGGGGCGGCCTTCAAACGCCACCCTTGGGACAACTTCTATTAAGTTTTAGTATTAAGTGCAATGAGCAAAATCAAAACTATATTCAAAATACCAACAAATAACATTTACATTTACATATACATTTACAAACCTAACAAAAGAACTCGTTGTTGCGGGCAACCGCAAGATTCGAAACAACTTGAACTACCTTAGAATTAACTAACAAAAATATTATATAATATACAAATACTATATAATACATACAAAAATATAGAAATGTGAAACAAGTGAAAGAAATAACGATGGGATGGGAAACAGGTAGAAGACACAGCATAGATTGATAGGAGAGGTCTATAAAGAGACGATGTAGATGAAGAAATAATGCTGAAAAATGAAACAAAACTAAGTAGTGTGAAATAATATTATGATAATTTTATGAGTCAATGGTAATAGTGTATCGTAAGAAATAAGAGGATTCAATGATGTCGGACGAAAACTCAAATATCAAGAAGTGAAAAAAAAAAAACAAAAAGTAACCACTGCGACCCTCAGAGAACCCCCGGTTATGCGGGGAGAGAAAACCTTTATGAGAAAAAAAAAACATTTTCTGTTCCTATCATCAATTGTTGAAAAATGCACTCGGTCTCGGTTTTGAGTGAATATTTGATTTCTGTTCGAGTGAAGAGATTATTTTTTGTGTTTGTCGAACGAAGACTTTGGATAAACATCTCGATCTGTTGAATGTCCCCACGCATGTGTGCGCCCTGGAGAGCCGGGGCAGCCCTGCTTCTGACAGCTTCCACAAAAGTTACGCCAACAGTTCAATCTGTGATTGCAACAACAGCAACAATAGCAACAACGAAATATTGATCTGGAAAATAATAACCAAAAATTTGCACCCGAGAAGGAGGAGGGAGCAAACGAACAAATGAACGAACGTCCTACGCACGCATCACTCTCTCTCCATCCCTCTCACTCTGTCTCCATCTCTCTCTCTCTCTCTCTCACTCGTGCTCGCTCACACCCTCATCACAGATCCACCTTTTCCTTTGTACCGACTGCAGCAGGAGGCGGAACGGAGGAAATCACGCTCATTACAGTTCGAGATTTTCTATTTTTGTCGGATTTGCTTCTTTTTTCTATATCCGTCTATCTATTTCTCTCTCCCTCTAACACTCTTTCTCCCTCTCACTCTCTCTCCCTTTCTCTCTGACTCACACTCCCTGGTTTTTTTTTCATTCGAAATCCGAAAAGAATTTCGTACTTGATTTGCTCTGTTTTCGATTTCGATGACGATGCCGTGTGCTAGTGTATGTGATGTCCTTTGTAATCTGATTGTTTGGCCGGAGTAGAAGTAGAGATGCCACTCGCACTCACACAAGCACAAGCACACACACACCCATAGTTTTGTCACTGTATTTTCGCATACTTGACTTATTTGTTGTTGCCGTATTCAGCGTACTCGCTGGTATACGTGGAGCATCCGCCGAGTTCTTCCAATTTAAGGCTCACGACACCCTCTCAAAACTACGCCCAGCCCGAGGGCGACGGAGGAGGGTGCGAGTGTCGGTGAGGGTGGCGAGGTTGCGGGGGCGGTAAGAAAGATTGACAGCCTGACATTTCCGGCTGGATATCGCCTGTTCCTCCGAGAATCAGGCCAAGAGCGAAAGAGGGCGAGAGGACGAGGGCGAACTGTCCTCCGAAGACGAATTAACTCCATAAATATTTGTATTAAATTTTGGTCCATCCACACTTCACCCCATCCCATCAGGGTTCTCTCTTCCCTCTTTTCCTTGCCTCATCTTCATCTTGCCTGCTCTTCGTTGCCTCCTCTACGTTTCCTTCCCCCCGTTGCCCTCTCTTCGTTGACTTTTCTTTATTAACTTTCCTTCGCAAAATTCCCACTCCTTTCGCCTTGTAGAACAGGGACGATCACATGAGTTGGAGAATCCTACGGCCATCCTTGGAGACGACGCGGCATCCATCGAAGCCATCGACGTCTCCACTTGTTGCCCCGGCAATCGACGAGCATTGTTTTGGCCGGTTGCTCCCAGCTCCGAGGTTGCTCCGACCCCATCCCACCACGCGAGCTCTCTTGATTAATGGTTTCCTTGGTCATAAACGTCATTAAAGGGGACACCTTTAGTGGACCCATGGCCATGTCGAGGAGGGGGGCACCCTCCTACCCTCGCCATCTTTGAAACTAAAAAACAAGGATAATTAAGAAACTACACGTGACACACACATACTGATGGACACAGACACATGACGTCCCCTGGGGGTCCGGCCATGTCCGGGAAGTAAAAATAGTTGAAAATTAGTTTTTAATCGATTTTACAATCACACTCACGAAGCAGGCAATCACAATGGCCACGGCGACACCTACACCCACAACACCCACACCTGCCCACACACACACACACACAGCGACAACTACAACGACAACAACTACAGCGAGGATAACGACAACTGCCACAGCGATAGTGGTAACGTATCCAAACAATTGAACTGTCTCAATTAAGGGCGGCGGGTGGCGCGAGGTCTGTCACCATGTGTGCTCGCCTCGAGAGCACGCGTTTCCCCTTCCTTCCACCCGCGGTGGATGCATGTCACCGAAAACAACAACAACACCAACAACAACATGCCAGAAACCCCGCCCCCTCGATAACCCGCTGCCACGACCGCGTCCTCGAACTTAATCAGCCCTCACGAAAATTATGGATTTTCCAATTCCACTTCCAATTTAATAATTTCTTTTTATAATTCACGTAGTTCGTGTGCGTGTGCCTGTGGTTGTTGTTGTTGGCGTTGTTGTCGTTGTAATTGTAATTGTTATCGGTGTCGCTGTTGGTGATGTTGTTTGAGTCGTTGTTGTTGTTGCTTTTGTTATTGTTGTTTTTGTTGCTTTAATGTGGCATATGTCGCACAGCTTGCATTAGTCAAAAATGTCACAATTTAAACAAATGATCGAAAAGCCACCAACAACCCCGAGAACTGAACGAGGGAGGACGAGAGAGGGAGGGAGGGAAAAAATAACTCTCCACTAATGACAGTTATTCGACGGCGAAAGGTGTCCGCGAAGGAAAACGATAATTAGCCTTCGGGTCCGAGGGGCGGAGGAGTCTCGGGGGGAGAAGAGGAAGGCGCACAGTAGTTCGAAAGCGGAATTAATACATTTTGCTGAAATTTTCGATTTTTTTAAATTATGTTTAGAACTATTTCATCGTAGATTTCAAAGAAAAATTTAAAAAAACTTCGTACACACGTTTTGGTGATAGCCAAAAAAGTTGTTCACTCTCTAAACGAGTCAGAATTTTCAATTATTTTCGGACTATACTTTCAATATAAAGAAGTTTTTCACACCCCATTTTGTAGTACATTGAATAATTTTTTTTTTATTTTTAGAATTTTTTATATGTTTTTATATTTTGCTTTTTAGTTTTATTTTATGAATAGAAGCAAGTTCTTAAAAAAGGGTAGAAAAAGTAAAAAATTAACAATATTTTGTTTTAATTTTATTCAATTTGTTTTAATTATAATATAAGCAAATTCTTCCAAAAATAATGTAAAACAACAAATTAAATTTGTTTTATTATTGTAATCCTTTTTTTTTTGTTTTCATTTTTAAAATCAGTTATACCAAAAATGAACCTAAAATTGAAATCCTCCGATGACTCCTTCAATTTGTTTACAACTGTTTTATGTACTCGAACCACTGTGCACGTGGGCTCCGAGAGAACTTTAAAGGACTCTCTCTCTAATTCTCGTTAGCTCGCTGTTCGCTTCAATTTGTTTACAACTTTTTTATGTACTCGAACCACTGTGCACGTGGGCTCCGAGAGAACTTTAAAGGACTCTCTCTCTAATTCTCGTTAGCTCGCTGTTCGCGTACCTCCCCCCCCCCCCTCGTGTTCTCTGTCCACATTTCGAAAATAGGTTATCGTTTCGTTGTTGTTGTTGTTGGGACCGGAGGGACCCTCGTATTTCGTCGTCTCTTTCTCTCTCGCGTCACTTTCGGGTTTTGAATTTGAATTCCGCGCTCTGCCCAAAACCGACTGCGGAGATAATGACGACGACGACGACGTCGGCCTTCGCAGTTACAATTTGTTAATAGAGCTCCATGTTTAGTTGTTGTTCATTTTGTTTTTGCTGTTTCCGGCTGTTGGTTGTTGTTGCCGTAGCCATAACTGGTTATTGTTGTTGTTTTGAATTTATTAAAGCTCTCGGATTTGAATCAATGGCGGGTGCGTCGTCAGGTGCCGCAAACGTACGCAAGTCCCAAAACCCCACACGCACACACATACACACACATATACACAGCGACACCCACACTTACGCACAATGCCACATGCACGATACCGTGATATATGATTGGGGAATTTTCATTGTTGTTTATGAATTTTATTGTCGTTTTATGGAGCAGTGGGCGGAGCATTGAAATTCGAACTTCGAATGTGAATTAAAATGCAGCGTATATCGAATTGGAATCGTTATCGAATCCACACACACACATACATACATACATACATACATACAGATACCCACCTACTCGAGAATCCCAAATTCGATAGGAAAACTTCCCGATAAATCGACGTTTGGTTATCGAGGATCCTGGTGACTTCATCGAGTCTCTCGAGCGAAATCCGACCCAGTCGTCGGATTCTCAATTCCCACACGATCACGGATCCTTGGTCACCAACCCCCCCCCCCCCCGGCCTCCTTTTGTGGTGGTGGGCGCTCCGGCGATGCAGGTAATGAGGAAATCGTCCTACGCTGCGTCCTCGAGTCCGGCAAAGACTCCGACATCGAGCTGCCGAGTTCCAGAAATAGTGCTTCCGGGCGAGCGGGGGGAATTCCCGGAAGCCAAATCGTGTACTTTGTGATGATTTATGACGCCCTGGGTCGACTTCTCGTATTCTCAAAAATAAAGAAATTAATTTGCCGAATTTATTTATAAAATTCTTTTTTTAGTTTTGCGATGAATGCAAAACACAAATACACAAACACACAAACGGCCATACTGAACCGACACGGACATCGACATGTGCGAGTACTCGGGAGAGAGTGTGGGTGAGAGAGAGCGAGAATCCCTTCCTGCCCAGAGAGAGAGAGAGAGAGCTCAGCAGCCGGAACCATGACAACGAAGGACTCGGCCGTCCGCCGCCCACTCGCCCGACCCGGCCCGGAGCGGCTGACTTGACGACGCGAGGAGCCGAAGACGACGACGTCGTATCTTATATATTATATGTACATGTGTGCCATGTATGCATACAAAGAGAGAGAGAGACAGAGAGATATGAGAGGCTGACTATGTGAGAGCGTATTCGCATTTTTAGTTTTTGGAATTTTCCCGCCCGCTGACACAGAAAACACTTTGCGAACGAATGGGGCGGAGTGGGGGAGGGAGGTAGTGGAATGTAGATAATAGGTTCCTCCACGTGTCCTGCCCGCTCCGAGGATTCAAACTGAAAAGGGATCGTTCTCCCCTCGACCGCTACCCCTTCGCCATCCCCCTCACCCTCACCCGTCATCCGCCCTTCGTTCTTATTTTTACTTAATTTCGTTGTTGCTTTTCTTTAGATTCCGTTCTTCCCCTCGTCTCTTCTACTCTTCTTCGGCTCACACGCACTCACGCATCGCACATAGAAGAAGGATCTACGGATGTGAGTGCGGGTGGTTGTGTGCGAGTGCGATTGTGTGTGTGTGTGTGTGTTTGTGTCTGTGAATGATGGAGGGTGGTTGCAAAGCATCCGGCGTTGCTCGGACTTTCATGTAGAAGAAGAACTACAAGAAGAAGAAGTAGAAGCCGAAGACGTAGAGAGAAAAATTGTAATTTTGATCGAAATTTTTTTCATTTTCTCCTGACCTTAAAAGAAAATTAGTTGTCGGTCTGTATGTATGTATGCGCCATGCGTGTGCGAGTGGGGGAGGCTGTGTGTTAGTGTGTGTTGGAGAGTGTGAGTGTGACTATGAGAGTGTGAGTGATATGGTGAGATAGTGAGTGAGCGTTGGTCGGGCTTCAGCTTCAGCGCAGCAGCAGCAGCTCGGCCGAGTTTAGAGCGAATTAGTTGTTGTTGTTTTTGTTGTTTTTGTTGTTGTTGCGTTGCCGGCAACAGCGAGGACGACGACCGACAAAGTGGGCGGCGATGAAGGGGCTGACGTCCAATTTCATGGCACACATGCCCACACAAGAGGGCGAGGGCGGCTGGACTGAGTTGGGATGGGGGCGTGGACAGCGACGGGTTGATGTGAAAGTGAAAAGTAGTAAATTGAAGCCTTCTTCTTGCTCTCTCTCTCTCTCTATCAGAGAAAGCTCTCTGTCTTTCCCTCACACTGTCTCTCGGTACTCTACATCGTCTCGGTTGTTACTGTTCTTGGCCATTTGGCTGTCGTTGAAATTTGTGAGTTTTTATATCGAAGCGAAGGGCACTTTTATGGCCACGACTGGTGGGGGGGGGATGGCTGAGGCGTTAGAGGGTAGGCGGAGGGCGGTTGATGCCGCCAACCAGAGGCGTGTCAGATTTGCGCTTTTATTGCCTCGCACCGAAATAAACACGCTTTATACTCGCAGGCACTTTAATGGCCAGCACCGGACCCTTAAATCGTGCGGTCGCAACAAATGTCCAAGAATATGATATAGTCATGTAGTTTTTAACATTAAAATTCTGGGTTTAAATCACAATCACTGGCAAATATCATCGAAGTCAAATATCTCAGAACCCTTCCCTATCCATCCATCGAATGACGATCGCTTTTTGTCCTTCTCTTTATCGCTCCTTTTCGGAATTATTTTCCGTTGATTGTGTTCTCAGAAGAAAACTACGACTTTTTCTGATTATTTCTGCTTTTTTTCCAGTGCACGCGTCCCTCCGAAATTTATAAATATCTATCCAAGTTATTAATTAACGAACGCAATTTTCACCCTTATCGCCATCGTGCACAACAACAAAACATAACAGCAGGAAAAAAAAGCAATAACAAAAACCAAACATTTACAACAATGAATAGACCAACAACAATATATTCAGTAACAACAATAACAACAACAATAAATAGTAACTATAATATAACAAATACAAACGAAAACGAACGCGAAATTAGATGCCAAAATCGAAAAAGAGAAACAACAATAAAATAGAAAGAGAAAAACAAAATCAAAAACGACGAAAATAGAGGAAAAAATCCAAGAAAATCAAGGAAAACAAATAGCAAGAACAACAACAAAATCACTAACCAATACCAACAATAAGAGGTGGAGAGAGAAAGAGAGGGAGGCGGGCGGGCGAGAGGAGAGCAGAAAATAAAATACGGGAAAAAGTGTTGCGAATTGTTTCACAATACGGTGAATTGTGGGGCGAGGGAGAAGGGAGGGAGAGAGAGAGAGAGAGAGAGTGGGACAGGGAGAGGGACAGGGGAAGGAGAGAGAGAGTGAGTGGGACAGGGAGAGAAAGAGGGAGAGGAAATGAGGAAGGAGGGGAGGTGCGAGAAGTGACAGGAAAATATAACGAAGATGGCGAAGAGGCAGAAAAAATAATGAAGAATGGGTGGGTGGTCGGGCGGTGAATGACGACCAGAGGGGCGCGAACGGGGGACGTCGACGTTGACTGATGGAGAATATCGAAGGCGCGGAAATCGTTGGCCAGGGCGCCTGGTCGAACGACGATGGAGTCTGCCGAAGATTGTTTAATTCAAAATCAAATGTGACACCCGCATGGGGCGGCCGTTGTCGTGGCTGGGCGGAGGCGAAATGTGGAGGAAGAAGGGGGCGGCAAAGGGGGGGATGATAACTGGTGGAAGCAGAATAGAGTGGGCAGAAGGACGTCTGCAAGAGCGGGTGCTTCGACGAGAGACGACGACAGAAGACGCTCGACTGTCGACCCGACTGGTATTGCTCCTGTGGATTAAGTTCCACATTTCGCCATTACACCCAACTCCTTCTGTTCCCCCCCCGTCTCTTCATCATTCGCCTTCCCAGCCCTTCCCTTCCCATCTCATCCCTTCACCCCCCATCCCATCCCTTCGATTCGACTATCGGTTTTCTTTTCATTCCTATCATTTCCTTTTTTTTCTCTTCGCCGGGCTTAGTTTCTGCTACGTCCAGGTCACAGCGAATCCTTCTTTCTTCGCCGCTCCGCCCCGCCCCCTTCTTTATCGCCCATTCCTTGGCATGCGTGGTGTTCTTGCCGAATTTTTCCATACTTTCAACTATTTCTCCCACTGTCGCTCTCTCTCTCTCTCTCTCTCTCTTCATGATTGAAAATCAATAAAAATTGCTTCGAAGCCCGGCAAAACTAACGGCGACGGCAACAGTGTTTGTAGTCGGCATATACGCATGTATGTGTGTGTGTGTGTGTGTGTGTGTGTGTGTGTCTATGTTGCGGGGGGGAAACACACACACATACATATACACAAACAAACATTGTTGAGCGTCCCGAGGCTCCTCAGAAGCCACTAAATTACGCACTCCTTCTCTCCAGACCTCGAATTCCTTCTTCGGCCCTCGGATCCGGCAATAGTTTCCTCGATGCAATGTGTGCATTCCATCTTCCCTTCCCTTGGAAAAGTCAACCCCTCTCATTCTCTCTCTCACTCGCCCTCGTACACTGGGACTAAATATTTTGAAACTTTCTCCGTTCGGAATTTCACTCATCAGCGAGAAATGTGAAGTATTTTCTTTCCTTCTTTCCTTCCCCGCTCCACTCTACCTCTCTCCGTGGGCCCAACCGCACGAGTTGCGAGTTATTCGTTATTCGGACACGAAGCCACCCCCAGCTTCGGTCGTCCTTGTCGACAGCGACAGCGGGGAACAGAGGACAGCGGAAAGATAGAAATATGAGCGAATATTTTCCCCAAATTACAACATTGACAACTCGACAATCAAAGATTTCATCCCGAACACACGCCGTTCGTCCTTGTCTCTTGGCTCTCGCCCTTCGCCCGTGTCCGTCGTCCTGCCGCGCCCCCTTTCGTCCTGCACCGTCCCCCCCTTCTTCCTGGACGGACCCTTTATCAGTGTGGGGCTGACCAGAGCGAATCCGACCGATGCTTCTTTTTATTTCATTTTTGCGAAGAAGAGATAATATTTAATAGATTTTTTCATCATCATCCTCATCAGCGGGTTCGTCCCCTCGTCCTTCGCCCCCCCCCCCCCCCTCTCTTCTTCCTCCCCGCGCCCCCTCCTCGTGCTCTAACGAAGCCTTTCTCGGCACGTCGCGGACCGCGAGGAGCGCGAGACAGAGACGGAGAAACGAAGACACGGTTGCGAGAGCGCAAGAGAAAATAAATAAATAAACTCTGCTCGATGTCCGAACCGCAGTTGTTGTTGTTCTTTGCAACATAATAATGTTGTTGGGGATTCTCGGAGTGCGGTTGTTGTTGCTATTATTGTTGTTGTTGTTGTTTCTGCCGTTGGAGTAAAAGTGAAAGCGAAGGCGATCGTTTGGGTGGTGCTCAATTCGTATTCGTATTCGTGTGCGTCGATGGCGATGTGAATGTGAATGTGCACTTGTATGTGTGAGAGTTGTATTTATGTTAAAATAAAATAAACTTTCGACACTCAATCTCAACTCACACGAACTCACACAACACTCACACACACACATATATTCTTACGAACTCACACACACGCCCATTCGAAATTTCATTAGAAAAATATGAAACATGACTCTGTGTAAATGTTCGTGTGCGAATGTGTGTATGTGTGTGTGTGTGAATATATGGTGTACAAATTTATGTATGTATTTCGGTATTCATATTTCTTCTATTTCGATTCTTATTTAATTATTTTGTCCCTAGCAATCGCACCCTCGAGATCCTCCACACATGCGGTATTTTCACTCCAGTCTCTTTCGAAACCAATCAGAGCCGGGAGTCCCTCGTCCTTCTCTTAGTCGTCCTCGTCCTTCTCTTAGTCGTCCTCGTCCTTCTCTTAGTCGTCCTCGTCCTTCTCGTCCTCGTCCTCATCGTCCTTTTGGTCGTTGTGGAAGAGGAGGAGGCGTCGGACGACATTTTCATACACTCGTCATCATCCATTTGACTTCTTCGGGCCAAGGAGGACTCTTCTTTTGTTGACGCCTCAAATGGTTCGAACCGATTGTCAATCGATGTTTGCGCATCCATTAAACGAGCGCAGGAGGCACCTCTTGTCACCTGGCTGCCACGATCCTTCTCGATCGAATCCTTTCGATCGCAAATCGAAATCGACACAGTAGTTGCACAGTAGTCGAAACCCTTCCGCGTCTCACACCACGGCAAACAAAGGACGAGAACGCAACAAAATTTAATGGTTTTCCATCGAATTCAAAAGGGTTTTTCACTGAATTCTAAAAGGGGTTTTCACCGAATTCAAAGGGTTTTTCATCGACGGCGACAGCTGCGCGTGCGACAGAAGTGACGTCGGCGTGCGCGGCTCCATCGGGAACGATAACGTAATAGTAACAAAAACAATAAGACAACAACAACCATAAAGCAATAAAAACAATAAGACAACAACAACCATAAAGCAACAACAATAACAACGACACAGACAACCAGCCTGCAGCACGACACACACACTTCGATCCCATCAAAGCCTTCACCCTTTCCCTCTCACCCTCCAAAAATTTCCCGAATTTTCAGTGAAAACTCACCAGTTTCAACCCAAAAACCGGGAAACGGGGGAAGGGGAGAGCGAACTAATGGGCGACAGCGAACGATCCGGGCCACAAATCAAGAGCGAAGGGTGCTGTGCTGTAACCCTTGCCTTCCCCTTGCCCTCGCGCCGCTCACGCGGACACAATGGGAAAGACAGAAAAGGACGAAATTCGAAAATGCGAAATGTGAAATTTTCCACGCGAAAGAGTTGATCGACGGCGATTTTTCATTTTGCAATCTGACGTTTTTCGCACAAAAGCAACGAGAATCGACCCAAAAACATGGGTCGGGACGATGGGACGACGACGACGACGTCGACGGAAGCATCCCCGAACCCTAATGTGACTAATCCCCGCCCCGTCGACCGCTCCGTCGCCGAGTCCGACTCCGATCGACCGACCGAAGGGTCACCGGGAAGTCGACGTGCATCCTTGCGCTGTGTAAACAGAGGATAAAGGATTCGGCATGCGTCAGGACGAACCAACGAATGGTTGCGAATACGGATTCGGGTGCGGAAAATTAATGAATTGAATTTTTCGGTTGTTTTCGCAATTTTAGAACGCAAAAAGGATTTGAATTTTACGACATTTGGCAAATAAAAAAAAAAATAAATAAAAACGGAAAATCGCCAACGAGACAAAGGGCAAAATGTGTCATTTAGGGCTGAGCAACACTTTCTGGCGATGATGATAGTGGTGGTGGCGTTGTTGTTGTTGTAGTAGCGGTGTAGTAGTTGTTGTTGGTGGTGACGGTGTAGTAGTTGTTGTTGCAGCGGATCAAGGGGTTGACACACGATTTGAACCCATTAACGACCGTTGCCGACCTGCGCCGTCACCTCGACCGGATCGGGTCGGCCGGGTCGAAAGGACGGACAGACAGACAGACGGACAGACGGACGGACGGACAATTACGACGGATTGTCTCAATTCGTTGATCGACGGTCGGTTTTTTTTCATGTTTTTTGTGGAAAATCCGCGACATTTTAAAGGAAATTCGCAGGCAATAATCCTCTTAGGGCAGCTGGTGGTGCGTCGAGGGGCGGCGGACCTCGGCACAGGGTGACACACATGACTAATCTCGCGGACGGATCTTCATTTCTCAATGATCGAAGTTTTTCAATATCGAAAAAAAAATTGATTTATTATTTCTATTTCATGTGAACATTGATAAATCAAAAAAGGAACATTCACTCTAATAACGGGTTTCTCTCCCCTCGATTCAACATAAAAACCTTTCGCAAAGAATTTTCTCGGAGAACAAAACACGCAAACATTTTTATAAAATTTAATGTTTTTAGAGCAACAAGTTTTTTCTCTTGAAAGTTTTGCTGTTGAAGAAACTAATTGAAAGTATTTGACGAAAGTATTTCTAACGAGAATATATTGCATGCTATTTTCAAGTTAAAAGAAAAATATATTTATATCAACAAAATCAGAAAAACACATTTTTCTTTAAAGGCAAAATTTAGAATTTTTGTACTTTTTAATTTATAACGAAAACTTCGAAAACTTCCCATGATTTCTATACAAAATATTTAACTACTCCCCATGATTTCTATACAAAATATTTAACTACTCCCCATGATTTCTATACAAATTATTTAACTAATCGATTTTTACAAACGAAAAATTATATAAAAATATTATTTCTCAAAAACAAACCAACAAAAATGTCTTACAAGAAAATTCAAAATTCAAATCAAAACAAAAACACGTAGTTTTAAGCATGAGCGCAAAATCAAAATTGTTATTGCAACAAAATCAAAACTATATTTAAATCTAAATCAAAAGAAACAAAACTAATTAGAGTATAATTGAAATTGAGAAAAATCAAAATTTATTGAAGAGAAAACAAAGAATTTCGAACGATTTATATATGGAGGAGAAGGTAATTTAAATTTACAATTTCATTGAATTTATTATGAATACAAAAAAACAAAAAAAAAGATATCGTTTCTATAGCATTTCTATATGGAAAGAATCAGGCAAAACGCAACAAACAAAAAACAAAACAAAACGACGTAAAACAAGAACAAGAAAATTATATCGGAGGCACAAAATCAAAATTTTTAGTATTAGATACTTCTAGACATAATTATGTGAATTATTACAAAAATATATTACATTATATATTATATTGATTATATACAATACTTTAACTTATGTTTCACCTGAAACAAATATATATGAAAATTTATGTAAAACCAAAAAAACAAAAAAAGAAACTATTATTATTATAATTGAAAGAAAGAACACAAACATCTAAACAACTAAAATGAAACATGAAAAAATTCCAAAATCGAAATGAAATCAAAATTTTATGTGTTATTTTAATCTCATGTAATTAAAGAAATAAATATTTTTTGGGACATCTCGATGTATCCCGAATGTTGGTAAAATAAAAACGTATTTCATTCCATTGGGAATCCGACTGCGGTAAGTAAATCCTTTCATCTAAAATTAGACATAGGTTTTAAATTAGTCATAGGTTTCACCCCGAATATGACTACTCGACTTAGTACTAAATTTAGAATTAGAATAATAATAAATTTTTTATTTCATTTTGTGAATACCTTGTGCCTACATTCCAAAAGTGGATTATGGTTTAGGTCTCGACTAAAGTCCACAATCCATTCAGTCGTTTTAGTTCACAACACATAGTTTCATGACATATAAATTTTTCCGAAAATATCACACTCAAAATGGCATGATATAAATAGTAGACAATTGAATGACAGTTCTTCAATATTCAACGAAAATATCTCATGAGATATACGGTTCTAATATTCACTGAATGAAGTGGAATATGGGTTGGAAGTGAACTTCATCATGATAGGGGAAAAGTCGGTAAATTTCTGGCTATAAATATGTCATGCGATAGATGGTTGTGTTCTCCACTGTTGTGAAATTGTTTGGAAATGAAATCGTGGATCGAGTATCACATGACCTCTAAATAGTTCCACAACTGGAAATCACTAACATGAGAATTTTTGCAAAAATGTCGTGCAATACTTGGTTCAAAAACGAGACAAAAGCAAGATGGCGATTGTGGACTGTGGATATGAAATGACATGAGACAAGTGGTTGGAACCATTGCTAAGGCCAATTGGAATTCATCTATGGAATATAACTTGTGAGAAATGATTGCGAACTTCACTAAATCGCGTGTGCACAGTGGATCGGAAGAAGCATTGGCTAATGTAGAAGTAGCATGCGAGTATAGGGTTGTGGTCTTCACTAATGGACTGAGGACAGTGGATTGTGGAAGACTGTTTTGGATGAAAGTGTCGTATGCGAGAAATTGGAGATAGAGAAGTAACATGCGATTAGATGGTTCAGACCCATGCGGATCTCATGTGGATAGTGGTTGGCGGAGAAGATTCGGTAATGTAGGAGTCGCATGCGAGCAGTTGGTGGCTACCCGCGCTAATCGTCGATGGGTCTTTGTGGGGTGAGTGGGCTGTGGAGTGTAGGCAACGACGGCAATCACATGACCGCCATTATTATATGGCATGAATAAACCGAGCAGCGAGCGGCGCCGGCCGGAATTCGGCATGTGGCGAATCTCATGGTCGGAGCCTCTGAGTGAAAACGAAACCCCCAATTGTTCGGGAGGTCGGATGGCGGGAGTCGATGGGGGCTTTGAGGAAGTCGATGGGGGCTTTGAGGAAGTCGGTGGGTCTCTGAGGACTCCACGTCGAAGGCGACTACGAGAGCGCACAGCAACTGTACAACTTCCTAACCTAAATTTGACGCGACAACCGACCGAGAGATAAGCGGAAGAGCAGCGACGTGGACGTGGACGTGAGCGACGACTACGGCGACGACGACGACGACGACGACAACTACAACGATGACGACAACGTTGACGACGCCGACAACGACAACGGCGACGACGACTACGCGGCGTAATTATGTGCTTCGCCAATGCTTACAGCTTAATTACGCTTCCACATACGGCTGTCTCGATACTCATTCCACATGCTTATGCCTTATGTGCATGTAGTATGTCCGCCCGTCTGTCCATCCGTCCGTCCACCCGTCCGTCCGCCCGTCTGTCCATCCGTCCGTCCACCCATCCGTCCGTCCATTCGACTCCGCTGTGTGTCCGCCTGTCTGTGTTTGGTTTTGTGTGTTTTTTATGAGTCTATCTATGTGTGTGTCTGTGTGTGATTATTTGCGCGTTCGCTGGCTCGACGCGGTTCTGTTCTAAATCGCAAATCGCTCGCAGCCGGACGGACGGACGGACGACCGGCCGGACCGTTTGTCGCAAGAAGACACAGCTCCAACACTTAAACTCATAACCGGAAATGAGTTAGTTGAACTTCCGCAAGACGACGGCGACGACGACGACGACAACGCTGTCAACGAAACATATAACAACAACAACAGCAACAACAACAACACCAACAACAACAAGAAACAGCAATAGCAACAACAACAGAATCAAAAGCAACGTCATCAGCGCCGCCGGAGCAGCAGCAGCAACAAATGAAGGCGACAAAATTAAGAAATTCGAGAAGAACTCTCACCATGGGAACAAGAGCACACGCACACACACACACACACACACAGGCACATGAGTATGCATCTACTAACACACACACACACTTAGACACATGTCCGGACGTCCAATAAACTGGTAGCCGGATGTGCGGACTCGCGATCGGAAGAAATGAACGGAAGAAACGAACTTCCGATCGCGCTGATGACGTGGCCCCGATTTCTCTGCTCTCGTGTCCACCATTGGAGATGATGGAACCCATCCCCAGACTCCCCTCCCCCCTCTGCCCAGAAGACAAACGGAAGCCCTCGTTGTCCTGATTCTCGTTTTTCTTCAGAGACCTCGGACCTGATGGAAGAAATTCCACGACTTCCGTTGCCATCATCCGTCGCCAATGTCTGTCGCCATTGTCCCAACGACGGCAGTTGCCACGCCCACCATCCTCCTCGGGGCAACACGTGCTTCCCCCCCCCCCCGACTGACCATAAATAAGTCCGGGCCATTAATTAAAATATTAAATGCATCATAAACCACATACATATCTATCTATCCGCAGATATGATATGTTGCTGACAGTCTCGTGTACAAATTGTCGCCCCGACAACAACGAATAAGACGACGACAACGAGGAAGGTGGGCGGTGGTGGCGCGGTTATCGGTTCCCACGTCGGGTTTATTTTCGGAAATTAATCAAATAGACAGATGACTGAGGAAAGTGTCTCTTATTCAAGCTATTAACCGGCAACTATTTTTAGCTCTACCCCCATCCCCATCCCCCCCCCACCCGATTCGACACGCTGCGGAAATGTTCGCCAAATATTGAATTGCTCTACTCCGAGTCTGTTTTGATAAGACTTTCGCCGTCGCCGTCGACTTTTAGTCGATCCACCTCCTCCTCCACCCCGAAGTCGTTGCCAAGACGGCGACCACCCATCGATCCGTGTATTTGATAATAAACTCGATTTAGTTCGTTCTAACGATCTTTATTTAACAATTATATTAGTCTTCTTTTTCGAATCGAATTGAACAACTGGTCTGGATCCCTCCTCTCTCAACCCCATCCACGATCGCCTTGAGAAGTCGTCAACGGTATCCTCCAGCACATCGTCTCCCTGGAGGCGTGATCTTGCTGTAATTCTATGGTACTCGATTCATCTGTGTCCAGATCCAATTCTCTTGATCGGATTTCTCGGTTCTCCTGACCTGCCATCGCTCGGTTCCATTCGGTTCGGTTCAGTTGGTCCTTCTTCAGCTGGGAATCCCCTCGATCCTCCCAATCGCCGAGGACGATAGAACCCAGAACTAAATGTCCTTGAACACATTCTGCGTAGTCGCCGTTGTCGTCATCTCAGGCGCCGCGGTTCGATCGCGATTTTGAACGGGTTTCACGTTCCAGGCGCGAGGAGCCAAGGGAACCTCGTGACACAGAAGCGAACATCGGGGCAAGGAACTCTCTCGCATCGCTGGGAACCTCCGGGCGTCCCTTCCGCACCCTCCTCCCCTCGCACATCACGCCCCTCTCACCCCGTGATGCTGGCAAATGTGGACCACGAGAACAATGAATTTTAATTGAGTCTCGAGGGAACAGTCGAGCGAAAATCCAAGAGGAAGACGCACAAAGAACTTTGGAGATCCAGAGAAAGATAGAGAGAGAGAGAGAAAGATTGAGATTGAGAAGGGTGATATACAGAGAGAGAGAGAGAGTGAGAGAGAGGTGTGATAGAAAGAGAAGGGTGAGACCGAGTGGTGGTTGGAGGGGGAAGGGAACAAGGACGACCTGAGGCGGTGGACACGAGCAGGGCGGGGAGAGAGAGCTCTGCGAACAGCTGCCGGCGAGGAGCTGAAGCGTCGACCATGGGTGGCTGCCGAAACAGGCGAAGAAGTCGAACGAAGGAAATGGGAACAAAAGAGACCAACAACAAACATGTACACACACACACTGGCGAACAAACAGACGGAGGGACAGACAGACAAACTTAAACAGACAGACAGACACGGGTATCTCCGAGATAGTTGTACATAGAAGTAGATTGTGTATCTGGTATATCTGGCAGATATAAAACATTTTTATTAGAAGCTCGTTATGATCACCACTCTCTCGCTCTCGCTCTCTCTCCATCTGCCTTTCTCTCTTTCCGTTACACCCCTTCGCCTTCCTCCCTTTCGTCTTCTCTTCTCTCGTCACGTCTTCTGCAAAGACGTGCCGAGGAATTCGCACGACTGGAGAGTTTCGACCGTCTCGACACGTGTGTGTGTGTGTGTATTTGACTGTGTTCGTGTGAGTATGTTGGTGTGTGTCTGTGTCTGTATTAGTGTGCTGGTCTAGTTAGTTCGCCGTCTCACCGCCGCGTGCGCGATCCCCTCGCCTTTCGCAGTCCATCGCCGTGGCCTCCATTCGCAGCCACCGCCACAGACGCGATCATCATCATCTTCATCCGCATCATCATCATCATCCTCATCCGCATCATCATCATCATCCTCAACCACCCCCACCTCGCAACCCCAACCCAACCAACTCTCCACTGTCCTCTCCGCCACATGAGGGGGCCAACTGCGGAGTGGGGGGCAGGCGAACAGTTGAGTGGCCGAAGCCGTTGGAATGCGTCGAACGGACTCTTCTCACTTTTGATTCCGTTCACTCCAGTCCACTGGCCAATGTCTTGCCGGTGTCTTCTGTCTGTCCCATCTGTCGGCTCTCTATTCCACCTCTCTGGCCCACCTCTCTGTCCCTTCTCTCGTATCTTTCATTCCTCTCTCACCAACCTCACGCCTCTCTCTTTGTCCCACTTCTCGCCTCTTTGTCCACCCAACCATTCATCCCTGCATCTATTCAACCACCCATCCATCCATTGCCCCATCCATCTATCCATCCGTCCGTCTGTCCATCCATTCGACTGTCTGTCCATCCATCCATCCATCCGACTGTCTGTCTGTCTGAGGATCCGTTCAACACGGCGTCTGGCGCTCACCAGACCCGGACTCTGCTCCGGTGTCTACGGCATCGATGCTTTCTCTGTATGAGTGGGACTCTATGTGTGTGTGTGTGTCTGTGTGTGTGTCTGTGAGTAGTACTCTGTGTGTATGGGAGTAGTACTCTGTGTATGTGCGAGTGGAACTGGGATTGTATGTGTGTGTGTCTTCTTCTTCTTCTCCTTCGTAAGTGTTTGCCACGGTTCCTTTGCTCGATTCTTGTTTGTGGTAACGTCTCCGTCTAACGTTTGTGATCGGGCCGATGAGCGAAGGGAGAGGGGCGAAAGAGTAGAGAGAAGAGGATAGTAGAGAGAAGAGGAGAAGAAGAAAAGGGGGTGAATGAGACCAGACGAGGAATGTGGAGAAATGGCGAGAGCTCGATCCGTGAGGCGGTGGAGGAATTAGAAATCTAATAAAGATGGGCGATCATGCGGGCGATAAGCGAGCGAATTAAGCCATAAAGATAAAGCGAACGGGGTTGGAAGGGAGTTCACCCACCCCCATTTCCCCCCTGCACCACCATCCCACTGACCCCCCGCCCTGCTCCAGTCACCAGTCATCACAATCGAAAGTGTTGTAAATGTTTCGAAAGAGACAGACAGACGGAGCGATCTTTCCTTGTTTTAAATTAGAAATTTTTTAAATTTTTGAATTAAAAATGCAGTTTTGTTGTTGTCATTCTTTTTATTGGTTTTTTTTTATTATTATTATTTACATTATTAGCATTGTTTTTGTTGTTGGCGTTGTTTTTTTTTTCTGTTAGCGTTGTTTTTGTTGTTGACGTTGTTTTTGCATTATTTTGGTAGTGTCTGAAGGAATTTGTCGGAATTCGGAAACATATTTACGACAGCAACCGCAACTTTGTCCAACAAATGTGGCAACAACAGCAACATCGATAGCAATGACAACAACAATATTGAGAGCAATAACAACAACAACAGGAGCAACAGCAACAGGGACAACAAGAGCAACAATCAAAAAAACAATATGACAAAAATTACAACAATACATATTAATAACGAAAATAGCAAAAACAATAAGAATAATAATAATAGTGAAAATAACAAAAACAATAAGAATAATATTAATAATAGTGAAAATAACAAAAACAATAAGAATAATAATAATGAAAATGAAAAAAACAATAGCAACAAAAAAATTTATGAAAATACCAAAAACAATTATAACAACAAAAATAATATAAATAATGAAATGAAACTAACAATAACAATAATAACAAAAATAACAATAATAATAACAATAATGAAAGTATTAACAACAACAACTGAAAAACAACCAAAAGTCAAAAAAGCTCCAAACTCAAAATTTTTCAAAATCAAACAAAAACAAAAATAAAACGAAAAAAAAGCAACACGAAAAAAAGAACCCAAAAAATCAAAAGCAATACCGAAAAAAGCGATCGTAAAAAGCACGAAAAATTAAATGGAGGAAACAAAAAAATTGAAAATATTTCACCATCCCGGACATGCGGCGTGGAATGCGGCCGGCCCTGCGTCGAATGCAATCCAATACCTTGTTTACGCCCTCCTCCCTCCTCAGCCACCTTCTCCTCCCCTCTACGACTCCCCTCCCGCTTCACTCCAAGGCCTCACTCTGGCCAGGGTGTAGTTGTTGTGTTCTGTGGCTGAAATCCATTTTATGGCTTTATTTTATTTATCTATTCGTCCGTCCGTCCGTCCGTCCGTCCGTCCGTCCGTCTGTCCATCCAATCTGTCCGTCCATCCATCCACATGTCTGTCTATCAGCGGACGACGTCTTGATAAACGCACACGTACGCACACGTGTATGTGTGTGTGTGTCTGTATCTGTAGCGTGGTAAGTTGATAGGTGGGTATCTGTCAGATATATTAGAATGCGTGGAATGTTGGGCTTTCGTTTCATTGCTATCTCCGCTATTGTTGTTGTTGTTGTTGTTAGTTTTTTATTATATTTCACCCCCCTCTACCCGCACTTCTTCTTCTTCTTCTTCACACGGATCCCTTCGCTTTTGATTCGTCTCCCGCTGCCCTTCGTTTTGTTCGTTTCGTTCGCTTCGTTACGAAAGCTTCTCACCTTGATGGGTGTTGAGCGTGTTGTTGTCACAGCTATTACAACAACAACAAAGAAATAACAACAATAAAACTAACAACAACAAAATATTAACAACAATAAAAAATAACAACAACAAAGAAATAACAACAACAAAGAAATAACAACAACATAAATAATAACAATAAAAAAACAAAAATAACAACGAAATAAAACAAGAAAAATACCAAAAATAACAAAATAACAACAACAATAACGAAAATAAACACAATAACGAAAATAACCAAAATCACAAAAAAAAAAAAGAAAAAATATAACAAAAACAACAATAACACCAATAACGATTACAGCAACAATGGGCCCGCCTGCTGAGCCCTCGGACATTCCAGCTAATTTGGAGCTTTGTCCGTCCGTCCGTCCGCCGACGTCGGTCGAAGTTCAAAGCGATCGTGCGCTGCATTCATTCCGCCAGATCCGCTGCTTTCGTTTCGTATCGATGTGTGTGTGTGTGTGTTCGTGTGTGTGATTGTGCGCGTGAGTGGTTAATTGTTGAAATTCATTGACAAAATCAGCTTTCAAAATGATCTCACTTTTTAAAAATCAGTCAAACCAAATCGAAAACCGGTTTCGTAGTCAAATCGTTGAAGAGGCAGCGAACGCACACACACACACACACGTAAATGCCACTTGTATACACATACACACAAACACTTTGTATATATATTCACGATCACGAAAGTATCTGCGAAATGTATCCGACATTCCTGAGTCCGAGTCCGAGGTTGAGTTCGAGCTGGAAATTTCGATGGTGGGTCGTCGGAAGTGGCTCGAAGGCATCTCGGGAATGTGGCCAGAAGATGTGTATCTGGCGGATCGTGTCAGCGCAGAGTATCGGCCAACATGTATCTGAGAGATGTTGTATCTAAAAGTTGGCGTATCTGAGAGATGATGTATCTAAACGTTGGTGTATCTGAAAGCAGTTGTATCTAAAAGCTGGTGTATCTGAGAGTAGTTTTATCTAAAAGTTGGTGTATCTGAGAGAAGTGAAAACCACGAGCTGTTTGTATCTGTGGAGATGTGTCCAATGGAATGTATCCACCAGCCTGTATCTCTGACTTTCACTCGCAACGCCGGCCGTCCGCTGGATTCGCGAATCCTTCGCAACGCGAACCTCAACCGATGCCGGCGTCAGACCAACGGCCACCAGAACAAAAACAACATCAATAATACTTACCTCTGGGTCAGGATCTCATGATCATGATCAGTAGTTGGGCTGAAACCACTATCGAAGCAACCTGAAAAACAACACAAACAATAATCACACTCTCAACCCCCCCCCCCCCCCCTCTTCTCTGAGTGGGCGGCATCGATTTCCGTGCCAAAGTCCGCATTCAACTGGGATGCGTCGGTGTCGAAGTCGAAGTCGGAGCCGCAGTCACTCCGAAGGTAGAACCACTTAACTCCACTTGAGTGCGGTCCCGAGTGCCGAGCGCATGATCTCCGAGCAGTGTCGAGAGTCTCGTTGTCGCTGTGTTCGTGCAGTGTCACACACACACATAGACACACAAACACATGCAACGGGGCAACGGGTGTCGTCGTACGTGTTCCGTTCGTTGTTCGCTCGCTCGTTCGTTCATTCATTCATTCATTCATGATTTCTCATCAGTCGCAGCTGCTGCAGCACGAGTTAAATGGTGGTGGCAAAGACGAAGGCAGGGGGCGAGAGGCCGAGGAAGGCGCTCAGCTGGGTCGCGATGCATCCGTCGTTAGCGCCGGGTACTCGAGAGAAGCACGCGAGATGCCTGGACACTGGAGATGAAAAGTGAACGGACGCTCGTTGGTCCTGGAGATGGAGCTGAAACTGATTGTATGATGTATGTATGATGGAATCCTTTCAATGAAACGTCGTTTAGGACGATGGATCGAGGAGAGTTGGGGTGGATCACCCTTAAATCCACACACACACACACACACTCACATACGATCACACCAAAAGAACCACCGACCGATCGATTAATACTCGAAGGAACAACCGACCGATCGATTGAAGGAGCCACGGAGAAGGCGAGAACAACGAAAACACAATTCAAAAATAGAACGAAGACCGCAATAACAACAACAACAACAACAACAACGAACTCACTCACTCATGAACTAAGGGAGGTTGTGGTGGAAACGACGACGACGACGACGATGGAGGAGAAACGGAGGGGATTTGGGGAGAAAATTTGTTAAAAATAAACTCGCGAAGAAGGAAAGAAAGAAAACTTTACGGCGGCGGTCTCAACTTATCGCGACGACTGTTCTATTTCGTTTGCGGCCCTGTTACAAGCGGTCGAGCTTTCAAACTGAACCGAAAACGCAAGAGACAACAACAATAACAATAACAACAGCAACAACAACAGCAACAGCAACAACAACAACAACAACAACAATAACAACAGCAACTTAAACGATAGAAACAACAACAGCGATCAACATAAAAATCAACACAAGCAACAACAACAACGACGATGAAACATAAAAACATCGGCGTAGATGTCGACGTCGATGTCGATGTTGTAGTTGTAGTCGTCGATGTGAATGTCGATGTGTGTGTGTGTGTATGTATGTATGTCTGTGTGAATGTATGTGGATGTCGATGAACGTAGCGAGCATTGGACTAGAAAAACATAGCAACAACATGCGATGGAGCAACAACAACAGAACACCAACCACAACCAAGAGCAAAAGCAACAATGTAGCAATGAGCGAACGATGGACAGACGGATGGATGAGCGAGAGAGAGAAAGAGAGAGAGAGAGAGTGGGGAGGGGAGAGGGAGAGCGAGGAATGGAACGGGCCGAAACTGGCTCCGCCGCATTCCAACACGCGCCCGTTTAGCACCGTTAAAACAACGCCGCCCCTCCATCTCTCGCCCCCCTCGGCCCACTCTAACCGACCTGTCTGTCTGTCTGTCTCTCTGTCTGTCTGTCTGTCTCTCTGTCTGTCTGTCTCTCTGTCTGTCTGTCTTTCCGATCATCCGTATGTCTATCTGTCCGTCCGTCTGTCTGTCTGGCTACCCATCCGACCACATCGTCTCGGGCCCTCCGATCGCGGCCACAAACACGATCCACCACATTCAATGGGATCCACACGGCGGCTCCAACTTCGTCTCCGATTGTGGCTCCATCTCTTGGTCGCGCCTGTGGCAGCTTCGTGTGGTGGTGGTGGCAACAACAACAACAGTAACAACAACAACAGTAACAACAAAAACAGCAGCAACAACAGTAACAACAACAGCATCCACTCTCATCTACCACACCGCCAAAGTCCGATGGAAATGAAAATAAAAATAATAAAAATAAGAATAGTATAAACACAAATACAAACAAAGTCAAAAATAGAAAATAGATGAAAACAAAAAAAACAAAAAAAACACGAAGACGAAAACTATTCGTTCCCACTGTTTTCACTCGAGAGGCGGCGATTAATTGTTCAGCTCCGTTCAGTTGTTGCTGCTGCTGCCTGCGATGGGACGAGGGGTGGGGCGAGGGGAGCCCAAGAGGGAGGGGTAGAGTGAGAGGGGGGGGGGGTGGTTGGGGTTGGGTCGACCCATCAGCCCCGAGACCCGCTGACGAAGGCACGAAATCGTTACGTTTAATGTTTTGTAGAACGCGAGCGCGTGTGTCTCTAGATACACACATCTGTCTGTCTGTCTGTCTGTCTGTCCTCGTTCGTTCGTTCGTTCCTCTATCTGTCCGTCCGTTCCTCTATCTGTCCGTGACTGCCAATGTCTGTGTGTGTGTATGTGTGTGTGTATGTGTGTGTGCACGCATTCCTCGCGCTGCCTGCGCCTGAGCACGGCTTCGCCTCGCGCACCGAAATGAGAAAAATAAACACGACGGAAATTGGGTCAACATTTTTCCATTCATTTCATTCACATCTGTCCGTCGATCCCTCGGTCTGTCCATCCGTCTGCCTGTGTTTGTATGTGTTACACAGACACACTCTCCCATACTCACGCGCTCTCTCTCTCTCGCTCCATCGCTCCAGCCAGACGGTGCTCCATACGTCCGTCCATCCATCTATCCATCCATCTATCAATCCATCCATCTATCGATCCATCCATCTATCCATCCATCTATCGATCCATCCGTCTATCCACCCGAACAACAACGACTCGATCTGCTTCTCGATCATATGTTGGATATCTTTCCGTTTCATTCGCTTCGTTTCATCTCATCTCGTTTCGTTTCGTTCCGCTTCGTTCGTCTCGTGCGGGTCGTTCGTTCCCTCCCGCCTTTCCCCCCTCTCTAACTGTGTGAGTGAATGAGTAGCGGTTGTATTGGTGTCTGTGTGTGTGTCGGGTGTCGCGGTGTTCGTGCAGTCGTGTGTTTCTGTCTCGGTCTCCACGCGATCGCTTGTGCTTTTGCGCATTACATGCCGAGTCCTCGTCCCCCGGTTCCCCTCGTCATCGTCGTCAACGTCGCTGGAGAAGCCAGACGAACCCCGCCGCCGCCGCCTCCTCCTCCTCTTCACCGCCACGCCCCTCGAAAGCGCGGCCACAAACCGCAGAGGCAGCGCATTCCACGGCGACCACCGGGACACGATCGTCTCCTCTCCGTCCCGCCGTCTGCCCCCCACCCCTCGGTCCGTCAGTCGAGCACTCGTTCATTGATCGTTACCCTGCTCAGCCGTCCATGCTCCGTTCCCTCTCTCTCTCTCTCTCTCTCTCTCTCTCGCTCTTACGTACCTCCCTTCCTCTCTCTTACGTCGCTCCCTCCCTCCCTCTGACGAAATCAATGCCATGCTCGGAAATAAATTAATAATGAGTTTTATTAAACCTCACTCTGTGCCTAGGATCAGTCGAGTTCTAATTGTCCGTCCCAGTCAGATGGCTGTCTGTCTTTCTGTCTGTCTGTCTCTCTGTCTGTCCATCATGTCTGTCTCTCAGACCTCCGTTAGGCCGGCGGTCGCCCGTTTCGTATTTCGTCGCATTGCATTCCGTGCGATTCGTTCGAGATTCGCTCCCGCGTCCCCCTCGCGGCCCTCGTTCCCCGTCCGACAAAAAACCGACCACGGTTCGCGTGGCGTCCCCGGGGCTTCGGCCGCCGTGTTCGACATCGTGTCGTCGGGCGTTCATCGGCTCCGGTCCCGGACGGTTGTTTGTCGCCACTTGAGCCGCCGTCGTCGTCGTCGTCATCATCATCATCGTCGTCGACATAGTCTCGTCGTCTGTCCGTCCGTCCATCTGTCCGTCCATCAGTCCGTCCCTCGATCCGTTTTGTTTTCCTTTCGTCGTCGTCGTTGCCTTCGTCTTGGCTCACGTTTTGCTGCGATCGACATTTCTCGGACAAAGTTGCTGCTCCTGCTCTCGTTGTTGTTGTTCTTCTTGTGTTTTTCCTGTTATTATTGCAACAGTTGTAGTTGTTTACATTGTTGTTGTTGTTATTGTTATTGTTGTCGTTGGTGGTTCTGGTGTTGTTGCTCTTACTCTTGCTGTTGCTGTTGATGTTGCTGGTGCCACCGCCAACGTCGAATTCCGCTGCTGGCCATTGGCTTCGGCCCCCCGTTCGTCTCGCCCGGCGACTCTCGACTTGTCGTCGCTTCAAGGTGGCATTCCACGACGATGGCGGTCAACGTCGTCGTCGTCATCTTCTTGACAACGACGATGATGATGATGATGTTGGTGATAATGACGTTGTTGACGTTCTGATGTTTTTGATAATGATGTTGCTGACGTTCTGATGTTTTTGATAATGATGTTGTTGATATAATGTGGTTCTTGATGATGTCGTTTTTGATCATATTGTTTTCGATCATGTCGTTTTTGATCATTTCGTATTTGAATATGTTGTCTTTGATTATGTTGCTTTTGATTATGTTACTGATGATTATGATGCTTTTTCTGCTTACGATTATGTTGCTATTGATGCTTACGATTATGTTGCTATTGATGCTTACGATTATGTTGCTATTGATGATTATGATTAGCTTGCTTTTGATTATGTTGCTTTTAATTATGATGCTTTTGATGACTTTGATTCGGTTTGATTCTGTTGTTTTTGCTAATGTTTTTTTTTCTATGATCATCTTCTCTGGATCGAAGAAAACTCCAGACATCAGGAGGAGGTGGAATAGTCCTTCCATTGGTTGTGATTGCAAACGATTTCATTCTCATCAATCACTCTGAGGTTCACCAACTTCGTACTGAGTCCGTCCGTCCGTCCGTCCCTCCCATCACTGGTGATGACTCATGCGCTTGGCATTCGCAGCCCCATTTACATCGACTTCGACGACCCACGTCCGTGGCCCACAACTCCAGACACAGTCACAGCCACAACTGACTTCAAACACAGTCAGCGGCAATCAGATACAACCAGAGACAATCAGATACAAGCAGCGAAAATCGAAGACACCACAGTCATAACTATCACAATCACAGCCAACGACACAGACACGCTTACATCAGCAGCAACAGCAACAGCAACAGAAACAGCAGAAACGCCAGTCGCGCATGAGCCCTGACGGAGCCAACGGTTCTGCTCTGGGGCGCCAGGCTCCACTCACCCTCCGCTCCCGCCCCATCGATGAGGAGTGTGAGGAGGACGAGAATCGATGAGGAGGATCCACACAAAGCTCCATCCAGGAATGCGGTCTCTTGTCGGGATCATCGAGATCATCGCGGTCGCTCGCACGCTCCGGTTCGATTTCCACTTCGTATCGTATCCGCGTTCCGTTAGCTACTTTGACGACTCCTGCGCATCCGCGAGATACTCGAACGCGCTGCTGTGCCGTTCGGTGCGTTCCATTCGATTGAAGCTACGGAAATTTACTGAATGAAAATTTGTTTTTCTCTTCGCTCGATCTTTCTTTTATATATTTAACTACTATACACAATCGCTGCAGCAGCGGCAGCGATGTCTGTGTGAGTGAGAATGCGATTGTAAGTGTGAGTGAGTGCGAGTGTGAGCGAGTGAAGAGCGCGTGTGCCGTGCTCTTCGCACGCCCGATCTCTCTGCGCTCTCCCTCGATCGATCGATCGTCGGTCGGTTGGTTGGTCGGTTGGTTACAGACGACGTCTTCGCTGTAAGAGAGCCGCAGTCGAACCTCAAGTTCGCTGCCGTGCGAGGACAGACAGACAGACGGGTGGACGGACGGCTCTTGGATAGATAGCTGGCTGGCTGGCTGGCTGGCTGACGACAACGACGACGACGACCCAGCTACAGCTAGAGCTCCAGCGATTTTCTGATCTCTGCGTGTAGCTCGTTCTAGAACTTACAAAACGACATTCCAGCGCTGCTTAACGAGTTCGCCCGTATATGTATGTGTGTGTGTGTGTGTGAGTATCTATGTGCCCTTGTCCATGTTGGTGTCCGTGTTGGTGTCGGAGTGTCATGTGTGTCTGTGTGTCGTGTGTGTCTGTGTGTGTGAGTCTCGGCCCGTGGGAGCGTGTGCGTGTTGAGCTATTTCATTGTGAAGTCCGTCGCCGCGACCGTTGTCGAGCAGCACGCTGGCCCCGACCCCCTCCCCCTTTGTCACCCCCCTTCCCCCTTCCCCCTTCCCCCTTCCAAATACCACCCAGGTCCACCCCCCGCCGTCTCGCCGTCGTCGTCATCGTCGCCATCACGTTACAAGAAGCGCTGCGTGTTGTCGTAAGTGGCTTGGAATGTTGTAAGAATTCACATATTTGAGGCCTTTCATCCGTCTGTCCATCTGTCTGTCTGTCTGTCCGTTCGGTTGTTTGTTTGGGATTCGTTTTGTTTTGGCTTCGTCTCGATCGTGAAAGCGTTTTGTCATTGGACGCCACCAGCCACAATCGGAGTCGGAATCGTAGACGCAGTGGCTGTTGCTGTTGTTGTTGGAAATACTTTGCCGAGGTCAGCAGAACATTTCCAAATCGTGT
Organism: Coelopa frigida; assembly: GCA_017309665.1. NCBI lineage: Eukaryota > Metazoa > Arthropoda > Insecta > Diptera > Coelopidae > Coelopa > Coelopa frigida. The sequence goes on from CM029563.1 coordinate 20,333,929, forward strand.
GGAATGTGTTCGAGGGCAACTCCATTGTTTGCTACGGCTGGGACTTGGGTTTGCGGACTGAGTGGGGATGGGGCTGCGGCTGGTGGATGGTGAATGGTCGGGGTGGCTTCAGGGGGGCGTCGTTGCATCACCACCCACCGCGAAGCACCTGCATCACTTGGCCGAATTGGTCGATTGATGTAATTTCGAACGTCATTTTGATCGTTGTAATTTCTCTCCTTTCGATCGATATAATTTCTCTCCTTTTGATCGTTGAAATTTCTCTCCTTTCGATCGATATAATTTCTCTCCTTTTGATCACTGTAAGTTCTCTCATTTCGATCGTTGTAATTTCTGCTCTTTTGATCCTTATCTCGCCTTTTATTACAAGCCGAACGTTTTCGAATATTTTTCGATCCCCCATCGATGCCTCGTTTACCGCCCCCCGCCCCTCGGTTGCCTCGGTGAGGTTGGGGCCGTCCGCAAGCTATCTCGGCGCTAGGCGAAGTTCGTGCTTTATCACTCGATCGCCGCGGAGGCCCCGAGTGTCATGTGACACAAGAGCGCTGCTGGGCAGGCGACGCGACGGACGCGTTCATGTGATTCCGTTGATAAGCAGGCGGCAGCAGCAGCAGCAGGCCGCATTCTTGGGCCCTGGAATGCGAGAGGGGGGCGGGGGTGGCGGCAAAACTTACCTTGGACCTACCTGAGGGCGGCATCTTCCAAGGCACGTGGTCGTGGGCAACTCTATGTTGTGTTGTTGGGCTTCTTGATGTGTTCGCGGGCAGCGAGATTTGATCGTGGTCCCTCCGCAATGTCTGCAACGAGAGGAAAAAGAGGGAGATGAGTACAATTGCGGATGGAATGATGCAATCAAATGGTATCAAATGGTATGGGATGGTATCAGATGGTATCAAATGGTATGGGATGATATCAGATGGTGGGAGGTCTTAAAATAGAGGTGGAAAGGTCTTAACATAGGGGTCGGCGGCCAATCGAAGGCATCGATTAATCGAAAGTCAACTCGTATCCAATTTGCGGGCACAGCGGGAGACGATGCGGGTCGTCAAAGGCCGGATGCCGATCACACGCCACCCGAATCACGCCTCTTCTCACGGATTAACCGTGGAATCCGGGGCTATTGAAGTGGACACAAAGAGAGAGAGAGAGACAAAGGTAGAGAGGGAGATAAAGAGCGAGAGGGATGGAGAGAGGGTGGGGAGGCGATGGGACAATGGGTCAATCAATGGCAAGCGGAATACTCATTCATCGCCAGCCTCCGGACGTCGTCAAGGCGGATTCAGCTTGGTGCAGACGCCGGTGGGCCATGGAATGCAATCGGGGGCAGCAACAACAACAACCTCAGTCTCAGCAACAGACACAGACAGCGACGACTTTTACACACACACACAGACAGACAGACAGACAGGAGTGTAATAGAAAAGATGACAACTACAACTATAAAGACGTCAACAACAACTATAAAGACGACAACAAAAACAACTATAAAGACGTCAACAACAACTATAAAGACGACAACAACAACAACAAACAATTCGCATGCAATTCCAACCGAAGCCGCCGAAGCGCAGCCAACTGCAGCGACTGCTGTCGAGACGCCTGCAGCGAAGCAACACGAGCGTCGCCGTCAACGTCAGCGTCTCAGTCGACGTCGGAGTTGTGATGATGGTGTTCGTTTGTTGTTTTTGTTGTTGTTGCTCATGCTGTTGCTGTTGATCGTTGTTGACGGTTGATGACCGTCGTCGTCGTCGTCTGCTCTTGGTGAAGCGCATGCAGTGCACGTTCCCTGCGTCCGTCCGTCCGTCCGTCCGACGTCGTTGTGTCCGTGTGAGTGCGGCCTAGTGGATGTGCATTTGTTTCTGTGTGCTGCCTATGCATGCATGGATGCGTGTGTGAGTGTGTCTGTGTGTCTGTGTGTGTCTGTGTCTGTATCTAGCCGCTGTACGTGGGCCCGCAGAGCCGAAGCCGAGACAAGCGCAACGCCATGAGTTCAGCTGGTTCAACGAACTCCTCCTCGCATTCGCGTTTCATTCATAAAAATTTTACTCGAGTTCGTAGTGCTCATTGCGCCGCCTCCCGCTCTCCCGCGTGCGCTCTCTCTCTCTGGTGCATACTATTGCCCTCTCTCTCTGGTCCGTGGGGCTCTTCCTCTTCCACCCATTCGCTTTTCGCTCTAGGTGGCTGCAACGAATGTGCAGTTGAGCATGTTGTTGTTTTTGCTCGAATGCGTTTCGTTCTCTGTCTTGTTTGTTGTTGTTCTTGTTGTTGTTGTCTCCTCTCTTCCATTTCCACGGGTCGTTCGTGTCGTCAGCCTCGTTTCTCACATTGTTGTTGTCGTTGCAGCAGATTCCTCCGCTCCCTCTCCCTCTCACCCACTCTCTCACAGAGTTTTCAAAGATTTTCATTCAACAATCCGAAAGTCAACGTCATCAACGAACGACGACTCGGCTGGGCTTCGCTCCGGCTACGGCTCCGGTCTCACGAACCGTGTCGTTTCTGCCTCTCCCTCGGCCCACCCGCAGTCTGCAGCGCGCTCTCTCTGTCACTCTCTCTCTCTCTCCATCGCTCTCCGGGTCCAACACAAATGCAAATGCAGCAGCAGCAGCGACGACGACGACGACGACTGCAGTGGAGCCGATCTCACGCCCTCGTCCCCAACGACCCACGAGTGCATTCGGCACTCTCTCTTGCACTCGGCTGCAGTCGGTTCTCAGAGCGCCATCGACTGTTAGTGTTGTTGTTGTTTTGATGGCGCTTCGTCTGTTTTCTGTTGTTTGTTTCTGTTTTTGTTGCTGTCTTCTCCGTCCGCCTGCCTCGGATCAGACTTCAGGCTTCTTTGTTTTCCTTTGTTATTGTTTCGATGTTGCCATTCGCAAATGGCATGGGAACATTTTTTGGGCGACGACGACATGTCAAATTAACGGAGAAGGGGGAGAGTCATTGTGTTTGTGTAGGTGCGTCCTGTCGCCCATTATCGCTGACCCCATTGTGTGCTGCTGCTGTTGACTTGACAGCAACAGGCGTCGCCAGACACCAACAAAGCGTGAAGCCTTTGAGCGTTCCCACCACGACTGTTGAACCCTCCCCCAACCCCCTCCCTACAATAGATGACGATCCTCCTCCTCCTCTTTAGATCCACACTGAAGGCTCGGACGCAAGATCCTCATTTCCGCATTTCCGATCAGGTGGTGTCTGTCAAGAGACAGAGACAAACAACGGAAGATAAACAGCGGATGTGAACACTTCTTCTTCTTCTTCCTTCCAGGTCGACATGTCACTCGACACCACGGGTGGTTGAGAGGAAGGGGGGGGTCGTTAGGTTGAGCAATCGAAGTTGTCTCGGGGAACCGCTCGTGTTTGAACGATGATTAAATCGCTTTCCTATCTCGAGCCACGAGGATGTCGAAGTCGGTCGGTCGATCGGTCGGTGGGAGGGCGGAACAGAACGATATCCGTTGTCCTTATCAACGACCCCAAAGACGACAACAACAACAACAGCCACGACAACAACAACAACAACAACCACGACAACAACAACGACAACAACAACGACAACAACGACGACAACAACCACGACAACAACAACAACAACGGCGACAACGACGACGACACACGAGAGGAAGGCAAACAAACAAACAAACGGACGGACGGACGGACGGAGGAATGGACGGAGGAGGAATCCGAGGCAAACAGACGAAAATAAAATACGACTGCAGGGAGTTCTAAAAATATGCACCGGAAACAATTTCACTCCCGAACACGACCCCAACGAGAGGGGGATAAAGGGGAGGGGAGGGGGGGGGGGGTTAGGGCGACTCTGCTTTATCAAGAGTCCCGACCCAAACCGAACCGAACCGAACGAAACCAAACAAACAATCAAACGAACGACAAACTAACGGACGGAGTGAGAAAGAGAGAGAGAGAGAGCGAGCGAATGAGTGAATGAGAGAGAGAGATGAAGAGACGACGAAATAAACACAAAGAGCATTCCATGAAACATGAACGAATATTTTGAATGAACTCCTCTGTCCACGGTGCTGATGCATTTCTCACACATGGTGATGGACGGACGGACAGACGGACAGACAGACAGACGAAGGGACGGACAGGCCGTCAGACGGATGAATGGATGCATGAATGAATGAAGGAAGGAATGAATGAATGGGTGAGCGAGCGAGCGAGCGAGCGTATGAATGAAATGTGGAACCGAAAACCGAGCACCAGAATCAGGAACGGAAGTAAAATGTGGCACCGAGTGCTCGAACTCGATGATCTTTGGTTGGTTTTGTTAGTTGGTTCTTGTTCTTGTTGTTGTTGTTATTATTGTTGTTGTTGTTATTATTATTGTTATTGTCATCTATTGCGTAATGCATTCCATTCATGAATAGAGCCAACAACTCACACATGCACAGTGGGACGAACAGAGGGATGGACAGACAGATAGACAGACAGACGGGAAGACGTAATGCGAACGCTGTTCTTCCCATAAAGGAAATTTCCTAATAAGCTGTCTTCCGCATCCGCCGTTCGATGACGCACGGCCTGAATTAAGACGGGCAGACAGACAGACAGATAGACAGACGGACAGATAGACGGACGGACAGACAGACAAAGGGACAAATGCGAGGCAAGGGTGAAGAACGAACTCCATTCAGGCGTTCGAGAAGTAGAGAAGAAGATTGAAAGACTGAAAGAGATAGATGGAGAAAAAGAGAGTGATGGTAAGAGAGAGAGAGAGAGAGATAGATAGAGCGAGGAGGAGGAGAGAGGAAGTTCGTTCTGGAGACCACGTGTTTATTTTCTTACAAAATTCATACAAGTCCCAGCGATCGTCTCAATTTATTTCGTTTCGTTTTTTTTTTTTCGTCTTTCGTTTTGTTTTGATGTGGTTTTTAATTGCTTCCTCTTTCCGCCAGCGAAATATCGATAGCAGCCACAACAACAATAACAAAAACCACATCAACAACAACAACAAGAAGACGAACTGTCCCTCGAGGGCAGCACCCAGGAGTTCCCAGCGGAGCCCCCCCCCCCCCCGCTCTCTCTCTCTCTCTCTTTCGCTCTCTCTTTCGCTCGCTCTCTCTCTCTCGCTCGTCCCCACGGGCAGAGATTGAAGATTCTTCCGAGATGCTTTCAATTGTCGGAACCATTAGTTGCTGCTGTTGATGTTTTGTTGCTGGGGAATGTTTATCGCAACAACAACAGCAACAACAATAAAAACAGCGATATCAACATTAAAAACAGCAACAACAACGACACTCACCAATCGAAATGACGTAAAGCAACGACTTACAAGGCTGCCAGCTGCTTTGACGTCATTGAAGCGATTTTATTGAACTGACGTCAGTCGGAAAACCGAAAAAATTTCACCTCGACAACGAGCGATCGGGGAGAATGTTGTGAGAACGAGGGGAAGGTGTTGAGGTTGAACGGTGAAGCTTCCACAACTGTAAACAATGATCGTCGCGATCGTCTCTGATCGGACGCAAATCTCGCGATCCATGATCCGGTGGTGCCGAGGGCCGCGCAGGAGCACCGAGAGAGCGACATGCAAATTTATGGTAATGCCTGCTGAAGCGGGGTCCCACGGAGCCGACGTCGTCGTCGTCGTCGTCATCGCCACCACAACAACAACAATAACACAGCAACAACCGATCGCTGGCGAAACAACAGCAAAAGCCACTTGAAGTACGGACGATAATTAAAACTTCAGAAGTCGGACGCCGCCGCCGCCGCCGCCGCCGCCACCTTCGTAGCACGGTCCGGGCCCATCTGGGCCTGGTCGAGGGGAGAAACTGGAATAGTGGAATAGTGGAATAGCAATAGGGTAGAGAATGAGGAAGAGGAAGGGAGGGCTTATTGCGCATTTGGAAATCGCGACAGCAAAACGAGTCTCCACACATATGTGGTATGAATATGAGTATCGGCCATCGGAAGATATACACATCGATGTGTACTACATATAGGCGCCGAATATATGTCTCAGCTCAGCTGCCCAAAAGGCCCATCGACCGAACCCAACCGAACCGAACAGAACAGAACCGAACCGAACCGAACCGAACAACGTACTCCAATTCAGCCCGTTCAGCCTTCAAATTATTAGTATGGAATATATAGCTTTCCCATGACAGACGCCTGTGTGTTTGTGCAGATAGGAAACCCCAGCACAGCCACGACGAATATTGGGCACATGGTCTCGTATATGAGTATATACTACATAGGCTACATAGTATGTATATATTGATAGACCCCAAGACGGAGAAAATGAAGAGGACGCAAAAAGAGACAAAACAAAAAAAAAAAAACACGCACAATCAGAGCACAATAGAGTCGAGTGGAATGAATAGAATGCGTGAAAGATAGATCGTGAGGATCTGGTTTGCGTCTTGTGCGAAACTGGGCCGATCCGGAGGGATGTGAACATAAATCAGTTTTTGGTCGCTGGGATTTCTCGCCCCTCTGGTTCTCGTGTTCGGTTTTCATTTCCGAAAGTGAAAGAAACCCTTTCGCCGCGCCCATGGCCACAGATGGTTTCTATTGGGAACGAACAATCGACAAAGTCCGGGGTTCACGGCTCGAGGTCATCGCGGAACGTGGGACCGAAGCTCGCTCTCGATCGACGAGCACAACGACAACGACAACGACGACGACGACAACGACAACGACGACGACAACGACGACGACAACGACAACGACGACGACGTCAGTGAGATCGGTTTAACACTTGCCCGCCCGACCATGTTGAGTGCGAATGGATGGGGAAATTCGCAATTGGCAACACTGGCGAGTTCGCAATCACTCAATGAGAGATGAGAGAGTGAGCGAGAGAGAGAGAGTGAGGGAGAGAGAGACCGAGTGAGAGTGAGGGAGAGAGAGACCGATTGAGAGTGAGGGAGAGAGAGACCGATTGAGAGTGAGGGAGAGAGAGACCGAGTGAGAGTGAGGGAGAGAGAGACCGAGTGAGAGAGAGACCGAGTGAGAGTGAGGGAGGGAGAGAGAGAGAGAGCGAGAGTGAGGGAGATCCATTGCTAGTGAGAGAGCATCGTCCATTGGAACGATGGGCCCTCGAGAGGAGATTCGAATTGTGGTTGTGTTAGTGCGAGAGAGAGCGCGTAATTGTCTTAAATGCCTGCTAATTGAAACCCCTATAAATTCACATGTTGCTCAACACACACACGGCGACAACAACACAGCCCAACAACACGGTGAACCTCATGTTTGTGTTCGTGTTGGTGTTGGTGTGATGATGATGATGTTGCGTGTGCCGTTCGTTCTTGTTCGGGGCGAACTCGAGACGACTCCTTCGGCCGCCAGGACACGAGCGAGAGAGCACGAAACGAAACACGAGCCGAACCGGAACTGGAGAACAGCTGATCGGAAGCAACATGTGAGGGTCGACGGCGGTTTGAGGTTAACACGAGTCCCATGACTGCGATGGAAGTGTGATGGTGGTGGTGTGAAGACTATTGGAGATGGGGAGGGGACTGGGGGCTGGGGGAAAGGGGTGTTTACCTGTGGGCCAAGGAGTTTCATCTGCTGCTATGGGCGAAGCGGCGCGGTCAACGCTCTCCAGACCATGGCCACTGGAGCGGTGCAAAGTCTGGGCCGATCGTCGCTGGCGGCGCCATCTCGTCCACTTGTTGGCGCCGCGCTATCTTATCTCGCCGTCGTTCATTTGGGCCGTGTGCTTCTTCTGCTTCTTTCTGGGTGTTCCGAACGCCGCCCCAACCACGACCAAGACCACGTCATTGGGGCGGGCCGCGAGTCCGCCTCAAAGTCTCAAAGTTCACTCGGCAGGTTTCACTTTTACTACGTCTCGGATTCGTTGTTGTTTTTTAGTTCTTCTTTTTAGTTCGTTTATTTCGCAGTTTCTTTCTTTCTTTCTTTCGTTTTTTTCGATTTTTCATTTGTTTCTTTGTGTTTTTTCCTTTGGCAACTTGTGGTTGTAACTGTTGTTGCTCTTTGTTATTGTTATTAATTGTTTTTGTTCGAATGCGAAAATGAACGAACTCGAAGTCCACAAGTCACACAACGTCACTAACAAACGTAGCCACAGCATACGTCGCTGTAGTCATCATAGTCGTAGTTGTCGTCGTCGTCGTCGTCGTAGTTGGTCGTTACGTTAATGCGTAGTTAAAATTGTTTTGAAGTTTTCAACACTTTTTCACTCCGTACTGATGATTGTTCCACGTTTCGTTTCGCTTTGTCTCTCGTGTTTGTTTCCTCGCAGTTGTTTACGATGGGGTTCGACGACGGGGTTCCGGACTTCGATTTGACTTCTCGCTCGCTCGGTGTTCGGCACGCGAGCTCGGACGACACCAACTCGGCTCGGCTCGGCCCCAGCAGCTCCTTCTGACGGCGCCAACCGAACGGACGGCGAGAGACGGACGCAACGTACTGTTATATTTCGCAGTCGGACTGTTTCTGAATCGGAGAGTTTCTTGCGCGCAAGGTCGGAGCCCGAGCCGGAGCCGGAGCCGACTGACTCCGAGCACAAACCGACGACCGACACGACCACGACGACGACGAACCCAACCGAACGTTGTCGCTGTTGCTCGTGTTGCTGGCGATGTTGCTGCCGTCGCTCTCTTCGTCCGCAGCTTCTCTCTCGTGTTGAGTGTCGTCTTGAGTGCTTCGTGGTTCGTTCGTTCGCTCGTACGCTCGCTCGTTCGCTCGATCTCTCGCCTCGCTCCCCAACATCGGTGGCGGTCTGTGCTCTGTGTGAACGGTGTGTGAGTGTGTGTATGTGCTCGCCTATCGCCAGCTGGCGGCGTGCTGGTGTGCGTGCGTATCTGAGGGCAGCCGAATTCCTCAACAAGTTGCCGAACACATCGCAATAAATATAGTTGTTTCATTCATGCGCCTGCAATACGTTCCCACACTCTCTCTTGCGCACACACACACGCTCGCACCAACACTCGCACCCGTCCGCCGCCTCATGTATGAATCGAACGTACGCTGAACATGTCGTCGTTGTCGTTGTCGTCGTCGTTCGGCTCTAAAATATTTTCGATGATTTGGATTTGGAATTGTATCTGAATGTGAATCTAAAAGATTCGACAAAATTCCTTTGTTCCAAATTTTCTAGACATTGTAAAATGATGGACGCACACTTAGGCATTCGCCAGCTCGCTCTCTCTCTCTCTCTCTCTCTCTCTCTCTCTCTCTCCCCCTCACACACGCCCATTGGCCCCGTGTCCAGCCCCATTCAAATATAAATAAATCGCATTTATTCGCCGATTTCTGCCAGCGCTTTACATAAGATTTTCCCGACTCCGAAGCTTCCAATTATTTCCAAATGTTACTACTACTACTACTATTGCAAATACGCTCGACGTTGAAGGCGTGCCCTTCCAGTGCCACGTGTGGCGCTCCGCTCGTTCCACTCGTCGTCATCGTTCCCCCACTCCCTTCCACGCTCTCGCCGTGTTTCGCACGCGTTGACATCATGTCGCCGGAGTCCGGAGTCCGCGGCCGGCGGCCCCACGTCGGCGCTTCCAGGTTCCGACTCCGCGACACTTTGTCTCCCCCCCCAACAACCCCCTCGGCCCACCACGATCGACACCTACCGACGACGACCCGACCCGAACCGATCCGAAGCGATCATTCGTCCAACCGCTGGGCCACCCGACCGTCGACCGCCTGTCTGTCTCTCTGTCTGTCTGTCCATCATCATCATCATGATGTCGTCCACGTGCTTCTGCTGACGTAAGGGCCAGAGGCGTGTTCTCGCTCACCAGCAGCAATTCGCTCTTGTTTTTGTTATTCTCGCTTTTGTTGTTGTTGTTATTATTATTATTATTCTCACTGTTCTGTTATTCCCATTGTTGTTGTTGTTGTTGATGTTGTTGTTGTTGTTGTTGTTGTTGTCATTGTTGTTCAATTGAACAAAATCGTTACAAACACATGCGAGCCCGCATGTCAATGTAATTGTGTTGGAAAATTATCAAAAACTTACGAAAACACACAGAGAACGAAGCCAGAGAAGAGAACGAAACAAAGAAGTCGTGGGCCAGCAGGGGTGGGGAGGGGAAGAGGGTGGGGGGGGGGGGGGTGGATGAGGGTTGGAAAAAAACACAAACATTGATCGGTCGCTCGATCGGTCGGTCGGTCGGCCTCCGGAGCCCATTGAATTTTGGAATTAATTTAATTTCTGAATTAGATTTCATTAATAATTTAATTGCTGTAAAATGTGAAACACGATTCGTCGCTCGTCAACTCAAATTCCTCTCTCCCTCCCTGCCTCCCCCTTGAGTCGATCGTCGATCGGTCCCCGTTGAACGACGCCATTTCTACGCGATGCTGTGGCCACGCCCACATCCACACACACACACACACACTCACATGCTCGCGGGCCATTCAATCGCGTTCATGCGAAAGTCTACCAATGAATAATTCATCCGAATTCATTGTTCACCGATCGCGATCGCCTCGGCTCGGCTCGACTCGACTCGACTCGGTCGAGGACGTCTTCGTCACGGGGTTGTTTCGACGGCTTCCGGTGGACGCTGCTTCCGGCGGGGCGCGACCACCCAACGACTGCCGAAGACGACGACGATGGCGACGACGACGATGGCGACGACGACGATGGCGACGACACGAACACGACACCGACGACGACGACGATCGGAAACCACGTGGACAGCGTCCGATTTCCGATCCTGCCGAAACTTGAGCTCGACAGACGACGAAATCTACTTTCCGACGTATTTGCATTAGTAGCGCTTGAGATGGTGGGGTCCGAAGAAGGTTTTGGAAATCAAAAATCGCAGTGGATGATGAAAAAATCGTAGAAGAAGTAAATTTTACGTGGATTACTATCTGAAAAAGGATGAAATTGCATTAAAAATCATTTAGAAAAATCGTAATAAAGATGAGAAACTTGAACTGAACAACTTTCGGTAACCAAATCGATAGAAATCGGAAGAAAACGCACAAACAACGAATTAGAAAAATCGTAGTAAATTACAAATAAAAGCGTAGTGGAGGTGAAAATTAGTCAAAAGTGTTGAAAAATTTACCACGATCGTGGTGAAGTTCAAACGCTGATTCAAGAAAAACTCCAAATATTCACAGGAAACCCTACGTTGGCTACTCTAACATCAGATGCTTCAACTCCAACTGCTAAATCGAGTTGGTATCCTATCAAAATTCACTTCTTGGACATTTCCTAGTTCATCGCATGTCACAAAACCTTGCTTCGATCCATTCTACGTTCAGTTTTCAAAGAATCATACACTTGATCATCGAATAGTTCACTCGAATCACGAGTTCACACATGAAGAAAGCTTGGTAAGTGGTCCAGGGATCATGAAGGATTCGCTTTCGATCTCTACTTCGATGCTTCAAGGTTGGTGGAGGTCGTCAGCCAACTCCTATCGACGTTTCGAGGAGTCTTCTCCACACGCCATCCAATCTGTGAACTTCGGGTGATGACTCTAACACTTTTTTACTAACTCCGTTTGCTCATCCATCGATCCATGTTCGGTGAATCCTGTCCTCCACTCGTTGAACTCATTGACTGAGCTGAATTTCGTTGATTTCCCAAAGTCCTGGACTCGCCACAGAACCACCAGCGATCGCATCGTCACCTAAATTCAACGGAATTTCTTCTCGTTCTCACTCTCTTTCACTCACTCGTCAACTCTCGATGGTGACATCTGCATCTGGGAATTCGAAAATTTCCCGCAACAACCCGCGAAAAGTCTGTGCGTCATGCGAACTCCAGCGAATTCCAGGAAAATCTAATGCAAATCTGTTGCACATCACAAAAAAAAACATCTGAACGATACGAGAAAGCAATCGAACTTCCGGTCGAACCGTCGGATTCAAATTCCGCGGAGATTCCAAATCAAGCCCCGGCCCTAATGAGGAGATGACGATTGCGGTTCTCCATCGTTGTTTGACGGGGATCGCCGGAGATGATCCATGGATTGGTGGGGATCGTGTGTGGGGAGGTTCTAAGGTTTCACACATGATTGAAATTAAGGTTCATCGACGATCATCGACTTTGCGAGGATTTTCCTTACCTTTGAAATACCTCGGGGAATCGTAATTAAAATATAGTCGAAGAGGATATCGTACTTCTCAATATCGATCTCTCTGCCATGAACCATTTGCTGCCTCTCCGACCTTCAGCGGTACCAGATGTCAAGACCCAATTTGGATCCTTTGGAAGTTTTGACCAAAATCGAGGGAAAATCCTGTCGTTGAAGTTGGGGTCCGAGAGAGTTCATACGGATTGTGCCGATAAGGTCGTCCCCTGGGCGGAATCCCCGCCGTGACTGATGAGGTTCTCAGGCTGATCAACTGATCGCTGAGTTGTTGTCGTCGTCGTCGTCGTCGTCGTTTTCCCGAAACGAGGGAATGAATGTCATCGACGGGCGAGGCGTTAAAATGTTCGATATTTATTTTCTCAATCGACGAGCCTATCTGTCGGTCTTCTCTGTTTCGCTGTCTGTCCATTTGTCTGTCCGTTTGTCTGTCCGTATTTCTGTCTATCTCGTCTGTCTGTCTGTCTGTCGTCCGTCTGGCCGTTTGTCGGTAGGTTTCTGTGTGACACACACACACATTCCGATCCAGAATTATTGGCCGATCCTAATTCCAGGAAATCGGGTGTTTTCGATTTCCTTTCTGTCTGTCTTCCCCCCCTCCCCCTCCCCCGACCACTTCACTTCACAACGCCCCGGCCGTTCCTGCGACCTCGACGACAGATTCGAATACTAAGTGAGAATGAGAAATGGAGGCCAGTAAATTTTAATAAAATAACTAAATGACATGAGGAAAGGAGATAAATACCAAGTATTATATTCTACTTAAGTACCTTGCCACACACACACACACACACGAACACACATGCTAGGAAACTCACACACACACACAGACACAGACAGAGAGATATTGCGGGTACTTGCGGGAGATGAAAATGAGGAAAGAAAACAATATTGAGATTCCAATCACTCCTGAATGCAGTCAGCAAGCAGACCAACAAAGGCAACAATAACAACAACAACAGAACAACAACAGAAGAACAACAACAATAACAATAACAAGAGAGTCAACATCGAGAGAAAAGACAACAAAACAAAACAACATCGATGACGACGAAATACGATCGATGGACCAATTAGATCAAACGATTTTCCTGCTGAGTGGCAACAACACTCTCGAGCCTCTCGCCGGGACGGAACGGGACGGGCCGGGCCGGGACGGTCATCAAGTCGGCTCCTCGTATGCGCCCAAGACGATAATATTCATTCATTTGATCTCGAACCGACCGACTCCTCGTAACGTAGGACGGACACCCAGACAGACAGACAGCAAGAGGGACAGACGGACAGACAGACAGACAGCGAGAGGGACAGACGGACAGACAGACAGCGAGAGGGACAAACGGACAGACAGACTGCGAGAGGGACAAACGGACAGACAGACAGTGGGACGGACAGACGATCGTATCGGCCAGACAGCAATACAAAAGCGAAGAGAAAAGGAGAAAGAGAAGAAATATCGAATTTTGAAAATAAGGGAAAAGAAAGAGAAACGACCGAACGAAAACCATCGCCTAAGCTCGGCTCAGCCGAATGCAAGTGGGCTCGTTTCATCTCAAATACACTGGGAAAATTTCCGAAACGATCCTTGGTACCATACTTCGGAAAGAAATAAAGAACTGTTAGAATTCCTCTATTTGTGGATATTGGAGTTTACATCTTAAGGAATCTTATTTCAACACTTCGTTTGGATCCGACTTTCCTTTGAAAGACCTCGGGGAATATTAATTAAAATAAAAATAGAAGTGAATATTTAACTTCTCAATATCGATATATTATATAACAATATCCGACCATCAGCGGTACCAGATTTCAACACCTAATTTTGGAGTTCGGACTAGACCACGATCGTAGTAGATCACTTTTGGAAACAATTTCACATTCTATAGAATTCCACACTGTTAAATGTTAAATATCAACTTAATAACATTTTTCGAAATTCTGATTTTGTGCAATTTGATCAATTTATGGACTTAATTTATATAGGTTTCGGTTCTAAAATTGAAAATAGTATAACGATCGAAGTTTCTTATTTGTTTTATCATTACATACAATCCGATTTTTTCCATAATTTGCCACGATTTCAGTTTCTCAGGGCTCGAACCCTCGCTCAATTGCCGCAGGTCAAGGATCAGAGGGATCTCGTGCAGCCCTCGGTGGAAAACTCACACGAAAGTCTCACGGCGCCATCGCAGCCGGTTTCTCTCAGTGTCGTCGTCGTCGTTGTCGGCCGGCGTGCTCATTTATGGGTTCGATATCGATGGGAAAAGGAATATGGATATATTTAAGCAGTCGGAAGGTTCGGCTCGGTTCAGCTCGGTCGTTGGTCGATGGACGACGCCGAGCACAGACGAGGGATGGCGAAGGGCTGAGCGGAGAAGAGAAGTGAATGGTAGGGGAGGGAGGTGGGGAGACAGAGACAGAGAGAAGACCTCTTTTTAATGTATTGCAATTCCAAGAATTTAGGAAGAGGAACGTGAGAAACTTGGTTTTTGTAGTTTTGTTGTTGTTGTTGTTGTTGTTATTGTTGTTATTGTTGTCGTCATCGTTTTCTTTTCTTTTCATTCCATTTCATTTGAGATATCTCCGGTGTGTACCTTAATTCTTCTGGAATTTCATTCCATACAACGACGATCGCCTCTTCTCCTCTTCATCTTCATCTTCTTCGTACGACCGTTCGTTCGTTCGTTCGTTGGTTCGTTCGTTCGTTCGGTCGTTGGTTCGTGGGTTCGTTCGCTCGCTCGTTCCTTCCTTCCTCGGCTCGGTTCGTCATCTATGCTCGTAAGGGCGTGCAAGAAAGACGAGGTGGGGTCGGGTGAGGTGTGGTGGGGTGGGGTTGGTGTGAGGCGACGATCGTCACTGGGCGAAGAAAGCGACCATGCTGAAAAGAGAAAGCCAAATTCCAATTCGAATGATCGAAAATGATTGTTGTTATTATTGTTTTTGGTTTTTGTCTTTCATCTCTCTTGTTGTTCTTTTAGTTGTTGTTCTTTTTGTTGTTGTTCTTTTAGTTGTTGTTCTTTTAGTTGTTGTTCTTTTAGTTGTTGTTGTTCTCATAGTTGCTCCATCTCTCCAACCACCAGCGAACGGTCCATTGGCACGACAGACAGACAGAGAGAGAGAGAAAGAGATCCGCATATGGAGTTGCACTCGCTGAGATTTCCTACAGAACAGCATCAGGAATTCGGATCCTCTTTCGGATCCATCGCTTCCCTGCCACGGGACCCAGCGGAGTCAACGCCACAGACGACGGCGCGCTCCACGGCGTCGTCGGTCGCACGACTTCGTCGCTCGCTCCTGGCTGGTTGTCCTTAGAACGCGACGCACTTATCGGCGAGTGTGGAATGTCGTCGTGCGGGTTCGGCTTCCGAGTTCTGTGTGGCGTGGAGTAGTCGTCGCTGCCCCGTTGGAAGTGAGAGGAGGGATAAAGAGAGAGAGAGAGAGAGAGAGAGGGGGAGAGAAATGGAATTTTCAAAAATCGTCACCCTCGCTTTGAAGCTGCAATCATTGGCTCCCTTAGAATTTCATAGGATCACTTCAAATATCGTAATCACGAATCACGGTAGGATAGAATTCTAAAAAGGATACTCTCGGAAATTGGGGAGGCAATGAAAAGTCCTGGTGCTTCAGTGGTAAACACCTTGGAGGTTCTTCCCCTTGCCTCCTCCACGACCCTTCGATCCACTTCTCATTCACGGGTAGGGCCCGAGTGTTTATCACGGAAATACGATGATTTCGGACAAATTGGGCTGATTGTTATCTGCGACGAAGGTATGTGGGGAATGCGTTGTTCAAACTCTGTGGCATGCGACGACACACATTTGGAAATCCCTCGGCGCCCATGGATGGAAATTAGATGGAGCGAGCTCTCGTCTCGACCTCGATCGTCGACCAACCGACCGCCCAAGCACCCCCCCCCCCCCCCCCAAGACGAAGTCGTCGTGCAGGAAAGTGGAACATTCCAATTGCAACACTGTCCTCTGCCGAGTACACTCAACGCAATTTGATTAGCAAATTCCAAACACACTCACACACACACACATCCACAGCGTAGATAGTATGTATAGGAACCATCGAAGTTACACCACGATAGACCTTGGTATACCGGGTATACCCAGGCGGGCACAACTACATCGGAGTCCGGTATGCAAACAACACACATCCATATCGCGCTCCGTCGTCCGCACCGACCCCAACACGATCGCCATCGCCATCATCACCAACACCACCACCAACATCACCACCGTCGCGGCATCGCCACGAACAAGTTCACGAATTCTAACACCATCTCCGCCTTCGGAGGCTCCACTCCATCCATTATGGACAAGTTTCCGTCGCACAGTTCCACATTCCACAGAGGTCTTAAAGTCATTTCATTCACAACTTCGTCGTTGCTCAATGTTCGTCTGGTCTCGTATCGCCTCGTCTCGCCTCACCTCGTCTCGTTCGTTTCGCTTCGTCTCGACACGACCCGACTCGACTCGACTCGTTCATTAACAGAATTCTCATTATCGATCGATCGGGCCGAAGAGACACGAATGCACACGAACGACCGAACCAGCGAACGAGTGATCGAACGAGCGGAGTCGGGGATGGAGCTGGAGCTGTGGATGTGTTTGAGACTGAACTCGATGGGGGTCGGGTGGGCCTGTGGTGTGGTGTGGGGCGTGAGTCGTGAGGCGAGGGAGCGAGAGAGCCGACTTGCGATGAGAGCGATTCGCGATGGCACGAGCACGAGGCTGCGGGGCCCCCGATCGTCGCTCGTTCGTTCGTTCGTGGATGCCACGAGAGAGGCGCTTGGAAGGTATTCGACGACGCATTGCGATGGGATGCGGTGGGGCGCGATGCTATGCGACGAAGTCGAGCGCTGCCAAGTATGTGTTTTGTGGTTTTGCTGCCTTTGGAATGCGACGCGCAGATCTCTCGCTTGTGTACGTGTGTGTTCGTCGCAGCGCCCTCTCGTTCCGCTCGATGATCGCTCCCGCTCTCTCCAACGCGCCAAGTGGGGAGCCCAACGCTTGCGCTCCTCTGACGACGACGACGTTGGGGCTGTCTATGTATGTATGTGTGAATGATGTGTGTGTGGATAGTGGAATGGTGACGACGATGCGATGATGTTGGTGCCACGAAGGTGATAACACTTTGTTGGTGTGCGCTTTGGAATCGTGTTAGAGTCGCGAACAAAGAAAGAGCGAGCTTTACTTACTCTTATTGTTGTTATCGTCGTCGTTGTTGTTATTGTTGTTATTGTTGTAGTTTTTGTTGTTGTTCTTAATAATGTTATTGTTGGTGTTGTTGTTGCTATTGTTGATGTCGTGGTTGCTTTGGGGGCGGGTGATAAGATTGTTTTTGTAAAATGAAGTATAGACCCGAGATGTCATGTTGTTAATTGCGTTCATTTTAAAAATCGACACACACACTAACACACACGAAAAATACACAACCCCAAGCATTCACCGATCCCTGTACAATTGAATCCTTTCCAAGAAGGACATCGTTTTCATGGTCTCGTTCTCATTAAAGTCTTGTTCACTTTTATCGCCATCCATTTTCGAAATGGAGTTTCTCCATTATTCCCATGCTATACAAACATAATCCAAATCATTCAGTTATTTTTCGGCATCCTTCTTTTAATTAATCCTGTGAACTATATTTTTCCATTTCTCAAATTCCTTGATCATTAAATATTTCCTGTAATTTCAGGACTTTCACTTTTTATGAAATTTACACAAGAACACTTGTTTTTTATTCTCATGGTATTTTTCTGAAACTCCTTAAATTTGTACAAACAGTTTAATTTGTGAACTTTTCATTGTAAACTAGGATAAAACTATGTGTTAACATTTTACACAAAATAAATTAATTTTTAGGAAAATTTACCTTGAGTCCTAATTAAGATGTTGAAGAGTCCTAACCATATTTTTGCCCCATCCGATCATGGCTTGCGTAAACTTCATTCCTTCAAATACACTAGAATATACCAAATTATATCACCTATTCTTTATTAAAATCATATATTTCCTATATAAAAGATATAATAGATAGATAGATGTATATTATAATTTGCAAATAAAAATGTTTGCAATAATGATATGATTCAAATAGTATTCCATACTTGTCACAGTGACCGATGTCCATCCTGACGATTCGAGTCTCTCTCAAATATATCGATGTATATCTCTTAATGATCTGTATTAGTCGCATTATACATGAATATATAAAAATTCCTGTTAAAACTGTATAAATTTCCTGTAATATCCTTTGCTCTAAAATAGTATTTGCTCTCTAGCCCCTCTGATCATCGAGGATAAATAACTATTTCCGTATAAAAATTTATTTGAAAAATCAATCATCTCTTGATTCACGGCGCTTCATTGTTCAAAGTAGTGATTAGAAATGTTCTTGTATTAAAAGATCAGTTATTCCCATATCTAAATTGGAAAATTTTTAACAATGTGTGATTCTTTAAATGCATTTTCTGCTTTAAGTTCGTTTTTAGGCGACGCAGTTCGAACTAATCAAAAAATAGTGAAAAAAATTTAAGCATTCGTCGGAAGTGTTTAAATTTTAGTATATAGCGGTTTTGGTATTACTGACTTCAAAACGAGAAAAACACAAACAACAATTTTTCAACTCCTTTTGGATGATTAGGAACATTAAAAAATTGAATGCGGAAAAATTGAAATAATGAAATTTCGTGAAAAATGAATTTCGTCTCAAAATATGAAAATTACTAGTTTTGAGACTAGTTTTCGACTTTCACTGCTCGCCATAAAAACTGAGGACTTTTTCAGAAATTCCTTTCAAAATATTCTATTAAAATGATTCCAAACATAATTTGAAAATAAAAAACTAACTTTTCAATATAAATAATAGTATTTAATTCAATTTTCGAACCAGAATTAAATACTTTAGAAAATAATTCTCAGTTTAAGAAATCCCGATATCCAACTGTATTCATATCGATTGAAATTCTCCAAAGGAACGACACAGAGTTCGAATTGATATCCTTGTGAAGTGGAATTCAAGAACAAACGGTATTTGTCAAAGATCCTTCTTTCGTCAAAGATCCTTCTTTCGTCAAAGATCCTTCTTTCGTCAAAGATCCTCCTTTCGTCAAAGATCCTTCTTTCGTCAAAGATCATTCTTTCGTCAAAGATCCTTCTTTGGTGACAAAAGATAAAACCTCATGAAGTCAATATCTTATTCTTGATCTCTGGCGTTTTCCCAGGGCAAGAGGATTTTCATTTGACGATCCGAACATTCCACAGACATTTGGGTAATCTACTCTTAAGTCTATTTGGATGATTACGGAACTTGTGGTATGCGCACTATTGCCACATGATACAGAGTACGAGTACGAGTACTCGTGGTCTACGTGTTGTCGGCAATTTCACTCATTTAAGCCGAAATTTCCACAGAAATATCATTGAATGGCGTGACAGAGAACCACGTGACAGAGAGCTCGAGCGAGTCTATGGAGTCTATGTGCAGGAATGCGGAATGGTGGGTTCTTCCACTCTCTTCCACGCTGTCCATTCCTCCTCTATTCCGCTGTACGGATCGGAATTCGGACGAAACCTTGGCGTTTCCATCGAAATTATCCCAATCGAAAGCATTCCAAGCTAGAGCAAATGGTGTGTATTAAGCCAGAGTGGAGTGGAGAGAAATCATCCGTCATCGGGCATCATCATCCTTGCTTCGGTAATGCCAAACTAAGTTGAATTTGGCGAGAGAGGAGACCCTTCGAGCCAAGCATCCCCCGCAGCATCAAGCACGAGAATCCTCCAATCACTGGGAGGCGACCGGAGGAGGCCGCCTCCAAAGAGACATGTCAAATCGCATAACGATTACCTGT
This sequence comes from Coelopa frigida, assembly GCA_017309665.1. NCBI lineage: Eukaryota > Metazoa > Arthropoda > Insecta > Diptera > Coelopidae > Coelopa > Coelopa frigida. The sequence goes on from CM029563.1 coordinate 20,353,837, forward strand.
GAACGCGGCCCTTTTCGTCTAACTGCTCGCGTCGGGGGGGACGCGGGGTGATGCGGAGGGGGCGAGGACGATCGAAGCGGGCCGTCGGGGTGGAGCGGGAGCAACACCCCATCAGAGTCATCGTCTGCTGTGGAATTTCGAGATCCTCTTTTTGTCTTCGATTCGCTCGCCGTCGTCTCCGTCTCCGTCGTCGTCGTCGTCGTCGCGTTCTCTGCTCTCTGGCTGCTCCTCTGCAGTTTAACCTGTTTGTCGGATTTTCGCCACTTTAATAAATAATTTGTAGGATTCGTTTAAGACGCTAGACCGCAATGGCAACGTATGCCATGGACCAGGAGCGAGCGATCGAGAATCTCAGGAGGCGGAGGTGGAGGTGGAGGTGGAGGTGGAGGTGTGGATGTGGATGGTAGAACGGTGTGGTGGAGCCCACGATTGCACGAGGAATCCGCATTTGCCTCGTGGATTTTAATGTGTTCGACCTGTCGCCATCTCTCTCTCTCCCTCTCTCTCTTCACTCACTTAGAAGCATCGCCGTCGTCCTCCGCCTTCGCCTTCGCCGACGTCCTCCTCCTCCGTCGTCCATTGCGCCTGTGCAACACGTTGCGTCCGTCCCTGCAGCACGGTGGCAACTTCTGCTGTTGGACCAGGTTTGGTCCTCGGCTCTCGGTTCTGGGATCTCACCGAACGGCTTCGTCGCTGGTCGCTGGTCGTTGGTCGTTGGTCGCCATCGTCGGCGTCTTCGTCTCTGGATCGCATCGGCTGGCTTGGAATGCAGAATGCGGCACAGTCTGTTGAACGTGGCTTTCGTTTGTTTCCTTTGCTCCATGGTTCTGCAGTCTAGAATTTCCGAACCAAACCGAACCGAACCGAACCTTTCCTTGTTATATTCTTGTTCTTGCTTCTTGTACCTTGTTGCTCTCACTCTACCTATACCTACCTCTCTCTCTCGCTCTCTCTCTCACCCTACCGCCCCCACCCATCACCATCTCATCAGTGTAGAATATTTTGTGTTTTTGTTTTCCTCATCTCGTTGTGTTTTTGTTGTGTTGTGTTTTGTGTTTTGTGTGTCTTTTCGGTTTTATTTGAATTTATTTTTATTTGGTGAATTTCTTGGAAAAATAAGTCCTCATCTCCGGTCAACAAGTTGTGTGCGTCTGGTTGCGTTCGCGTCTCGTTCTTCGTTCGTTCGTTCGTTCGTTCGTTCATCGGCGGCAACAATGCAGCCGCGAGATCCTCCACCCGATCGTTGGTGGGAAGTCTTTTGTTCGGCTCGGAGCTCGGGTTCGACATTCCACCAGAGAACTTGCTTCAGATCGTCATAAACGAGGTGGACTCCTCTCTAATCTATTGTGGGACACGCCAAAGCACTTAATAGCATTCAATGAAGCAAGTGTCTCCAAGTTGGGTTTCACTTTTCTCTGGACCCATCCTTCTGACCATTGTCCATTCCATAGAATATTCAATACCGAATTTCAACGATTCGAAATAGTCCTTTGAAATAGTCCTTTCAAAATCGTTGAACTCAAACTGTTGACGTTGGCACTATATAGTCGAAACATTGATATTCATTGATGATCCTCTGAAAAGAAATTAAAACTATTACAGAATTCTATAACGAATCCTTGAAACAACTAAAAACCAAACATTGTTTTCAATACGATAATGAATATAGGTCTGCTTCGGCCTAAGACTTGTTGACTCTTTGCATTAATCTATGTTCCGACAAGGATCACTTTCTATATACGAATAGCCCGTAGAAATCTCATGGTTCCAACCGATTCTCGATTGCAACATTGTGACTTAATTCGGATAAGCACGATTTCGCATCCCGACCTATCAGATCGAACACCTATCAAAACTCAAGATCCCACAAAGTGGTGGCAAATGAATCATGAACACCGACAGACAGATTGATAGACAGACAGACAGATAGAACGACAGGCTGGCAGACAGACAGACAAATTGATGGGAAGAACGATTTGTTCGTTCCAAACCCTGAGAATTCTATGCATTTGCCGCATTTTCTGCACTATGTGACGTAGAAGATTTTCAGAAAATTTTAAAATGAAATTCAAGATTTTAAATACAATAGACAGATTTCGGAAATAATGCCAATACACTGAAAAAAAAATCGCCCCCCATCATGGTGCAAAAAACTAAAGAGACCATCGGAGTTCAAAGAGGAGTCCACAGAGACCTCGCGGAACCTTTTGGGAAGCCCATCGATGGTTCCTCCCCCGGGATCGCGCCGCCACCCCCGATCACCGGGGACAATCGGCAGGCGGTCGCTCCTCTCGCTCGTTTTCTTCGGGTGTACGAATTAATACCGAATGTTGTTTGGTAATTTATTTTCTGTGCAACAGCTTCGTGCGTCTCGCCGTGGTGCGGTGTGGATCGCGGCGTATTCGGCACGATCTTCTAACGGCCAGACATTAAAATATTTTTATTCGAATGCGAGCTGTGGAAAGTGCGGCCAACAACAACAACAACAACAATAGCGACACCACCCAACAACAAAAACAAGAACAACAAGAACGCCAACAGACCAGCGACAACGACGATGTCTACGACTGATCTATTTTAAATTGTCTCAAAGCTATTTTCACCGATCTATACAGAAGGAAGTGAAATATTTTCGTAACAAACGAATTTAGATTTGTTTTCGCCAAATCGTCGGAGACACGAAATTTAAACGAAATTAAATGCGTGTTCACATATACATACAGACAGACAGACAGACAGAGGAATGAGGTGCAAGATAGACCGCAGGTGGATATAAATCCCATCTTACATACAGGGTCGATTCTCTGTCTGTCTGTCCATCTGTGATCACTTTAGCGATGTCATCAAGAACAGGAAATAGATTTAATTACGAAATTCATTCGATGTCCAGATTCGATCATGGAAATGTCTGATGATCACGCCTGCAATAGAAACCTCCCCCAAAAACGATGATCATTCGAATGATTCTTCATTCAATCGCTTCAATCGCTCCGATGGAATTCCAATTCATCCTCTCTCTCGCTCTCTCTCTCTCTCTCTCGCTCTCTTTCTATGGGTCAGGCACCTAGGAATCTGCATGTGGCTCGCGGTGGACACGAAACGGCCGGGACAGACATCATCATCATCAGCACAGACAATCCAAACAATTCTAAAGCGAATGTTTCCACGCGTCGCATTTTCGTTTCTGTCCATTTTGCATTCCATTCCAGCAAAGACGAAGACGAAGACCGGACCGGATTTCGCAGCCATGGAGCCGTTGCCGTTGTTGCATGCCACCCTGATGCGTCGTCTCGGCCCCCCCCCCCGGCCAAAGACTGGCCAAACCGTAATCATAGTAACGATCCATGTGTCTATGTGTATGTGTTTGTGTGTGTTTGTGCCGTCTGAGCATCTGTCCCTGTGGCCGTGGATGTGTCTGCGAGTCGCGCGGTTCTCATGGATGCATGGATGCATGGCTGGATGCTGCAAACAACTTCTCTGCTCCAACCTCCCCCAACCCCCGATCACAGCCAGCCAGCTTCCTTACCTCCGGATCCAGTTGAGGAATCTTTCTATTTTCTTCTCCTTCCTCTTGCTCATTCTCCCTTTGTCTCTGTCTCTCTCTGTCTCCCTCTCTCTGTCTCTCTCTCTCTGTCTCCCTCTTTCTCTGTGTCTCTCTCTTTTCTTAGATTTCCCATCTCGAGTGCAATTTCCGCATTCTCCAGAAGTTGGCGAAGACTTCCTCGTACAAGTCGGCTTACTTTTGCCTGGACTTTGGAACCACGTCTCAGTTGTTCGCTGCCCTCTGCCTCTCTCTTTCTCTCTCTCTCTCTCTCTCTATCTCTCTCTCTCTATCTCTCTCTCTCTCTCTGAAGGCACACAACGATCAGTACAAAGTTTTCCTGTGCCGTCGGATCCAATCGTTCTAACAGAATGTCTCCGTTTTGCACACCAAGGTGGAAACGCATTAGAGGTCGGTGGTTGGGACGGGGTTGGGTTTGGGTGCAGATTCAATTCCCAGACATTTGAGTCCAACACCTCTCTCACACTCTCACTCCTCACCCCTCGAGAGTCGCCGAGGTTGAATGCATAGAGAAGTTCAATTTGATGGAATGAAATCCCGATGGTCTACGATCGGGTGTTGGGAATCGGTGCCCACTAGAGTTGGGAATCGGAATCTATTCTGGCATTCCGATGGTGATTCTCCAGAATCCTCTCCCGGATCTGCTCTGGGCCTACATCGTGAAGGCCCATCTCGTTGCTGCTCAACATGCACTCGGTACAAATGCACCAATGCATGTGCATGTAGTATGGAAATATCAAAGTGCTGACTCATTTGCTAGCACTTCTATCCATTAAGAATTATTCAACATTCCACGACTTGTATTCAAATCGAAGTTGATCTTTCTGATGTTGATGTTGAAATTGTTGTTGTTGTTGTTGTTGCTGCTGCTCCGGCGTCCGATGCAACTCGACTCCGATCGATGATGAAACAAAAAAAAAAGAACGCCGCCGCTTCTCCACAAGAGGCGCTGAGGAGTTTGGTGGCGTCGAAGACAACAACAACAACAACAACAACAACAACGGCGTCAATCGATCGTCCATCGAGCATTCATAAAGAAAATTTCCATCATCTATCGATTCGTTCGCATCCCAATGATTCGAGTGCTGTCTCCTCGGACTCGGCCCCAACCCAACCATGTCCGATGTCCGACCCCCCCCCCCTCGCCATCGACCCGGGCCACCTCCGCCCAACCGGGGACGGGGTCGGGGGACGTCGGGTAAACAGACGACCCGTTGGAATTCCACAAAACTGAATGGGGACAGAGGACAGGCATTCAATTAGCTACAAATGCTGGTGCATCGCCTCAACTCGAGCTCGAGCTCGACTCAACTTGTGCTCGAATCGTCTCTCGACTCGCATGGCGTTCTCTCTGGAATTTCTTCTAAGACAATGGGTTGAATAGATCAATCGCATTCAGCTGCAATGGAATAACAACAATAACTGAGCGGCAGAGTAATAATGACAACAATAACAACAATGACATTATGAAGAAACTGGTCAACTAAGCCCGCAGTAGGCAGCGAGATGAGCGAGTGGATAGGGGTGGGAGGAGAGATAAGGGGTGGGTGAAGGAGGAAGGGGTGGAGAAGGAGGAAGGGGACATCGCAACGTTGGCTCGGTGCAACGGCTTCGTCGTCGTCGTCGCTGTCGTCTTCGGTATAATTGTCGCCGTGACCACTTGATTGGCACACTTAATGAATTGGTACCTCATACAGGCATAGAGAAGCAGGACAGAGAAGCCAGACAGACAGACAGACAGACAGACAGACGGATGGACAGACGGATGGACAGACGGACAGAGTCACTAAGAGACCAGCCGACAGAGATGCCAATGAGACAGACAGAAGGAGATGCCATGGAGAGAGAAAGATTTGCCAGGCAGAGCGACAGAAAGAGATGATCGACTGACAGATAGATAGAAAGAGAGGATAGGAAAAGAGATAGACTTCGCGATGGACAGTTAGTTAGACTCTGCTGAAAGGAGCGAACGTCCAGTGAAGTGAAATCGTTACTTGAAATGCCCACAAGTAGTCGTCTGGCCAGGCCAAGTGAGCCATAACGAACCGACCAACCGACAGACAGACGGACAGACGGACAGACGGACAGTCGGGCGGTCGGTCGATCGGTCGTCCGGTAGGTGTTCCGCGTTCCGGGACACACAATTTTCACATCCCAGATCGCATCCGAGCTCTGCTGCTGCTGCTGCTGACTCTGGCTCCGTCTTCGGTTATGGGAAGGAATGGGAATGGGATAGGTATGGGTTCGCTTATGTGTGTGAGGAGGATTCTTATGAGTATGAGTTGGGTTCTTATGAGTGTGCGTTGGGTTCTTATGAGTGTGCGTTGGGTTCTGTGTACGCCTGTGTGTGTGTGTGTTTGCGTCGCTGCAACTGGCGGCAACTGTTAAACGCACAATTCCAGGAAAACCGCTGCGTGTAAGACGATCCCTGTGTGGCGTTGTTTTGCTGGCGTTTTCGTAAATTGCATGCAGCTCGGTGGTATGTGGCCTTAAGTGATGCGGTGCGGTGCGGTGTCGGTGTCGGTGTGCCAGACCAAAGTAAGAAGAACAAGAAGATGACGATGACGATGAAGATGAAGATGGTCTGGACGATCGGTCAGCGATCTGTACGTCTCACAAGTGTATCGTCCTCCGATTCAATACCACGACCGATTCGATCCTTGGTAAAATTTCCTTCATGAGGTGTTTCTTCTTTTCACCCAATGGGAGTTGGAATTAAATTCGGGGCTCAGAGAATTATTTTGATAACCCGATGTTTCATCAGTCCCCTTCTTTATCTAGTCATCTTTATCTAAATCCCATGAACATTTGTCTCAATTAAGCTTTACTCGATTCATTTCTATCTATTTTCTCAAATAGTAATAGCATACACATAGTAAATTAATCGACTACTATTGCCTTGTAAGAACATAACGATTGTTCTGTCATCTGATGGTATAATGAGTATACTACCCTTATATTGGTTATGCCCAGCCCTACTGATGCAACTTCGAGAACCGGCCCCCCGGGGGAATTCCGCCTGCTGGTAGCCCACTGTTCCTCGATCTGGGTCCCGTATGTGGAGTCGATCGAAGTCCCACAACAGGACCCACAATCGGGCCATCCCCGGTATTGTTCGCGCCATACCATGATGGTCGGTCCAACGATTATCGTGGCTCAAACCAAGCCGAGCCGATTCCGACATTCGAGACACGTAAAACGTAGACTTGGTTTATATCTTCGCCCGGCCGAATTTGCGGGGGACGAAATTCCTCGGCACTCCAACTCCAAGCAGCCAACCGGAGCCATATGAATGAATTGCTCTTTTCTTTTATTTCTCCCCCCCTCTCTCTCTCTCTCTCGCTCACTCACTCTCTTTCTTTCTTTCTTTCTTTCTTTCTTTCTCTCGATCATTGCTGTCTGTCGGTCTTTCTATCTCTTTCGGCTTGGCATGCTCTTCAGTTTGTGTTTCTGTTTCGGTCTCTTGTTGTTTGTTGATTTTATGTTTTCTCTGGAATTTTAGTGGATTTTCTTTTATTTCGTTTTCGGTTCGATTTTTATGTTTACTTTGACATTCCGATGTGCAGCAGCAGACAGACGCATGGTGTATGGTGTGTATGGAAAGGCGCAGCGAGCAGTGGCAGCAGGCGTCGCGTCGGCGTCGGCGTCGGTGGCGATGGTGGCGCGTCGGCGATCGCGACGACTTCGACATCAACAGGTAGGTCATCTCCCTGTCTCTTTCTTGCGCCGATGGAATTCTTCTTTTGAAAGTACGGTTTTCTTTGCTGCTGCTGCTGATGATCGCCTTCTTCGGCATCGTCGTTTTGTTATTGTTGTTATTGTCACTGAACCAGTGGCTTCTGCCTCTATCGTTGTTGTTATTATTCTCTTCGTTGTTATTGTTGCTGTTGTTGTTACTGTTGTTGCTGTTGTTGGGGCCGTCGTCGCGCTCGAAACGAGGTGTGGCTGGAGTTGCTACTTTAATAACTTCGTACCTTGAAAATATTGACAAAAGTTCGTTCGTCGTTCGGTCGTCTCCGAACGTGGCTGCAGAAACTCTCGGCTCTCTCGTTCGTTAGCTCGTTCTGCTTCTGCTTCGGCTTCGTCTTCGGCTTCTGCCTCTGCGGCTGCGACTGCGGCTGCGTTTGTGCGCAAGCGCAACGCATTCCTTCCCACGATCATTAATAAAACTGACACGTTTTCGTATATGGATTGACGCGTTGGTAATAAGTGGCGTAAAATGCTTTGGCTTCTCTCTCTCTCTCCCTGGTTTGGCCTGGCCTGATCAGGTCGGGCCGAGTCGGGCCTGGTCGTTGCTGCGGCTCGTTGCGGCCTTTCAATGAATTTCGGTTTTCACCACTCTCTGACCCTCCGTCCCCTCCTCCTCCTCCCGCGGCTCCCGTCTGTCGATCGCCTTCGCGGCACCTCTTTGTTTATTTATGTTTTAACGGAACCGCTTGAGGGTCCGTTTCATTGGCCGCGGACGCCGCTGCACCAGTTTTAATTGAAGGTATGTATAACTGCTCTTCCAGTGCAGCCCCGGCCAAAAGAAAGAAAATGATCCCGTTGATTCGGCCACAAGAAGAGTTTTCCACCGAAACACAATCGACACTTAAAGTTTTCCAACCTCGGCGGTTCTGGGTCGTTGGTTGGGGCGCCCGCTTTGGCCCCGCATTCAATTGATGCACTCACACATACACAGATAAAGAATCACTCTCACTCTCACTCTCCCTCTCCCTCCACACAGTGCATTTGAATTCGTGAACGGTAATTAAGAGAGAAAGAAAGCAATTACACAGCCTCCAATGGGTACCGTGGGGGCCGGGTCAAATGTTTCGATCGCTGATACGCCGCAATATCAATTAAACGCTCGATGGCGTTCGACAAAACGTCCATTCATATAGCGGTCGCCCCATCCCCCTCCCTCCACCCGGGCTTTTTGAACTTGTGATCGTCGCCTTGATGGGGTTTCATAAGTTTTTTTATAAGGGCTCGCAATGCGATAGATAACGACAATTAAAACCGAAAGCCGAAATAAATTCTTTTGTCCACACACTCAGCCACACTCGTACACACACACACACGCATACACATCGATTTGTGTGTGTGTGTATTTGTTTCTTTCACAGAGCATTCTTCGGACGATCCTCAAGATTCCGCGGTTCTTACCTTCGCACCGCAAACGGCGGCCTCCGTCTCCGCCGCCCCCGCGCACATCCGCCGCATTACGCATACGCCTATTTTAAGCGACAAAAGAAAGAGACATCCCGCCCACGCCCAGCGCCAGACGACGATTGCCAAACGTTCAGGGCAGACGATATTTAGTTGTTGTTATTTTTGTTGCTCTTTTTGTTTTGTTCTCTTTATTTTTATTTGTATTTGTATTTGTATTTTTGTTGTGCTTTTGGTGCTTTTTTGATTTGCTCCGTTTGAGTTGTTTCGCTGTTGAAATTCACGAAATTATTTATAAAATGATGAGGCAGACGAGCAGCATTTGATTTCTGGCATTCCGGCAGAATTCTGCTCTAGGGTTTCACAAACGCCTCCCCATTTCACAATCGATCTTCATTCCGTTCGTTCGTTCGTTCGTTCGTTCGGAAGATGGAGCAATGTCGGCACATTCCGATGCTCGTGCATCCCTTTCCGGCAAAACCCCAATTGCGCATCATGAGGGAAGTACAAACACAAACACAAAGACAAACTCAAACTCACACAGATGTGTCATGAAGGTCGATTGTATTGCCATCAATCCCGTTGAAGGAGATAACCTGATGAGAGGGGGCTAATTGAGGACAAACAGCAATCTGATCTATTCACCGAAATCATGAGCAATCATCATCGATTGTCATCGTTAATTTGTAATTAATTCGGTCATTAGGTGCACTCAGTCCTTTGAAGGTTCGACATTTGGACAGGCTTGAATTGCGACGAGCACTCGAAGTGTTCCATATAGTAGTTTTGGGCTCGCACATGCGCCGGAATGCAGCGAACGGAATTCGTGGTCAAGTTGCAATTGGTCGGGGGAAAACAATGCCATTCGGTGCAATGCAATCATCGTTTCGACAAAGACTCCGAAACGATTGCATACTTTTAGGCTCATGCGTTAATCGCTCTTCGTCGACACCGCGAGGCAGACACATTCGACATGGACAGATGTTTAAGGTGAAGGACAGTCACCAAACACATTGTAACCATCTCCAAACTATGAATGGCGACAAATACGATTTACTTTCAAAGCCAACGACGCTGATTCCTCCCTCCGCCCTATGTCTACGCCCACCATTCATAGTCGATCCTAAATCAGCAATCACTCGAAGGAGATTACAATATTTTCGCGCTAATCTGCGTCCATTATCTGCAAGCATATACTATGTATAATGTACATACATATATTGACAAAAATAAATACTACAACACGACCAGATTCAAAAAACAAAACACCATAAGCCCCCGAAGTTAAGAATTCACTGATAACAGCCGGAGATTCGTGTTTTGAACGTCGACTACTGGACTGCTTGATCGTCCGTTCATGGGTGCCGGCGGCCAGTTTCTGGGAATCTCTTGTGCTCGAGGGTACAAAGTGTCGTCGAGTGGACGTCTTGAGATCACCTGCAGCAACTGCGAATAATTGGATCCATCGAGAGGAAACAACAACGATAACAACAACGTCAACACGATGACGAGTCTCGGTCGATTGCGCTTGATAACGTTCGACGTGACCAACACCTTGTTGCAATTCCGCAGCAGCCCCGGGAAGCAATATGGAGAGATCGGAGCCCTATTTGGTGTGCTCTGTGACAACAACGATTTGGCGAAGAACTTCAGAGCCAACTGGTGAGTTCTTCATGGATTATTTACATAATTTGATAATGTTTTTATTGATTGATGGTCAGGCACAAGATGAACCGCTCGAATCCGAACTTCGGACGAAACAGCAACATGGATTGGAACCATTGGTGGCGACAGCTGATCGGCGGTGAGTCTATACTAGATTTATCGTTAATCGAAAATTTACAACGTTTTATCGTCGGGTAGGAACATTTGCCGACAGTGGAGCCAGTATTCCGGAGCCAAAACTGGATAACTTTGCCAACCACCTCCTCGATTTGTACAAAACCAGCAGCTGTTGGCAACTTTGTAATGGCAGCTTGGATCTGCTGAACTACTTGCGCCTGCAGCAGCAATCGGGCAAAGGAAAGCCTCCTTTTGTGCTTGGAATCGTGGCCAATTTCGATCCACGTCTATCGACTCTACTGCAGAACATGAAAATCGACCATTTCTTTGAGTTTGCATTAAATTCGTATGACTGTGATGCGGAGAAGCCTAGTGCGAAATTTTTTCAGCTGGCTGCCAAGGCCTCTGACCTCGAGAATCTACGTCCGGACGAGTGTTTGCACATAGGCGATGGTCCAACCACAGACTATTTGGCAGCGAAGGCGTTGGGATGGAATGCAGCCCTAGTCCACCAGAAGAGTGCAAAATATTTGATTGACAAGTATGGTGACAAAATCAATGAGCAGTTCGTGTTCCCCAGCCTCTATGATTTCCATAAGAAATTATCAAACAATAGCATTAAATGGTGAAATTGTATCTAGAACTATGAAATTTAGTAGATCAAAATCAACTCTGAACTTTTAAAGTTATCTAATCTATATATATACGCTACATGGGGAGCAATTTAAACAAAAATTTGGAAGCTATCACTTTGGTTTGATGTCGGCCAGCAGCGTCGAGTGGGATGCGAATAACTCCACAAGTGGATCTTCTGGTTTGTTGCATTCCTTATCGTACTTGGCACCAATAGCCCAGAGCGATTCCAAATCGTATTGCTCACGAGACTCCGGAGAGAATATATGAAGCGCAATATTCCCTAAAAGAAAATATATCATTAGGTGATTCTTAGGTTCAATTCTTCTGCAGGAGACTCACCCAAATCCATCGCCATCCAATCCCGACTCTTCTCACCCTCGATCTTTGGCAATAGATCGTGTTTGTTTCGCTTCATCTTGTACACCTTGCGCACGAACTCCGCTGTTCCCAGCATATGTCGGTAGCTCCGTCCACTGCAGGTCACCATGTAGTCCACGTACTTCAGATCCTTGGGTACTTTGCAGACAAATATATCAAGCATGCTCTCCTGGCGCAATACCTCTACGAGATCCTCGATGTCGAATACTCCATGAACACCCCCTAAAACGAGCTAACTTTTGCAATTGAGTTACTTTGAGTGGACCCACTACTCACGGTTAAGGTTGATCCCTTCGAATATGTTTGGCACTGTTGCCTCTGGTATATCCTGGTTCAAAAACCGCTCCCGTTCTTCCTCGACATCTAATATTTCCACGGCATCTTCTTCGCGGAATATTTTATACTTTGGTCGTATTCCGCCTGGACGTCGTTTCCGTTCCGCCGACTGATTATCCTGAGTCTTTGCTGGCTCTTCTGGTGTTGAAAACTCGTGATGAAAGCAGCGCACAGCATTGCGCAAATGTGTCTGTTTGTTGCCAATTAAGCGAAATAGTCGAAAATTAAGCATATTTTTATATTCTCAAGAAAAAAAACTACACGAGCAAATGCGGTTCAAAACGTAAACATTGGATTTAAAGACTGTCAAAAACATATGGTCGCCGCTACTGGGTGACACTTTGCTTTTGTGCAGAAGTTTACGTCACTCCACTTTTTCGGAAAACACTTCACTTGGCAGCGGACAGATGGAAAATGTTATGTTCCTTTTTATAAAATTAGACTGTGAATAATTTGTATTGTTTTGCTCGGCAAAAGTGTTGTTGGGCAGATTATGGGTTCTTAGTTCTAAAGTTCATCAAATTTTATAACAATTAACTTTTTCCATTTTTACACTTCTCTCATAATCAGCGCTGCATCCCTGATTAACAGTAGAAACGATTCCTGTTTTAGTAAACATCAGCTTCAGATAAGAGCTACTTGTGGTTGGTGCACAAGGTAATTAATAACCAAAAATTTATTTGCTTCTTGTGATTTTAGTGCATAGCAGTTTGGAATAAGCAAAAAAAGCATTATTAAGATTTCCGTACGTCAAAAAGGGCCCTGGTTTCCCATACAATCCTTATTTTTGAAAACCTCTGTCGCAAAGTAGGCAAACTATAAGCTACTACTACCCTCCGACAGGATTCACTGAAATTTTATTTTATTGACATTTTCTTAACATTTCCATAACATTCGTGACGCCATTTTCGTTCATCTAGATAAAAAATGAACGAATTCAAGTGAATTTTTTTACTTTGACGGAACAGAGTTGCATTTTAGAGGAAGTGTTTTGCATTAGGAATATATTCTATAATTATTAAAAGTTTTCAACATTTTTGATTGATTATAATTATAGCACTTATTTTATAATGCACTAAAATAACCAACATTTTTAAAATTTATTATAGATCAAATTGGTTAATATGAAAAAAGTTCAAAATGTTAATTAAAAAAAGTCAAAACGGCAACTCTGAAAACATTCTGCCATTCTACTAGCAGACGACAGAAAACTAATTTTTTATTATAATTTCTTTCGCAAAATGCAAAAATACGCTTAATAAAAAACGCAATTTGAATAGAGAAAACAAGTGTCGTGTTGGTCTGAACAAAGAAATTTTGAAATTACGAAAAATTTGTGTGAAATAATGCAGATAAAACGAAATTAACCTCCTGCTACTTCGATATTTTGCTCATATTTTTTTCCTTGTAAATTTAATTTGCAACCAAATTTTTAGTTTTGTTGCTCTTTATCGCCCGATATATTTACCGATGCCGTGCGTGTAAAACTGTATTGAATTTCAAAACTCGAATGAACAAATCGTGACGTTTTGGAACAAGACATAACGCAATTAAATAAATAAATACATCAAGGAAAGATTTCCAAATTGCGAGTCAGCCAGAAGAAAGCGGAGACAATTTATCCGAGGAGAAGAAGCAAATACAATGACTTCTATAACAACCACGAATACATCCAGCAACAATAGCAGTGGCAGCGACTCCAACAACTCAGGAGCTGGTGGCATAAGCATAATCGAGGCTGAGTACAATCAAATCAAGGATCGGAACGGATGGCACATGCTCTACCAGGTACATGATCCACTAACCGTATTCATGTTTGGGGATCCAGAGACCCAAAGAGGTCCATCTGTGTTCTTATATTTTTGCTTCAATTCTTCTTGTTCTTGTTTATCCTTCCGCGAATTGATATTCGAGAGAGATCTCCGCTTAAACGGCATACACGCTTCTATTGCTTGCGAAGTTTTCATCAAAACCCAATAAATTCGACGAAAATTAAATTGTTCCTTTTTGAGGCATTTCCACGAAAATGCGATGAGTGCACAAGCATCAACAGTCACAGCTACAGTTCGCTAGTCAGCCATCCGTCCATCCAGTCAGTCCGCCAGCAGTGGCAACAACTCACTCTTGCTACAGCGATGGCAATAGAAATGCTGCGTGTAAACAGCAAATATACCTACAGAGCAAAACAAAAACAAAAACAACAACAAAAGCAACAGTGAAGGGAAGGGAAGCATACTAAACACAAAACAAAAGGAAACAACAAAAATCAACCTCAACAAGAATAGCTTAACTACCAAAACTCGAATTTCGCATCAGTCAGGTTGGAGTGCGTCACACGTCCTTCTCCGATTTCCTTACCATGTTCTTTATTTCTCATGATTCGCTTGAAACTCATCGCCTCCGTACTTCACACACGTTACGTTGGGTACGGGCTGAATTCAGAGAATTCAGACTTCCAATTTTTTCCATTCAATCTCGCAGTTGCCGCGGCAAGGATCTCTAGAATCGAGATATTTATGTGTTTGTTGATTAGTGTTCGGATTCGTTGCAGAATTACAGCGATATGGTACGGAGGAAGTTTTGAGAATAACGCAAGCCCTCATAAAACAAGATAATCCTGTCAGTTATTTGCACTATGCTAGTATTGATTCAAATTTAATAAAAATAAAACATGTTTTTGCATCATTACATACCAAATCTGTGCTATCTAACAAGTCATTTAGTAATTCATTTTTTGAATCTACGGTAATAGTCTTCTATCGGGATCTATTTCATAGTTAAGAATGCATTTATCACTTAGGTTTATAAATAAATAAATTGAGCATAACAAAAAACAAAACATACTTTAACATATCTCATCGTTCTCATAATCAACTTGGCACACATTAATGCCTTTCGAAGAAGAAAATTTCCATACACATGCAATGTTAGCAATGCAATGCAATTCAGCGTGTAGCGAATAATTTATCAATCTAATTATTTTCATGCAATCTACCTTTGCTGCTTTCTGTGATGGTGGTGCTGCACTTCCTACATTGTTAGACACAACTTCACAATTATCTTGCATGCATGTGTTTCGCTGCCACCACAGTTGTTGTGTCTCGCAAAAGCCGCTCAAATAAGTCCACCCGATTGACTAAGAACCATGACAACTTTACAAAGTATACCATGAGAGATTGTGCCGTTGTCGTGGCTGAATGATCTTATTAAATACCGACGCCTCTTCTAGCAGTAAATCGACCCGATTTCTTATAAGGCTTTAATATTTTATTTTGAATATCGAGAGGGGAGACAAAACAAAACTATATTGAATAACCTTTTGAATTTTAGGAAATACGCGAAAGATGTGACCGAGAAGCAAATGAGAAACATTTTGGGACAAGTGAATCAGAGAAACCACAGAATCGCTGTCTCAATAGATATCGGGATGTGAATCCGTATGACCATTCGCGGATAATCATACACAGAGGAAATGTTGACTACATTAATGCGAACCTGGTTAAGGTAAAAATTTGCAAAAATTATGAAAGTTACTTCTAAACTAATTCAGAATTGTTCTTCTGAAATTTTTAGCTTGAACGCGCTGAACGAAAATACATTCTCACACAGGGACCATTAGGAGACACTGTCGGACATTTCTGGCTAATGGTGTGGGAGCAAAACACAAAAGCTATTTTAATGCTGAATAAATTGATGGAAAAGAAACAGGTGAAATGTCATCTATATTGGCCAGAGAAGAAGGGCCCAGAGAATGCTCTTAAGTTGAGCGAAGTTAATTTAACTGTTGAATATTTGCGTTGTGAGGAATATATGAACTTTTGCCGTAGGTGGTTTATGTAAGTTTTGATATACAATTTTTTTATGATCATATTTATACAATACAAATGTTTTTGTACAGGTTAACAGATCTCGAAACGAATGAGAGTCGTGAAATTATACAATTCCACTACACGACTTGGCCAGATTTTGGAATTCCCAGTTCACCGGTAGCGTTTTTGCAATTCTTGAAACAAGTGCGTGACTCTGGCGCACTTGATCCTGATGTGGGACCAGCTGTGGTGCATTGTAGTGCAGGCATTGGGCGATCCGGTACATTTTGTTTAGTCGACTGCTGTTTAGTATTGGTAAAGCCTAATAAATCTACCTGTGTTATCAAACAAAATCGTAATGTATTCTCTAAATTTCTTAACAGATTGATAAAGAAGGTGAAAACAATGTATCCGTGCAAGATGTATTGTACGAACTAAGGAGATACCGAATGGGTTTGATTCAGACGGCTGATCAATTGTACTTTTCATATCAAGCGATAATCAAAGGAATTAAACTTCTTAAAGATCCGGTATTTATTAAAAAAATATACTTTTTAATATAGTTTTCTAATATTTAATTATATAGACATTTCTCGACTATAAAGAAACACCTCTTATATCCAATGATGATCAGAAACAGGATCAATTTAATTTGGATGAAACACCGCCGCCCTTGCCACCACGAACGCATTCTTTGTTACCTATAGCTGGAAGTGGTGCGGGCGGAACACTTACGTTGAACCTCAGAAATACACAAAACAAACCGCTACCGAAAATACCCACAAGCGAAAGTTTCAATGATGAATTATATGCTGCCGATCACAAGCACAAAGATGCTCTTAATAATTTTATTAATAATGAGAAAACTGCTGAAATTCTTTCTAACCGGCCTCTTCCGCCATTGCCTATACAGCAACAGAATTCGCTGGATCGCGTACACGAGTCGGAAAGCGATGAGAACGAATTATTCGAAGACGATGACAGCGATGAAAATGATAATCATGATGATGTGAACAATGAGAGCAATGGAAATGATGTTTCATTAGACAGTTTAACGGAGAGTTCTCCAAACGATTCTGGTGAATGTAAGACAAATGATGTAAAATTATCAAATGGAATTGAACCCAATAATTCGAATATAAAGAGGTAATTATTATAGTAATTCTAAATTATTTGTTATAACAATTTTAATGCCATTTCTGTAATTGTAGCCCCGAAAACGAACTCAAACGCCGAAAACGAGTTGAACGTCAAGCGAATATCGAACAAAAAGTTAATGAGATCAAACGAAAACAACGAGAAGTCGAAGAGGGCAAACAAACAGCGAAAAAAAGAAGGTCATTAGTTAAATATCTTGCTGCGGGTGTTATTGTGGGTGTAATCTGTGTGTATGCGTATGCGAAGTTGACCTAAAAGAGTTTCGCGATAGAATGCGTCGCAATGGAGATGTCAATCACAAAACTACTTGTTAAATTCGAATGAGAATCATGATAATATATATTGAATATATTGGAAATGGAAAAACCAAGTTTTTCCACTTTCAATATGCAAAATGATAAATTAGTAATATTAAACATAAAACACACACACACACGAATACACACAAACCACCACTTTGTTAATATAAATCTATTTTTGAATGAACAATTTTTATTGATGTACGTTATTCAAGCAATCTACGCTAAGATATCCTAATATTACAGTAATCTTTAATAATATTTAAATTGATGTAGTTTTCATTTTATTTATTTTGTGTTGAAAGTACTTGAAACTAGTATTTTTGTTTCAGTAAAGCAAATGTTCATTGTTTCATTTCACTATAGTTAATATATATATACAATTTTCTAAGAAGCTAAATACTATCAAAACACTTACCAACTAAACGCCTATATAAACTTAATGAAATCGAATGAAAACAAAAAACCAATCAGATACCAAAACTTTGTCTTTGAGGATGATGAGAATTAATATAGAAATGTTTATGGAACTGCAATAGACTGATAATTCGAACAACTTTTTATAGATATTTTCGAGTATACAAGAAGTTACAAAGCGAAAACATTGAACATTCTAATTAATGTATTTAATCTAAAAACAAATATGCCCATAACTCCAACTATATTTATATATGCATATATGTATATTAAAAATTGTATACATTCAAACAATATCTTAAACCAAGCTCTAGGTCTCATCTCTCCCTACAACATTGTATTGTAATAACCTTCATCGTTTGTCTAATTTTGAAAAGCCGCAGCCTGTGCAATGAGATATTCGCATTTTAAAATGCTATACGCGAAAAATATTCTGAGAATTCTATAGAAAACTTCAGTTAAGTTTTTTTTAACGTAGTGCCAAACCTTTAGTTGAAACTGACCCCCCCAAGAAATTATTTCCCTACACTCGATTCCTTCTCTATATTCAACATGTGTTTTCTATTCATCATTTCGAAGAATCATAAATAAAATAGTAAAAAAGAGAATATCGTAAAATGCAGTAGAAAGTATTTATATTTTCATTATAAACAATTATAATAAAAAAATTAATATATACAAAGTAAATGAAGTAATCATTCACATGTAACAATGAAAACCGTTACATGATTTATTTTTTTATATTATCAAATATAAAAATTATATGTATTAAATAAAAGGAAATACCAGTAGATTCCTTTACAAATGTATGAGGAATAAAGCTATAACATATATAAATTAAAAAACATGAACGTACTAAAATGTTTGAAAAACATGCAAAAGAATATTCAATAAAATGTATATTTAAGCCCAGCCCAATGTTTTTACTATTATTAATCATTTGTACATTTGTTGATAAAAATTGTATTTTGTTCTATGTTTCAGGCGTGAGAAGAATGTATGAAATCCGTCCGTAAAGCAGCAAACGATGATTCCTCCTTAAGGCGGATTTGATATGCTATTTGAATGATTTGTTTCTGTTTTACCATTTAATTTAATCTCGTTATTTGCCCCATCATCAACTCTAACATCATAACACACAAGACCCAGCACTTTACAGTTACATATAGATATAATATTGAATCGGATGTAATTATATTTCCGTTTATTTAGTATATAATGATAATGAAGACTTTATGATTCTATAACTAACATCGTTCATTTCGATATGTTCGATAGATAGCTCATTCAGCTCATCAGCAAAGAAATAAAATAATACTCTACTTAATTTTTATACAGACTTCGCAGGAATTGTAACTGACATTGTAACATTTAAATGTACAAATAGTGTTCTAATAAAAACTAGTGAATCACTCACCCCGTGTCCAACAACAATGTCGCAATCACAAATGTTTTTTTGTTTGTTTAACTCATTAGCAATTAACTAGCTTGTCCATCAATACCATCATATTTAGTTAACAAAGTAATTAACTGATATTTGTATGTCAGCATAATATTAGATGGACATCAAGATCGCCGGTTTTGCTTTGAGGGCTTTGTTTTGTTTTTATTTCGTACTTCTAGTTCTTCTTCCTGTTCGTCTCCACATTGTCTCCTAGCATTCGGAGACTTAATCGGACTGCAGAAAACTTCCGCGCGCTCTAAGAGCACTCAATAATATTTCGTTTCTAAATTCCAAACCACCAGGTCTTTCTACAGATTCTCCTCGTCCTGATTTCTTCCTTATCTTGCAACCCACATCACGACGTAACTCCACGATTTAGTTACTGAAGCGATGCAGGAATATCTCTAAGATCTAAGATGGTTTTCTTTTGGATAGGGGAAACTAAAAAAAAAAAATTTTCAATAAAAAAAACAATTTTTCAATAAAATTCAAAATTTTCAATAAAATTCAAAATTTTCAATAAAATTCAAAATTTTCAATAAAATTCAAATTTTCAATAAAATTCAAAATTTTCAATAAAATTCAAAATTTTCAATAAAATTCAAATTTTCAATAAAATTCAAAATTTTCAATAAATTCAAAATTTTCAATAAAATTCAAAATTTTCAATAAAATTAAAATTTCAATAAAATTCAAAATTTTCAATAAAATTCAAAATTTTCAATAAAATTCAAAATTTTCAATAAAATTCAAAATTTTCAATAAAATTCAAAATTTTCAATAAAATTCAAAAGTTTTAATAAAATTCAAAATTTTTAATAAAATTTAAAATTTTCAATAAAATTCAAAATTTTCAATGAAATTTAAAATTTTCAATAAAATTCAAAATTTTATCATTTCATAGAAAATTCAAAATTTTATAATTTTCATAGAAAACTCAAAAATTTATAATTTTCAGAAAAAATTCTAAAATTTATCATTTTCATTGATAAAATTGATAATTTTCATAGAAAATTCAAATTTTCTTGAAAAGCTCCAAATTTTATAATTTTCATGGAAAATTCAAAATTTGATAAATTTCACTTAAATTCAAAATTTGATCATTTTCATGTTAAAGTTATTAGTCGTGAATATGCATCTCACACGTTAGACTGTTATAAAGAAGTGGTAAAAATTTAACATATGAGCGAACTGCAGTTAAAATTTCAAATTTAACAGTTTTGTTTCATTTTTCTTCTTTTTATGGAACTACACTAAAGAATAAAAAAAAAATAAATGTTAACAAAATTTATAATTAAAAAAAAAAAGAAAACCATTCAAATAAAAAAAAAAAGTTAAGTGGCGGAGTGTATTGAGCAAAAGTGGAGTAACACTTCAATTGAAGTGACTTCGACCACCCTGAACACAACATATGAAACAGTTTGACGGCAACTGCACTTGATAACTGAATTACTCATCTTTCGTTATGTCAAATTGTTGACAAAAGCAAAATTTGCTTCTGAGGAAATAATTAATTTTCATTTAATTGTTCAATTTTGTAATTAATAGAAGCATAAACACAAAACAAATAAGTGCTCAATTCGTCAGTGCAAAATAAAGATTTCGCAATAAACTCAAAATGGTACCAGCTGCCGATGAAGCTCAAATAACAAAGCTACTCTCGAAGGTAAATGCTGCAAAGGATAAAAAAAACAAGTTTAATTAACAAATCGCATATTCCAAATACAGTACAAAAATGTGAGTGCTACCAAAAAGGATGTTATCGATGTACTGAACAACTATCGGAGTCTCTCGTATTGTTTGGAGAAAATGGGTAAGTAAACTTTGTAGACACTAGCAGCATTTCATAAATGGAAAGGGTCAAGACACCTTCGAATAACTGCGAACTGCGTTTAATTAACACTCTCTTTGTTTGAAATAGTTTTCAAGGACGGCAGTGGAAGAGATCTATTCAATCTGAAGGGAACTATACCGGTTATGTACAAAAGTAACAGAATCACGAACTATATATGTAATGATTTGTACAATTTATAAATTACTCTTGTTACAGATAACACATACTATATTCCCATCTGCATTTGGCTAATGGATACACATCCTCAGAATGCCCCGATGTGCTTTGTTAAACCAACGGATACAATGCAGATTAAAGTTTCAATGTATGTGGATCATAATGGCAGAATATATTTACCGTATTTACACGATTGGCAGCCAGTGAGTGATCTCGAATTGAGTTGTGATAGCATTTTTTTAAAAATAAATATATGTGTTTAGCATTCTTCGGATCTATTATCACTGATACAAGTAATGATTGTCACCTTTGGTGAGATACCACCAGTTTATTCAAAACCGAAAAATCAAGTGTCGTCATATCCAGCCTCGAATACTTGTAAGTTTAAATCGATACAATAATTTTTTTCCATTTTTTAATATTTTAATGTCTATGTTAGCATTTATGCCTCAACCTAGCAGTGGAGCTAGTGGTAATTCATTTTTACCATATCCTAGTGGTGGAGGAGGGGGATCCTTTCCGCCGTATCCAACAGGTAATAATTTTGGACCCTACCCACCATACCCAGCAGGTGGTGCTACATCTAATACAAATTCTGGAGGCTACCCTCCATACATGAATTTCCCACAGGTTCCTGGCTATAATTCGGGATATGTAAGAATTAAATTAGTAATGTTGAAATCCAAATTTAATTAATTAATTTTAAGACACCCAGTAATCCGAGTTCAACGGGCACCATTACTGAAGAGCATATAAAAGCCTCACTCATTAGCGCTGTAGAGGATAAACTACGTCGTAGAATTCAAGAAAAAGTTAACCAATACCAAGCTGAGATAGACACACTAAATCGTACCAAGCAAGAATTGGTAGAGGGCAGTACTAAGATCGATTCCATTATTGCACGTTTACAAAGAGAACAAGTAAGAGTATTATTTTTTTCGATTTCTGACTTTACGTTGAAGATTTTGAATACTTACAGAATGAGTTGGAAAAGAATATTAATATATTAAGAGACAAAGAAATGGAGTTGGAAAAGAATTTAGAATCTTTGGAAAATGCCGACGGCATTGACCCAGACGAGGCTGTTACAACAACAGCTCCGTTGTACAGACAGTAAGTGTTTTATCAAGTTTAAGCAATACGATTTGTATTTATACTATTCTCTTCTCTTTGAATCACAACAGACTCTTGAACGCATATGCAGAAGAAGCTGCTACTGAGGATGCCATCTACTATTTAGGAGAAGCATTGCGCAGTGGGGTGATCGATTTGGAAACGTTTTTAAAGCATGTGCGACAGCTCTCTCGTAAACAGTTTATGCTGAGAGCCATCATGCAGAAATGCAGACAAAAGGCTGGTCTCGCTGGTTAAAATAATATTTAAAACTCTGCTCTTATGTTACAAAACCGCAATTATAATTGTGAGAATTAAAATGGAATTAATCACTGTTTAAAATATAATATTCATCAGTTACTTGCGATTTTATGCTATAAGAATGAAATGCGTATTGTTAGTTTAGCGCATAAGAATTTGATATTTTGAATCTTCAAAGCACGACCATTAATTTCAAACATCAACGTTTATTTATCTAAACGATCTGTGTTAGCCCAATGCAGACCTATTATATTTTACATATAATTTATAAACAAAAAAAAATCGATATATTATTAAAAAAGAAAGTTACCACATTCTTTTATTATTTTTATATTTTAAATAAAATTGCAATACAGAAAATGAAAACATAAATTTAAACAAGTCATTTGTTTTGTTTGAATCAGACTGATCAGAATGCGAATGTATTTGAATTTCATTATTTTTGTTTACAGCGACTTTTAGCAACTTATCCATTAAAATCTAAGGTCACGTTTCTACACATAAATTCCAACTGAAAGTAAGAGAAATAGGACGCCAAAGCCCAAAAAAATCGAGGCTACCAAACTGATCAGCAACTCCTTGCAAATTGTTGACTCCTTCTGCGAAATTTTCGGGCGTGAAACTTCGAACACGAAGAACCAGGCGGTGAAGAATGTTCCGATTGCAAGCAGAACCGTAGCCAAGTGGGGGAACACAGCGGGATTAATGGGCGAGACATATCGCGACATATTCTCTATCTCCATGTTCTTTGAAAATAAAATGAGCAAAATCAATGGGAAATAATTATACTGTACATATATGCAAATAACTCACTACTGTTTAATTATTTGTGATAAATTTACAATAAAGTAATTAATTTTATACGTGGCCCGGCGACTCACAAAAATTCTGCCTGCTAATACAATGACAGCGATTGACAGTTGGTTTGACTACTGGAAAAGTGACAGTTGTTTAGAGCGATGCCGGACGAACGATTCTCATTCAAGAATAGATAGTACATTATGATAGAGTTGTTAAAATTTAGAAAAATAATTAAAACATATTTTTATTTGTACAGTATTAACTTTATTAATTAACGATAATTTAAAATCATAAATGCAACAACGAGAAATAACTTGAGAGTCGTATTGCTGTTATATTTCTTACACATCTGGCAACATGCTGAATGAATGAATGAAAAAGCATGGTACAATGGCAGGGTTGTCGCGCCAGAATTTTTGAGCGAAGGGGAAAAAGTGAAGTGTTTGTTGTGAAGTGATTTGATATGAACTTTCCCCAAAAACTAGTCCAAACATTTTTCGATGATCCAAAAAATATAGGTTTCCATTGCCGAATTTCAGTAAATGCGACAAATTAGCCATTTCGCGAAAATCTGCGTTTAGCAAAGTGAAGTGTTTTCTGAAAAAGTGGAGTTCCGGAGTGTTCCGATGAAAAGTGAAGTGAAACACTTCGATTGAAGTGCATTCGGCAACCCTGTTTGTAGGGATAACACGAGTATGATTGGAGGTGGATTTCTTGTTGCAGTTCCTCGGATTTTGATTATTTTTTCTAAAAACATTTAATACAAATCAAATATATGAATTCTTTGCAACGATGGATGAGGTAAGTCAATCGAAGAGTGGAATAAATTGATGTCATTCATATGCGTGTCAATTGTGTTAAGGTCGAAGCCATCAACATGGACGATTTGAATGAGTTGGAGGCCCGGTTGTACGCACAAATACACCATGAGTCCTCGGAGCCGGGAGGATGTGATACCAGCGGAACGTATACTGTTGAGAACCCCGTACCAATGCCTACGGTGCGAACGGTTACTGCAACCAGAGTAGTCAATAGAATTGGTGCAAATAAATCTGGCCGCTACTGGAATGACGCCAAGAGTCAACATGTCAGCAACAATCAGCGTACCAAAGACACGCAGCAAAACCAAGCGAATAAAGTAGAACAACAGCAGTTGTGCCCGACAGCAACAAAGGCTTCAGAAGTATCCAATTCTCAGGACACTTCAGTGACGACGAAGTATTCATCTATTCCCAAAATTTCCAACATTGCAGGTATGTATGAGAATCTAAAGGAAGTTTTATTGAAGGTATATTTCATTCATATTGTTTATACTTAGGCATTTCCCAAAAACCCTCCAACAAATCTCAGCCAGAAGAGCGTACTGAAACACCTAACGCCGAGGACAACAGTGAAGGGAGAACAATTGAACAGGCTGGTGGAGCAGAGCAGCAGAGTTCGCCGTTTCAGGCGCCCAAATCCCAAGCTCCCGGTTCAAAGATATCTACTCCAAGTACAAAACACGATGGCCAGATTGCAGAAAAAACGAAAGGCCAACCACAATTGACCAATAATAAAACCAATAAAAATCTAAGGGTCAATCCAGCAGCAACGTGGGTAGCGCCGAAAGCAAAAGCAAACAAACAGAATCGAAGCGATCGACAAAACAAAGAGTTACCTCCACCTCCTCCCAACACACAGAAGAACGGACCATTTGCCAAGCAGATTCAGAAATTGAACAAAGCTATGCGATTGGAGGCAAAAAAACAAAAATCAAAAACCGTAAAATCAAAGAAAAAACAACCGAAATTATTGCAAACCATAGTGCTGGAATCGTCTGAGGAATCGGACAGCGATGATGTTATAGTTATTCCAATTCCACCACCTCCTACATATACCATAGATGACAGCGATGAGGACAAGTCGAGTGTTAATAAGATAGAAGAAAAATCAACAACAACCAATATTCTCGTGCTAGAAGAAAATGCTCAAGATGCGAATGACGTGGACTTGGAAAAGGCTGCTTTTGCGAAACCACTCAGTGCAAGCAATGATTCTATCGACCAGTCACTGTCGAATCAACAGAATTCATCGAGGTGTACTTCTCCTTGCTCCGTTCTCTCCTCAGATGATTTCATTGGTCAAACTGATCGTTCCCGTCTACTCAAAGACACAGGAATTGCTGACGACGAGGATCTTCTTATGTTGACTGCCGATGTAGACAGCTTAATGGAATTGCCAAGGAAGAATACACAAGACGATCCGATTAATTCGGAAAATAGAGATATACAAATGGAAAAGGATTCATCTGATGAAGTCGAGTGCACCATGTTTGTGCCACCAACAAATGCAGGTAGTACATCGAAGAACAATTATCGCGTCGATCAAACTCAGTTCCGAGCTCTGGATGTATATGAGAGTGAATCTGATATAACCGACAGTATTTATACGAAGGGAAAACCCAAAGAAACAATTATACGAGCTGTGGGCAGTAGTTCTGACGACGACGCCGACCAAGAGAACACTGATATTGGTCAGAAAACGAAACGTTTACGTAAGCGACGAGCTTCTGGTAGTAATAAAGAATCAGAAACCAATAACGAGGGAAGCTCCAGCTCCGAAGCGGATGAGTGGGGTATTATTGATGCGACAGCCGTGCCTTTTATCGCCCGTGGTCCAGCAGTGGAAAACTGCATAACGAAAACAAGAAATGATTCGCAATCATCTAGCTCTCAACATGCAAATGGTCAGATGTCAGATAATGAATTTATTGCAACGTTAAACACACTCGCTCAAGGTGGAAATGATGAAGAACAAGCTAACGACGACGACGATGACAACAGTCACTCTGACCATGAAATTTCGGCTCGCGATATAGCGGAGGAAGTTTTAACCGGCGGCAAAGTGCGCCATTCCCGCACCACAGCTGGCAGTGTAATCGAGCGCAGTATATCGGAAAGTGAACAAATAACAGAAAATTCTACATCTGAATATTGGAATGCTGCCGTACCAAACGACGCGATTGCCAACTTAGATAAAGTTTTCGAAACCATCGATTCATTGGACAAACGACAAAATCGAAACCGTGGAGATGTTGTTGATATATCGGACGATTCCGGCGAAGAAGAACAGAATGTTGAGCCACCGCCAGCGGTTGCACAACAGGAACCTGCACCAAAAAGTAGGAAGCGCCAAATTAGGCAAGGCGAAGTCGTCGACCCAGTTTACAATGTCATCTATAGTGAGAAAAATCGTTTCTCAGGAGGCCTAGGTTGGAACGATGAAATGCGTCGTTTTTATAACGATTCTTGGAAAGGTGAAAATTTCAACCTAAAATTCATTTGGAATAAAATGGATCGTAAGTATTTCATTTAGCGTTCTATTGACAATATTATATCAATCTATGTATTTCATGTGTAGCTAACAGAAACTTGTGGAAAATATATACGGAGGATCGTTTCCCCAAGTCACGCCGATTAATGAATCTAAAGTGTCACAATTGTTGCGAGTTCGGGCACATACGAGCCAAATGTACTCGTCCCAAGAAACCATTGATTTGCTACATGTGCGGTCAACGAGGACATTACGAGCCAAGATGTCCAAATACGATCTGTTTAAGGGTACGTAGCCTAGTTTTATTTTGCGATTTATTGAATGATTTCATGTTTATTTTCTTACAATTTTAGTGTGGCAATAAGACCCATGTTTTCACCAAGAGCTGCAATGCGTGCACATTCCAAAATCGTCTTATTTGCCCTGTGTGCAAAGTACGAGGCCATACCCTGAACTTATGCCCCGATAAATGGAGAAGATACCACTCAACAGTAAAATATTATCAAATATTTATATATAAATGATATTATAACATTGTATATTTAGACCAAGCCGAATGCATATCCAAATAGCAATGTTGAGTATAAAACTAAAAAATGCTGTTGCATATGCGGTGGCCGTGGACACTTGTCGGAGACATGCAAAAGTGCTGTGCGATTTTTAGAATATCCTGTGTTTGTGAGCGAAATAAAATCTCATCAAAAATCGTACAATGATCAAGCCATTAAGACGATGGAAACCGGTATTGGATATAATCTGCTTTACCGTCCAGATGTTGATGTCAGCTTTGAACTGGCCGAGAACACGACTAGTAAGGATTATTATGGGCGTTTTCTCAATGCGGTTGGAATGGGATATTTATTGAAACGTAAACGAAAAGCAAACGCCTTAACGACCAGTTCGCCAAAAAAAGCAAAATGTAATAATGAGAAGTATGTTCCAAACCCGTACTCAAAAGCAGGTCAAGAAGCTCGAAATGAACCGGAGCAGGTAAATTTGTAAAACACATCTACGAAAAAACTTCACTGACTATATTATTGTTACAGGTTCAAGAAATAACGGAAAGTGGTAATGTTGAGAATATCACAACAGAGGAGAATTTTATTTCAATAGACGAGGACGAGCCCAACTCGGTGGTAATATCAGATAACGAAGAAAATATAATGTCCTCAGATATTCCACAAACAAAAGAAGGCGAAATCGAAGTGGAATTTAAAACGCCGGTTATTATTGAAGCGAATACTCAAGTCGAACCCCAGAGGGAAATTGAGCCAATTCCCTTGGACTCTGATTCAAATTATAGTTTTTCTGAGCATTTTGAAGACCCTTCCTCTGCTAGCACTACCTCAGATATACAAACGAAGAAATCTCGTGAAATGGAACCATTGCCGGATTTTATTCCATTAAACGATGTTGATACAAGTACCGACTCTGATGTTGATCATCAAGCCGGTATTTCAAAAAAATATGTTACTGCTAACACGGACGACGAAGAAGATTCGAGACCAAAGAGCCCTCTTCCAGATGTACCTTGTGAAGCCAAAATCTATCTAACACACTTCCACAGCAAATATCTTTTATCGCCAGAAGGTCACAAATTTTTGGTCGATACATCTAAAGAATGCAATATAAAAGCGCGATTGGATTGGACCTCAGTAGGACATGTTCTAATTATATTTGGCTTGCAAGAAAATCAAGACAAATTCCATCGAGAGCTATTGTTGAAATATCGGCATCTCTCAGATCAAATGAATCGCAAACGCTTGGAAAGCTCACAGAAGGTTCCTCGTCGTGCCGATGTTCTGATACGGTTTTTGCGCGAGAACATAAACCAATTAATGACGAATTTGGGCAATGTAAATGATTTATTTAAACGTTTGAAATACTTGGAGAACCATCAGCAATCCAAGTCAGAATGGAAATCGGCTGAAAAGGCCAGGAAATCCCTAAATATGATTTTATTTGGACAAGCTGGTCTAAGCGATGGAAGTTTTCACTTGGATAAATTACTATTGAGTTTGAAAAAGCTAATAAATGAATATAAAGGAGATGATAATGCTTCTAACGAACTTCGCGACGAAATTGACAACCATTGGAAAGTTATTTTCACCTCTTATCGGCACGATAACTACCCCGAATTGGTGGACATGTATAATAAATTATTAACTAAAAATCGAATACCAAAATTGAATATTGATCCAATATTACTTGGTATCAAGGTAATAGACACAACATTGACAAAGGAGCAAAAAGAACGAATGGAGACGCTTAACAATCAGAAGAATAATACAACAACAGAAAAACGGCTACAGAGTTCCACAAAAGAAAGCCAAGGTAAACAAATGACTGTTGTTCCAAATCCATTGAATTCGAAAAATAATAAACCTGTGCAGAAACCTCGTGCGAATTCTTCTCAAACGGCGGCAAAGACAAACGAGGGAATATCGCCAAAATCAACCGCATCACCGCCAACAACAACGAAAGGCAATAAAGACATACAACAATCGGTGTCTGTAAATACGTCAAAACTCAAGAACAATAATGTTCAAACGCCCATATCGAAGAAAGCAAGACTATCGCCACCACCCTTTGCGAATCCTCAGCAAAAATCCAATATAGCTGCAAAAATCACAGAAGTCTCACAAAAATGGGAGACCACATGTGACAGCTTGCTCAACGAAATCGAAGCCCCAACCCCGGAAAAGGGACCGGTGCGTGACTGCAAAGCACCATCGATGTTTTGGTCCCGTGAATGTATGAAATTTCTCCAGGACTGCATCAAGGTGGTGAAATCCAATGTGGTCCTTGCGGAGAAACTGCAACGAGTACAAACGAAGGCACAGAGTGGCTCCCTATCCTACAACGACTATCGCGCTGTTATCAAGCTTCACAAAGCGATTCTGGGCAAATAGATTCTGAGAATACCTCCAAGCTTTATGGACGCAGATGTGTTGTTGAATAATTTCTTAGTTATATACCTGTAAAATGTACTTTATTTTTTCTTTTAAAGAAAATATTGAATAAATATGAATAGCATTTATGTTTGAGACAAATTTGAAATATGATGTTGTTCTTTAATAGTCTGAAACGGAAGACAAATTTAATTATTGGACCAATAAAACAAATCAGATTGAATTCTTTGCAATAATTTCTATTTAAGTTTTCATTTTGAAGACTTCAAACATAACTTCTACAAATAAAGAACAAATTGCTGAAGTAGCAACATTAGAGAGATGTATAAACAAATTCGGTCCTGAAACGTCGCCGTGTCATCGAGGTCGTTGGGGGGTCAGCATTAGCCATGGATATTCGGTTCGGTGGTCAACAACAGTTTCCTTAATCTGATTACAGAGTTAAACTTACATACTACTACTACATTTTTTGTATAATAAATTAATATATTAATATATATTGCTTGACGATTGCAACTTTTTATGCAGCGGTCGTCTGCTCCTGTGCGGAGGTGGTGGTCGAAACAGCGCTGGCCGCTTCAGGCGCCTTCTCGTTAATGGCCAACCAGGGGCAACGTTTCTGCAACTCCATGCGGTACCTCGGGTGGCTGATCGCATAGACGAAGGGATCGATGCAGGCGACCAGTTTGCAGGTGCAAGCCGGAATCATGGTGGCCCCCGGAGTCAGCAGGCTCTTGTCGCCAAATGCTCCAATCAGCGACATCACACCATACGGCGTCCACGATACAAAGAACAGGAAGCATATGGTTATGGCCGCCTTAGCAATCCGTATCTCGGCCGTATCTTTGCTCTTGTCGACGTTCGATCGCAGCGATTCGACATTCATCTTTTTGGCCTGTTCACGGAGCGCCTTCTCGTGGTTGAAGACATGTCCCACGATCTGACTATAGTAGTAGAGGATCATAATGGTGGGACACACGAAGCTGAAGAAGAATATCGTGGCCACAAATAATCGAGTGTCGAAGTCGTCGGTGAGATAGTCGAAGGTGCAGGACGTGAGATATCCCTCTGGAAATGCATGAATTAAAATTAAATTTTGAAATATTTTTTAAATTATACTATATAATAAATTTAAAAATTATTAAAAAATAAAATTAATTATTAAAAAAAATAAAATTCGCATGCATTTGCAACCCTGATTTGTTTGAATCTGAAAATTAACGACGGATAAATTTGGAAAAATTATTAATTTGTATTATTTCTGGTTTATATTATATTCAAAAGATATAAGAAATAATTAGGGATAATAAAATAAATAAAGATACAGGCACCAAAATAATAAAATATTAATATAAATAATAATATTAATAATAAATAATAAAAATATTAAAAATAAAAATAAAAATAATAATATTTATTTTATTATTAATAAATTGGTATGTAATATGGTATTGGTTGTAAATAATATTGGTATTGTAAATTGTGTGTGTTTTTGTCTGTGTTGTAAATAAGTGTGGTTGGAATAATGAATTAATAAGAAAAAACAAAGAAAAGAAGGAACCGGAAATGAACAACATTAGTTAGTTAACTGGTGTCTTTTTGTTATCTCTTAGAAAAATCTGGATAAAAAAATCGTACGTGCTCCTCGGAAATTTTAAAATGTGAACTGTTAAGATAAATATGTGGCAACGCTACTATTGTTTTGACATTTCCTGCGAACAGCAGATGTGTACAAGAGAAAGCAGGTATTGGCACAACAAACAGATGATGCGGTTGTCTCTGTCTCACCATCGCCTAAATACCTTTGAACGCATTTCACTCAATCCCCATTTCAGTTCAGTTCAGTTTAGTTCAGTGGCAACCAGCGATGATGGATAAAAAAAATTAAAAACGATTTGTTTAGACTTGAAAATAATAGAAAAATCAAGAATTTACTCGTTTGCAAGTGCAGAATTTGCTAAATTGTGAAACTACAGCAGAAAGAAGAAATTGTATGACGGTGGTTGTGTTTTTTTCCTCACAAATTGCTTGAGCGAATTAATTCCCTAAAGAGGAAACAATAAAAAGAAAAAAAACGAAATTTCGTAAACCGTGAATGAAAGAAAGAGAGAACATATGTCTCGTCCTCGCTTCCGCTCATGAACGCCATTGGCAGCAACAATTGCATTCGAGTGATTTTACCAGTGGTGCACCGCCTCTCGGGCTGGGGACGACTCAATTCCGCTAATCGCACGGCACGGGAGCTCGGTTTTCACTCGGGTTGTGAGTGACAGTTCCACTCCGTTCACTCGCTCGTTCGTCGCGTCTTCCCTCCCTCGGCGACCAACCGACGAACAGTTGTTGTTATTTTTGTGTAGTAGAAGAAATAGTAGACGGGTGTTTTTGTTGTTGTTGGGTTTGTTTGCCAACAACGCTGCCAGCGTAAACGTCAACGTCCACAGCGGCTACAGCAAGCAAGCCACGAACGACAGAGCGCAGAACTTGTACAAGCCGCAGCAGCAGCAGCAGAGGAAATAGAAGCGAATAAATTAGAAATAATAAAAGTCGTATGTAGCAGCAGCGTGTGCGAGTGTGAGTTCTTTCTTTGGGAAAGAAACAATTGAAACAAAAAAAAAGTCCTAACCAAACCTTTGCTGGACCAAACGAAGGAGATGAAGGAAGGATAAGAAATAAAGTAGAACATCGAGAGGGAAGGAACGAACATCGGGAGCGAACCCGAACCCGTGCCTGCCATCGGTTCTAATTCAGCTCTTAGTTTTCACTCTCTCTACCCCGCCGCACTCTGCAACCACCTGAATTGAGGAAACAAAAAACAACAAACAAACAGAAAGAAGCAGAAGCAGCACGCACGACCCGCAGCAGCAGCAGCAGCAGCCAGCGTAAGTTGATTAAAAAATGCATTTTGTGCGTGTAGTTTTTATGAGTGAAAATAACTGTCCGATAGTTGTACACACATATCTATTCTATATATGAATATGTGCGGGCTTCGGTCCATTGTTTTGGGCTTGGTTGATGTCGATTTACCCCATCCTTGAGGCCCGGCTCCATCTCGCTGTGCCCCACGATCACGAGGGTCAATTGTCTGATCAGGGGTCAGTTGAAGTAACGTCCGGTCAGGAGTTCTTGGAACAAATTTCTCGCTAGTGGTATTCTCCACGTTTTATAACGCCGCCTAGCAGACGTGAAATGATTAATATTTAGATAATTGTATTTCTGGTGAAGTTAGAAAACGAGTTTAATCCAAAATACGTCAGTGGAGTGGAGTGTTTTCAAAATAGTCATCACTGCACTCAGTCGTAGATAGATGAATCTGGCTCAAATGTTTAGTCCTTCCGCAACGAAATAGCATCGGGCCGAAAGCATTTCCAGGAATCGATAAATTAGATGGTCGTTTTTCACGTGCAAGTCTAGTCTACGTCAATAGAGACGGACGGACAACACGCTGCCCTCTGGACAGCACATGTTTGCAAAGGTTTTCCATGCACGAGGAAAGGCTCATTAGGGTCTTATTCTGTAATGACATGTTCGGAAATTCCATTAACCAAAACTCTAATTACAACCTTTTTCTTTCAGTTGGTTCTCGCCTGTTCATCGTCATACGATAGATGTGGACATTTAACCGTCGCAAGATAACCGATATTTGAAAGAAAGCCAGCCCTAGTGGCAATTGTAAAGCGTCAACAAGAACTCAAGGGAAACTCAACTGCCACCTGAACTGTTTTATATATATTTTCTACGCCGCTCGATTCGGAAAATTTGGTCAACATCGTCCGTGTTCGCATCTACACCAGTCAGCGTCCACACTCTCAGGATACACGCTTACTATCGCTTACAAAGACCAATGTCAAATAAAATCAACCCCAAACGCCGTGAAGCACCCTCAGCAGCAGCGTCCGCAGCCTCTGCCTCAGCCGGCAACGCATCAGCCAACACATCTTCCTCTTCCAGTTCTTCGCTCTCCTCGGCCGGAGGAGGTGATGGTGGGATGTCGGCCGATCTAACTTCGCTTTTTGAGTGCCCGGTGTGCTTCGATTATGTTTTGCCGCCGATTCTGCAGTGCTCCAGCGGCCATTTGGTCTGCGTCTCCTGTCGCTCGAAACTCAGTTGCTGTCCCACATGTCGCGGTCCTCTCGCCAACATCCGGAATCTGGCCATGGAGAAGGTTGCCTCCAATGTGAAATTCCCTTGCAAGCACTCCGGCTACGGATGCACCGCCTCACTGGTCTACACCGAAAAAACCGAACACGAAGAGACCTGTGAGTGTCGACCGTATCTGTGTCCCTGCCCGGGCGCCTCCTGCAAATGGCAAGGCCCGCTGGATCTAGTCATGCAGCACTTGATGATGTCCCACAAGAGCATCACCACACTGCAGGGCGAAGATATTGTTTTCCTGGCAACCGACATCAACTTGCCCGGAGCCGTCGACTGGGTGATGATGCAGTCATGTTTCGGACATCACTTTATGCTGGTGCTGGAGAAGCAGGAGAAATACGATGGCCACCAGCAGTTCTTCGCCATTGTTCAGTTGATTGGGTCGCGCAAGGAGGCCGAGAACTTCGTGTATCGCCTGGAGCTGAATGGCAACCGCAGACGGCTGACTTGGGAAGCAATGCCCCGTTCCATACACGAAGGCGTCGCCTCAGCTATACACAACTCGGATTGCTTAGTGTTTGACACATCGATTGCACAACTTTTTGCCGATAATGGAAACCTTGGAATCAACGTTACCATTTCGATTGTTTAAGTGGTGCGAGGAAATGGCTTCGTTTATAAAATGATCCCCATAATATTCCTCTAACCATAAACTAAAATAACATAACAATAGAAAAACAATTCGTGAGCGAAACATTTCGGATGTTTGGCTATTATATAGTTAAGTTTCCTGTAGAGTATATACGTTAAGATATGATTCATTCTCAATAGCTGGGATTGAATATAATAATTGTGGTTTTTGTGAAGAAATTCAGAAAAAGTGTTTGGAGGTGGTGTTTGTGGTATTGTCATGGTTCAATCTAATTAAGCAAATGTTCTGTATGATTGACTATCTAACGGAATTTCTCCGATTAGAATTGAGCTTTTGATGCTGGCGTAGAGCGGAATGTAAAAAAGAAATGTATATTTATTGATTTATTTTTGTCGAAATGAAGCTATTATGTTCGAAGCGCCTACAGATTGCATTTTCTTATGCTCTTCTAATGGGAAACATTTTCTGTCAACGAATATACCACGATTTTTTGTAATTAATAAGTAATTTTCTATTAAAATACACTTGCAGAACAAACGTGAACACTTTTATTTAAATATAAAACCGCCAATGATACATGAATCACAGAAATATTTACTTAAACATGTACATACAAAGATATTACTGTATGAATCAATGCAATGTACGCTCAAGTAAATACCGAAAGTCTTCTTTTTCGATCATAAAAGAAAAGACTTCGAATATAATAAATAAATCGAATGCGTATCTAATGTAATAAATGATTTTCTATGAACTACAAAATTCAGATTTACATGCGAATAATTAAAAACGATAAAGACAAAATTATTATTAATTTTTAATAAATGGAAATCCATTAAGTGTGGGCTAAGGGATGAAATTCAGAAATCTTTAAACCCATTGCTATCAAATGAATGTATATCGAACACAAATATTTGTTTTGCAGTTAAATTAAAAAATGATTCATAATTTCCCTTATTTGCTTTATTAACTATCCATAAACGCAGACAGAATAATACAATATTTGTAATATACTTGAAGAAATTCGGTTCAGAATCAGAATGTACCTGGAGCCCACATTTACATATTTTCAAACACTTGCAACAACTGCGAAAAGCGGTGATGCTTGCTATAAACCCACACAACAATAATATATAATATGATTTAACAAAATATATACATACACTTTAGGTTAGTCGATCTCTGATAGATGTTAAATATAAATTGTAAAATATTTCAATTATAATTTTTTGTTTCTTTCACACTAAAATTCAATACATCGTATATAGCATTGATACAACATTTACATGTAACCCATACATAATTTGTAGCAATGGTTCAAATATGAATAAAATACACAATACAAACAATATGTTCGAAATTAACATGAATGTTAAGCAAAAGTTACGAATACGCAAACAAGCCAACCGATCTAACATGAAGCGAGAACTTTACAATATGTCCTTATAATGAATGAATGAATGAATGAATAACGCATTCATTGACAGAAACTTATGATATAAATATGTTGTAATGCATGTATTCGATGAGCATTCGAGAATGGTTAGCATAAATAAATCAAATATTTTACAAAGTATATCTTGGGGTTAATTTTTGCACTTTTGTAAACTATTCTCTCCACTTTGTCTGTAGGTTTAGGCGGAAAGAGCACCATCAACAGTTGGGATAGGTATGAAATATTTGAATTTCTTCGGAAACTGAACCAACCTTGCACACTAGACTAAACTTCAACTTCATAGAATTACGAATGTCGTATGCATTCATTTCATTCAAACAATGAATAATTATGTTGGAAAACGCAAATCACATGGTCGGTCGGTTTACTGGCGATGAACCCGCCTGAACCTACCTGGAACAAATCTATCCCAAAAGCGTGTCAACGGCATGACCACCCATGGCGTGCAATAAATCCATATCAAGATGTTCATGAGCAGCGCCTTGGTGAAGGTCATCGAACGGTTCATGGGCTTCGTAATGACGTTGTACCGGTCGTACCCGATGGCCGCGTTCGTCATGCCAGCCCCGATGCCCGAGTAGGAACCGATGGCGGCGAATATTTGACAGCCCGCGTTGCCCAGTGCGAAACCGCGATGGAAGCTGTTGTAGATGAAAATCGGCGCCTTCAGACACATGATGAAGTCGAATACGGCCAGGTTCAGCACGAAGAGGTTCGATGGCGTGCGCAAGGACTTGGCACTACAATGCAATGGAGTAAAATTTCAGTAAATTGTAAAGTGCAATGTGGGAGTGCACCTGGAGAAGATCCATATGACGAGGCCGTTGCCGATGGTCGAGGCGAAGAAGAGGAAGGTATAGAATACGGCCAGCATGTAGTGGAGCGAGGCATGCGGTTCGAGGTGTGTCAACCAATGCTCGGGAATGTATTGTATCTGGTCGGGAGGAACGTTCCAGCCGAGATATTGCAACTCGCCGGAGACACTTGAGTGGGAAGAGTTGGAAGTTAGAGACATTTGTAACGGACAAACCAGGGAGATTCGCCAAGTTACCGAGCTTCAGGCCGTAGCAGAGGAGTATTCGAGGTGTTGCAGCACAGCTGGCCCGAAGACGAAGCTGCCTCGAATGGGTTCAAAGTTTTCATGACGACACTTTAGACACCGTCAGACGACGGCGACTGCCAAACGAACTAATCACGTTTCCGGCTTCCGGTCGGCTCCGTTTCGCGCCCAAACAACATTCCCGTCGCACTGTGTGTGCTCCCGCCGAATTCGGTCGCTTTTATACTTTGATTTGATTTGATTTGATTGTCTCCGTGCGACGGCGAGCCTTGCGGATTATTTACAACTAACACACAACTAATTCGCAAGCAACTAATCTGCTTTTCGCACACGCAGCGGATTGCAATTGTCTTCACCTACCTGGCACGAAGCGGCCCCAAACACGCAGTAACGGCATCAGCGCCCACGGGGTACAATAGACCCAGATGCAGGCGACGATCGCCACGGCCTTCGCGAACGAGAGCTTTCCGTCCATGGGCCGCGTGATCACGTTGTAGCGATCGTATCCGATGGCGGCGTTCGTCGCGCTCGCCCCAATGCCCGAGTAGGCGCCAATTGTGCCGAAAACCTGGCAGCCCACGTTGCCCAGTGCGAAGCCCAGCTGCAGCGAGTTGTAGACGAAGATGGGCGTTTTGACCATCATGAGGAAGTCGCAAATGGCCAAGTTGAGGACGAATACGTTGGAAGGTGTGCGCAAGGATTTCGAGCTAATGGAGGAAATATTGAAATATCGAAAAGACTAAAGCATCCCACCAGAGAGAGAGAGAGAGACGCCACGCACCCCATGAAGATCCATATCACTAGGCCATTTCCACACAGCGCTACGATGGTCAGAACTACGTACAGACTGGCCAGCAGATAGTGCATGTAATCCTCTGGTTCTGTCTGTCGGAGCCAGTGCTCGGGTATGTTCTGCAGTTCATTGGCCGGTACATTCCAACCCAAGTACAAGGGTGCGTCGGATCTGCTGAGAAGATCAAAACGTTGATAGATTGTTTAGTGTTTGGTTTAGTCATTGAAGACGATTTGTTGTTGTCGGTTATGGTAATATCATCTACAAGTCACACTGGAGACGGAAGAGTTCCATCACACTGAGATTGTGATGATTGGAACTCTGTTTCCTTTTCAGTCCAGTCGAAAGGTGAATAGAACAATAATCACCGTGCTTGTGGAAACACAATAGATCGATTCCCGCCACCAGTCATCGCACAACTGACCACTTTCACCCACAAATTATATTACACTAGGAAGAGTCACAAATTCATATCTCTTTTATAGCCCTCGACGGGCGCTTATTAAATATGAATTAACCCTTAACCTGTTCGGGTCATAGTCTACTCTTAACGCGAATAAAATAATAGTGACCACTATTTCTCCCACGGCCCACTATTTCTGAGGTAGTCCGAAATGGCCGAAAATATTTGCCCATCATTTTCGGCAATGATTACTTTCGTCGTTGACGGGCAAAGAGATGGTGACTGCAGCATTGCCTTAACTTGGCTTATTACCAGACATTAAGCACTTTTGCGGATTCCACCGATTGCTTTAATTCCGACGACTATCGATTGACCTCGGCGCTGAGATTTTTATAGGCCACACACGGTACATATATGTATTAATTAGAGCCGCCTGACCTTTCACTTGGCGCCACCCCGTGTCTTTTCTTGTTCTACCGTTTATGGGGCTGCTCTTCATGATTTGATGTCTCTTGATTTGATGTTTAGCATTGATTTTTACTAACCTGGCACAAATCGCCCCCAACTCTCGGTCGCACAGGCCACGATGAACGGAGTGGCGTACATGTAAATGAAGATGATCATCATGATGGCTTTGCCGTGCGTCATCTTCCCCTCCATGGGACGAGTGATCACGTTATACCGATCGTAGGCAATGCACGCATTCGTCGCTCCCGCTCCGATGCCGGTGTACGAGCCGATTATGGCGAAGATCTGGCAACCCCTGTTGCCCAGGGCGAAACCTTTGTTGAAGCTGTTGTAAATGAAGATCGGAGTCTTGACCATCATGAAGAAGTCGCAGATCGCCAGATTGATCACCAGCATGTTGGAGGGCGTACGCAACGATTTGGCACTAGTTCAAGAGAAAATACATAGATTTGGATGTATGAATAAATTATAGGTCAGGATGTTATGTATAGAAGTTCAGGTAGTATCAAATGGAACTCAAATCGAAACTCACGCAGAGAAAACCCAAATGACGAGACCATTTCCGGTCAGCGACAGCAGCATGAAGAATATGTAGAGCATCCCGAGCAAATAGTGCATCGATTCGGGCGGCTCTGAGTACGTCAGCCAGTGCTCCGGTATGTGCCGAAGCTCCTCTGGCGGCACATTCCAACCGATGAGCCGCGGCTCCTGGCCCAACCTGTGCATTCCATTGGGGCGAAATAACGATTCTAATGCAACTAAAATACACTTGATTCAACGATCATACCTTGCATCCGCACGCGGCACCGTCGAGACATTGCTCAGGAGGTCCCTGTAGCTGTTCTCCATGCCCGTTCGGAAAACCCTTTGCTGGTTCAGAAGATTTCGCGTACTCCCAGCGATCAGTGGTCACCGTAGACAGAACTTCGTTCCGTTGCCATATCCCTTTTTATAGCCTGCTCTTCGCAATTAATCCAACGGTCACTTGGGGGGGGTGGCCGTAAGCGAATTACACTGGATTACGATGGCTTTGCTGGTGGTGGCTGAATGCAAAACGGTTGGAATTCGCAGATTAGCTCTGATTTGTTACGTTGCACAGTGGTTTTAACTCATATATTGTAATTTTTGTCGGGGTTTATGGTATCTATCACTGATATAAAAAATTTATAATTTTTTATAAAAAAAACCAACAATTTCAAAAACAATAGTTTTTGTCTTCTTATTTTATTATCAAAAATTACAGTAATAAGTTGACTATTGACAAATTTTGCATGCAATCAAACCATTGTTCGTCTTCACGATCAACTAAACTTTAGTAACTAGAGAAAAAATTAGGGATTAATAAAATTTACAAAACAACTTTTTTTTTTATATTTAATATTTTTATTCGATAAATCTGTTGTTTGAAGTAGTACAAAATGGGATGTAAAAATATATATTTTTTAATTTTTTATTATTTATTAAGTAAAAGTTGAAAGGTCTATTTGCTCGAAATAAGATGAAAAAAGTAAAATGAAAAAACATTTTTTTTTTTCTTTAATTTCATAATGATCTATACGAAAACCTCTGCATACAAAAAATTACAATTCTATGATGACTCCTTTTTTTTACAAAGTTTTTACAAAATCTTGATTCGACCCACTGTGCGTCATCGCATTAACACTAATGCAACCTTGCCACACTTTCCCCAAACCAACTATCCTCGAGTGACAATCATGCCTTCAATTAATTTACGAAATAGACTGTTTGGATTATCAATGGCTTTAATCTGTGTAGAACCGTGAATTTCCAACGCCTTCTTCGGCGATGGAGAATGTTTGCGATTTATTTGTATTTCCATTAGCGACCTTCGATTTACACGCAAATACAAAGGGGTCTCAGTAGATGGGTCTTCCCACATCATTGGATCAAACATTAAATCTGTAGAGACTTCGAAAGCCTTTCGAAACCATTTTGAATGCCTATCTTCTTATATTAAGACTAGCTTGCGAGGACTCGAGGACTTCCTTGCTCCGATGACCGGATGGGGAGCTTTGCGAGTGAGCTTTCGTGCCATCTGGTTTCCAAGATATCGGCTTCGAGTCATTCGCCTCTCTTGAGTCATTCTCGACCAACTCCGACATGGAAAGAGAGAGAGAGAGAGAGAGAGTGAACGCGATGCTCCTTCTCCATTCATTCGCCCGCAAAGTGGGTTCTTATCGAGTTGTTGTATTTATACTGTTGTTGTTGTTGCTGTTGTTGTTGCCTCTTTCGTTTTTGTTTACTTTTCATATGGCAGCGCGTGCATTTCGCCTCCAGTGCAATGACGACGAGCCGAACGGAGCGCATGGCTTTGTGTATCGCCGGGAGAATGTGTGAATGGTTGGGATAGTGAGTGCGAGAAAGCAGGGGAATGGCCGACTGAATGGAGAGCCACAGAGGCAGAGAAGAACCGACATAGACGACCACTGAGTTTCATTAAGTATTAGTATTATGCTTGACCAAAAGGTAAGGTAAGAGAAAATCTTGTTCATTTTTTTTTATAATTCTGAATTCGTGGATAGTCTCTTATTAAAATTTCTAAAACCTTGTACTGGGGAGATTCATAGCAATGTAAGGACTATAATATTGCTGGATTGTGCTCCAATCGATCCGAGTGTAGGGCTCCAATGATGCGACCATGTTCGACTCTCTCTCTACTTCGCTTTGCGCTGTCTCTTTAGCGCTCGTTTGCTTTGCCTTGTGCTGCGTCGAGGTGCTCTTGTTGGCGGCGGCGATGACGACGTTGTTATCGATGATGATGATGATGTTGTTGGCGATGATGATGATGTTGTTGGTGTTGTTGTTGTTGTTATTGTTGTTGGTGGTTGTGGTGTTGCTTCGAGTAGAGTAGCGTTCTTGTTGTTGCTGTTGGCTGCTGCTCCAGCAGGGTGATGGTGGTGGTCGGTATGTCGATGATGTCGGTGACGACGGTGCGACCGACGTTCGCCAGTGTTAGTGCGCCGGGCTCCAAGTGTGTCGTCCACACCGGTTCGGAGAGTGTCTGACGTCTCGCTGGCATTGTTTGGGACTCGATGTCAGTGATACGGAAGCAATATAACCGGCATGAGGTTGGCTCGTTGCGCTCGCTAACAATTGACTCTGCCATCTACGAGAGTTTTTGTGTTTTCTTCTCCTCGTCAATTCGGAATTTCGTTTAATTTCATTTCGTTTAATTTCATTTCGTTTAATATCATTTCGTTTAATTTCATTTTATTTCGCGTCTTCCTCCAGTTGGTCGAGTGTTCTGCAACAGCCAATGTAAATACGTAAATTCTGTTTAAGCCATCGTTCGCTCCAGGAGTTCAAACTCCCAATCTGATGATCGCGGCCAAGATCTTCACGCAATCGAATTTCGATCGTGTTAACTCCGTGATCAGCTTCGAAAAGGGTTCGCTCGCGAAATTTGGATTCTTTGGAACCCGGTGCGCGGTTCGCGATTGACTCGCACGATGCACGATCGCATGCGTGTGTGTGGTGGCGACGTGTCTAAGGGTGTGTGTGAGTGTGTGCGTGCTTCACATTCGCGCATATCCTCCAAACCAGTTTCGGTCGACCTACCATCCCTCCCTCCCTCCCTACCTCCCCCCCTGTCGTTGCGAAGTTTTCGAGTGCAATCGAAAAAGCAACAACAACCTCAAACAAAATAAAAGCAAAAACGAAAGACAGCTCAGCTCAGCGAAATAAAAAGAGCTCCGATCATTTAAGTGTTGAACAAAATTCTCAAATAACAAGTCTAACCGGCCCGCGGAACCCAAACCGAAGCCTGAGCCTGAGGCTCAACCTCAGCCAGAGCCAGAGTCAGCAGCAGAACATCATCCAGGGGAATGTTTATTTATGTGTATCTGGGAATCTGAGTATCCGACGGAGTGTCGGAGCATCTGCGGTCTTCTGGTTCGCGCACACTCTTCCACCAGGAATAGACCAGGGAAGACAGAAACCGCACCAAAGCGGCTCAAGTGAAGTGAAGTGAAATGGATTGAAGTGAATTGAAGCAGCGGCGATCGCCACGAAACTGACCAGAGTTAACATACCACTCTCTCTCTCTCCCTCTCTCCTCCCCCACCCCTCGCCTCTTCCACTCCGCGTGACCGACCGACCGGCCGGCCGGCGTCTGCGCTGCGAGTGTGTTGCGCCGGCGCAGTCTCCAGTTTAGTCTCCTCGAACACACGTCTCCCGGCGAGCTGGTGTCGCTGTATTGGTGTCGGTGTATCGTCGTCGTCTTCGTTGTGGTTGTGTCGTGAGCCTGCCCGGATAAAATCCGTAGACAAGAAAGACAAGTTCAAAATTTCGAAAGTGTTTCTACCAAGTTATATCTATGGATATACTTCGATTGCCCTGGCCTAAAACGACAACGACAACGATTGTGGTTGCCAGGCACTTTCCAAGGGGACTTTCCATGGGTTGGCGGGGGCTTCGGAAGAACCGTTGGGTCCTTCCAGAAGCCCATCCATAGAACCCCGAAGTGTTTCGAGTGTTTTTGTGTGAGAGACAGGTGTAAAAATCGAAGAGTGCAGAAACCATAAATGCGGAGAATGTGCTCGGACAGTGATTAAATATGGTTTGACCAGTGTTTTTCTGTCTGTCCATCTGTCTGTCCGTCCGACTGCCTGGCTCGGCTATTCGCGATTCTGGTTCTCGCCGTCATACGTTTCAATTTTTTTTTCTCCTTACATTTTTTATTTTCTCATATTTTTTCATTGTTGTTTTGCGTTCCGTTTCCCCCGCCTTATCTCTGCATTGATTCGTTCTGCGTTTGAAACCGCCATTCGTCGTCGTCGTCGTCGTCGTCGGCGGTGATCAAATTTCTAAAAATAATCAAAACGAAAGGTTTGCGTATTCATTTGTTTTTTTTTTTTTCAACATTTCGCGTGCACTTCTATAGGTGTTTTTGAAGGTGAAAGAAAATCACAGACCAACCAACATTCCCTCGACCTCATCGTTCCTTCAACGGATCCTCAACTAAAACCAACTAAACCAACAATTGTGCCCTTATATTGTGTCTTTGCCGATTTGCATTTGCCGAACAGGAGTCAATGATGATCATGACGCCAACGAAAAACGCTGCCACTACCTCGCGTCGCTCCAGGGAGGAATTCGAAACGGTAAGCGAAGTTCACAACCATGATCCAAAACCCATCTACGATCCTCCTTCAACCCACCGAAGATCCTCTTTCTATCTTCACTATATGAATATCAGCTCCATAAGTTAGTCAGTTGGCGATTGGATTCCCTCCTCTGAACACTCCATCCAGCTTTCCACAATTCGTTAATCTCTCCACAATGTGGACCCCTCACCGTCGCCTCCCCCTCCCACACCTTCGCCTACCCCTCCCACCCCTCGGGGGCGACCAGGGCGAGTGGAGTCTTCAAAACTCGTAACTCACTTTCTTTTCGACTACTTTCGACGGATAATTAAATAGCCGGCACCCGGTGAGGGGGAGATCC
The DNA here is from genome assembly GCA_017309665.1 of Coelopa frigida. Classification (NCBI taxonomy): domain Eukaryota; kingdom Metazoa; phylum Arthropoda; class Insecta; order Diptera; family Coelopidae; genus Coelopa; species Coelopa frigida. Next base: position 20,397,609 of record CM029563.1, read on the forward strand.
AGAGTGTGGATGTAGAGTAATCGCAACCAGTAATCGTCTATCGTTGCTCCTATCATTAATTAAACATTTGCCTATGCGTCTGTATAATTACACACACCGTTTTCATGCCATAACATACTACACTACTACACAAGTAGACGAACTTCACCCGAAATTTGCTTCACATGTGGAGCCAACTTTTTCGGGCGCTTTTTCTGCCCGATGTCGGTCGATGACTAATATTTGCGACAAACAGGAGCATACGTAATCGTTGTCGATCGAGCGAACTCGCACTCGCATCACACACTGGCAGCGGTTCTTTGCGATAAGATAAGACTGTAATTACCTCGCAATCGTAAATAACAAACGAGTAAAAGTGGTGACCCCTCCACCGAGATGCACTTCGAAATTTCGCAATTCGCACGCAAATCAAGGGCTTCGTTTGTATATCGATCCCAGTCCAATTCTGCGATAACACTTTTATTTCGATAGAAACAACTTGACTCAGTCTCAGGGTGCTCAGGCGTCGATAAAACGAGGTGATGTCGAGTGGATCGTTGTAAAACAATGGCAAATATTTGCTAAACATGGTCCGCAATAAAAACACTGGTTGCCCCAACACGAGACCGCGTTTGATTTGACTGTTTGCTTTCTCTCTCTCTCTCTCTCTCCGATGGGCGCTTCGAATGGCAGCCCATGGTGATGGTTTCCTACGTCACGATCGTTGTCGCTCTCTTCATCGGGGATTCATTCGGATTCAGGCCACCCAAGTCTACGACAGGTTTGTGTACAGATCGATCGATCGATCGATCGATTGTCCACGACTGCGCCAACGATCGTTGACTGCGAAGCTAGTGGCCCATGTGTGGTTGGCGATCGTGTTCCTGGAACCACTTGCGGCTGTTTGCTGGAAGGCTCCAAGGCCGATCTCCGAGGGTTGTCAGAGCGGCTTATGATCGTGGCCCTTCTCCTTGCGTCCGGTGTTTTTGCAGATTCGACCGAAGGCTCTGTGTTTACAAACAATTCCAGTTTTAATTATTTTAACAACAACGTTTTTAGACGCGTGATGCAATCGATGAGATCATCAGAGCGGCATGTCGCAAGAACGGAGGCACGCACAGCCAGAACTGAAGGAGTTCGAATTACGAGCACAAGCACACGACGTCAGATGTGTTACAAACATACTTATGTATGTACATGTGAATGTACGCACTGGCACAATATAATAATAATAATAATAATAATAAAATTAAGCGATAAGCAAACTTGAGATTATCTCCTGCTCTCCTCGCAAATGGCCACTTAAAAATTAACGTGGCCCAAGCAAAGCAAAGCAAAACGAGCACACAGTAATTGAAAGAAGCATGCAATGGAAGTGACTCGTCCAGCATTTGCTCGATTGAGGATCCCCGGGGATGCGGCACAGAATGCGAATAAAATGACCGACCGAACCAATAAATCGTCTCCCGAAGACATATCGACATGGGCTCAATATGTACGCAGTGGGCAGAAGGCCCAAACCAAATACGAGAGCCGTAAATATTTACCGTGGTCATTACAGCCCGGTAGCAGAAACGGGGTTGGGACGCAACTCCCTCGATAAAAATCAATGCTAATTTTCGAATTTAGCAGTAGTTGGCCTGGGGCCAGGAGCCTTCGACAGTTCACGAGACGCAGGCCTGAACCTTTTAAAGCCGCGAATAACTCGCAGTGGAGAGTTCGAGTGCTGAGTGAGAAGGATATACATGTATATTGGAGAAGAGCATGTGTAGAAATTCGAAGAATGTCGCCGAGATGAATGCCAGCCAGAGGCGAAGTCATTCTGGCATGGTTTGCATTTCTCTGGAGCGCCAGGCTGAGTCATCGGAGCCACTCAGAGCGGGAGGAGGAGGAGGAGGAGGGGGTGTGTGACGCCCCCCCCCCCTCGATGGCACGACACATGGTCGGTTTGGCACGAGGACTGCTGATGTACGACCGAGACCGAGGCAGAATTGAGAGGCAGGGGCCGAGTCGACCCATCATCACCATCACTTTGGTTTCAATGAATGAATGAATTCTCAGCTCTCTTTCCAGCCTCCGCTTCGATTTCGCACTGAGCTCGCTTCAAAGTGTGGTCTGCCAGCTGCAGATCCGCCAAGAGAATCTTATCTGATTGCGTTCACATTCTTCTACTGGGTCGAAGGTGGGGTCCACAATAGGAATCATGTGTTTCGTTGTCCACTCGCATAGTCCGATAGATAGTTCTTGGCGAACCGAGACACCCGACACTCACCCCCTCTATACAAGCGATGATTCGCCTTGAGAACACGAACACGCTCTCATCACCCACTGACACAGTCATGCACAGTGGCCATCCCTGGTTTCTCCCGCTCCACACCAAGGTCCGGTCCCTCGGCCACCCCTGGGCCAAATTGAGGTGTGTCTCACATGGCGTCCTGTCGACTTCAAAGAGACCCCTCGACTCGTCCAACAATGTAATGGATTTTTTATTAATTAAAGTGCGTGTGAGTCCTTGTCCAGCCCCTGTGTGTGTGTGATATATATGCGTGTGTGTGTGTACATGTGATGTCCTTCCGTTTCTTGTCGTAGCGGATGTGAATGTTTGAGCATTTGCGCTCTTTTGTTTGCTCCGTGTCAATTTCCCCTCGTCGCCCCTGCCCAACAAGCAACCACCATCCTGAATCCTGTTGACTTATCACTGTTCGATTTGATCCCCTGATGGGTGCCTCGAATACCTGATACACCTTCATCTATCAATTGACGATTGTCGCGTTTCTATGCGATTGCCTTTGTTGTAATTAAATAGCGCCTTTATTTAATATTTAATAGCAGTTTAGTGGACGCTTTTGTCTCACCTGTTGTTGTCGGCGTTTTCCAATTTGAGTATAGTTTTTGTAGTATAGATTGTCATCTCTCGTCTTCCACGAATCGAGCGTCGCGAAAAAACAAATGAGAATACTTTGATTTTTGTCGCAAAAGCCAACGCTCCATTTTGGTGCATTCCACTTTATTCCAATTAAAGGTTGGACGTGAGCGGAATTTCGATTGTCGGGCTCAGTAGTTTCAAGCAGAAGCAGAAGCTCCAGCAGGAAAGAAAGGAAAACGAATTCAAAATAATAGCGGTCGAGGAACTTTGCGTCCCAACCTCAACGAATATTGCGATCGCTACAGAGAAGGGATCCTTCTATCGACTCCAAAGGCAATTTAAATAGAGTAACGAAAAATAGAGTAACAAAAATCACTATCGTTAATTGCCACTCTCGCCACAATATCCCCGGCTCGTAAAGTCATAATTTGATTTCTTTGCCCTGCACTGCACTCGAGTTCAAGCAAAAAGCGCATCCATCTAATTAGCCAAGCGCCAGATGCCCCAGGGCCCCGAGAACCACCGCTCGTTGGCCAGACCACATGCGACCGCTCACCGGACGGACGGCAGCGCATAAAAAGAGGCCCAGCGGATTAATTAAATGGTATTAGAGAGACTCAACTGGTTCGTCGCCTCCAGACCGCCAACCTCCACCCAACTGGAGCCGCAGTAAATGCGTCCAATGGAAATGCTCGCTGTAACACCAATTGCTGCATAATGTCCTTGTCCACGGTCTGGGGTGCGGGGTGTCTTTCGGTAAATCAGATTACCTGGTATTTGGGTTAACCGGCGACCACTGCCAGTCGCTGACGTTCCAAATGCAAAATATCGATCGAGACTCCAGACTGCACTGGAAGAATAGAGTGTTGGACAATAGAATAGTTTGCCAGGTTGTACTGGGAACAACTCTATAATAAGGGATTGATCTAGGTTTCAACTTTCGAACTCTGGCCCCTAGTAGATCATTGAAGTAGAAGTGAACCCTGGAGTCTCTACCCGAGACCTCGATCGATCTCTCGATACTTATTCGCTTTGGTGTTTAATTAGCTCGTCGTTATTACCGCTATTGAGTTTGCCGGCTATAATTAATGGTTCTTCAGATTCGGCGCCATAGACTCAATGGTTAAGAAATGAAGAGAAGATGATCAACAACAATAATCACATGAATGAATAAGAACCGATTTCGTCGAAATCTCCTCCGAAAATGGCAAAGAATACATGAATATTAATATTCGAAATTCTCCAAAGTGATGAATGCAACAAGGTCAACATTTGCCAATATTTAATGACCGAGTCGAAAGCACCATGAGGGAACGTGTTAAGTTGTTTGTCACAGCAACAATAACAACAACAATAACAACAATAACAACAACAACAACAACACCACCAGTCAGAATATATCGGTCATAACAATAGATCGTGGAAGACGTGTGCCACAAGGGAGCTGGGATCTGAGCCTGAGCTGTGAAGATCTAGCGGCTCAAACTAGTTTCCGATCGTTCGAATATCGACATATGTATGTATGCAGACATACATATGTATGTACCTGCGAGCACCATACATCCGCACATCTGCTTTCAATCATTTGGGGCGAATCGGAACGTCATCGCTGGGACTTTCCAAAGCCAGTGTTTTCTTAAGTCTATGTCTAAACACTTTGGCCGTTTCTTTTGTAAGAGGAAAAAACGATATGTCTGACTGTCTGTCTGTCCGAAGGTCTTTCTATCTGCGTACGCCTGTTTGTTTCTCGACGGTGACTTGCATGAGAAATCCAACTCCTAAGCGACTCCTCGCCATTCACCAAGTCCACATGTGTCGCCGTCATCGTCATCGTCACCGTGTCTGTCCGTCCGTCCGTCTCTGGTGACTGCACAAAGCGCCGAAGACACGTTAGCGAGCGCAAACTGTAAAGACACGATCGCCCACTTGGGATCTCACTTGGGACGCTTCGATTCGAAATTTCGGTTCATTTATGTATTTATTTATTTATTTAGTTATTTATTTATTTAGTTATTTGTGCTCGTGCTCGTGCGCTATATTCAGCTGTAGTTTACGAGCTCGTCTTCCTTCCTCCCATCTATTTACTTTCCTCAGATGAGGTTATGCGACGATCGTCCACTGTGTGTCGTCGCACAGTGGGTCATTCGGACCAAGGGGTCAACCGGGGTTAACATTGGGGCTCCAGATTGAGTCGTTCACGGCAATTGGGAGTCGTCAACACCGTCAGACTATAGAATGAGTGGACGAAGACTGATCGTATATCACTACCACGTGTTGTTTGTTGAAGCTTACGAGCCAATCATGATTTTTAATTTAATTTCGAAGTACTACCAACAGTAGAACTTCGATCAGAAATCGATCGAATTCCATCGGTGGAAAAACATGAGGACATCAGAAGACAGAAATACGCGATATGAAACATTTTCGGGAATTTAATTCCGCAAATTTGGTAGATTGCAGATAAAATTCGGGGGAAAAGAAAGCCTGATAAAAACGCGCTTGATTAGAACAACTTGCATTCAATTAATGGACGTTTCCTGCCAAAGAACCCAAGTCGATTCCGAAACATAATTAGATCATTTCGAGCTAAAAAGAATGACGCAATTCCTGGCAACGAATCACCGCCTCTGCCTCTGCCGGAGTCGACGACGATTTTGATTTCGTCGTGTTGACTCAATTTGAAATATTTTAAATCTTAAATTGATTTGTCATTCTTTCTTTTCGTCACAATTCGATTCGGGCATTTAATTCGTTCGTTTCCAAAATGTCTGCCGCCGTCGGAAGGCAGAGTGTGGGCGATCAACGACGGCTCCATGTTGCGCTACACGGCATCGAATGTCGATGCCAAAGCAAAACTTGATGGGCCAAGCCTCCGTTTGTTCACTTGGAATACTTTAAGGAATTGTCGACCTACATACATTGGTCGTTGCAAGCCACGTTGGGCACTCGTTGGGGAGTTGAAAGACCGTCGTTATGGCGGGACGGACGGACTCAGCTGAGCCCTCGGCATCCAGCTGGGTGCCTGCCCTCGACAGAAGTAGCGCGACGGCAGCACCACTCGAGCAAGAGAACTCACTCACTCCCGTAGCGATTGCACGAGCTCCGGAGCTTGGCATACATTTAGGCTGTTCTCTATGTGGAGCGGGGTATGCGAGGGCGCCCTAGAAGTATGTGATGTTATTTTAATGAAGCGACTTGAGCACATTCTGGCTCTGAGTTCTTCGGCGTTTGTTTCTCGGAAGTTTGTCGTCGCTAACTTCTCGCACCTTCGCACTTTGCCTGAGTAGATTACGAGCTGGGCGTCACTGGGGCTTCTCTGGATTCGAATCGAATAGAAATAGAAGAAGTTTTGATTGGAAACACAATCAAGAAAGCGTTGTCAAACAAGCAGTCGCACTCTTGTCACATCGCCGCCGAATCGTTAATGAAATCAACAAGTGCACGATTTGTCGGCAGAGTTTGAGCTCCGCTCAACACGGAGCACGACATTCGTCGATGAAATGTAAACATCTCGCAGTTACTGTATTTTCATGGATGGGCTCGATATTAATTTCAACAATTGATGTCATTGGCGAAAATTACGGAGCTCACGCAATCGTCAACAAGTTGCCGATATTTTTCCATCAGATTATTCCACGGCTAAACAAACTTTCCAATTGTGTTTCGTTCTCCCGAACTATTTTTTGTATGGCGCGAAAAGCGATCGACACATGAAAGGAGAGAAAGAGAGAGAGAGAGAGAGAGAGAGAGAGATGAGATAAACTTCTCGCCTCGTGGCTCGTTTGGCCAAAAGTCCATGTAAGGGGCTGAGATTGAAGTCCACCAAATACAACTCGGCTTCTTAGACGGAACAGGCGAATGTGAATGTGTGTGTGGGCGGCACGCGGAACCGGAAGTTGGTCCGCACTCGAAGCACTCAGAAATCGCGAATAATGCCCCTCGCAAGCGAAGCAGGTGGACGACTGACTGCCGAAGCTTCCGTCAATGGCCGAAGCTTCTCGCAGCTCCCCACTAATTGGACCCAGCTCGACACGGCCCGGCTCGCAGCGGAACAATCGAACGCACTCGAGAGAATGGCGTCAAATGTGTATTGTGGGGAAAATATGAAAAATAAATAAATTCAATATTAAATAACAATAACATTATGAATAAGTATTAATACAGACAGTTGGTCGAACGGACGGACGGACGGACGGACGGACGGACGAACGGACAGACACGGCAATAAAAATCGAAATTAACAAAACTTACGCCCGTCCAGCTGGCTGGCACTCGGCAGCAATCAGCCACCACAACAAACGCCTGCCAATACGCCTCCGTAGTAGCATTCGCGTCGATAAAATGCGAGCCAACGTAATCGAAGCGAGGTTTTTCGCAAACATGGACAGACAACAAAGCGACAGAGACGGCGACGTCGACAACGACGACGACGACGAGATCGACATCGACGTTGGCTCGAAACCAGTCTTGGCGCGCTTGGAGAGCTCGGCTGGGAGGCTTCCGAGCGCCCAGAACCGACGGCGTTCGCTCAGTCGCTACGCGGCAGCAGTCGACACTAGTCTAGTCTCCGATTTGGCTCAAACGCTCGGCCAACACACACACACACACACACACGTCGGAGGTTTGGAAAAACTCCAGAAGCGCGACGCGGTGATCTCCAGCAGTGACTCAGCAGCCCCTTTCGTTCGTTCCATTCCCCGCTTTCTCTGTGACGACGACGACATGTCGTTCTTTCGCAGCATCCGGTCGTCGATTTCGCGCGGCCGCAGCACCTCGCGCGACACGTCGCCCGCGCGCCCCTCCCGCCCGGCCAGCGTCACGGGCAGCGCGTACGGCGGGCGCCGCGACTCGATGGACTCGCGCGCCGACTCCGTCTTCAACCGCAGCGACACCTTCATCCTGGCCAGCGACGCCGAGGACCGATGCGCCTCGAACACCTCGACGCTGGAGAAGAAATCGAAGAAGTCGAAGGTCCTGAGCAAGTTCAGCACGTTCACGAAGCGCAAGAAGTCGCCATCGCCGGCCAAACCGAGCGCCCCCGAGCACCACCCGAGCGAGAATGCGACCAACACCTACTACAAGTGGCAGTCGGAGGCGCCCTGCTCGCTGGACTACGACGCGCACGCGGACCCCTTCAACTTCCTCTACGAGCAGCCCTCGACGCTGAAGGCCCTGCAGAACGCGCCGCCCTACACGGAGCCGTCGCGCGTCGAGCTGCGCGGCAACTCGGCCAGCGCCATGTTCGACTCGTCGACCTACAGGAAGAGCAAGGCGCCCACCGCTGCCGCCGCCCCGCTGAAGGAGCAGCTGGAGCAGCTGAAGACCCAGCCGCGACCCGGGCTGCCCGAGGAGGAGCCGGAGAACGAGGCCGACAAGTATCGGACCGTCACGATCAACAGCTTCCGCAAGTCGTTCCGCGATCGCTTTCTCACGCAGCAGAAGGAGGCGCCCCACAATCCGGCCTGGTTCGTCGAGGTCGAGCCGCCGGAGCCGACGATGACGATGTCGCTGCCGACGCCGACGTCAACGCGAGCAGAGACGTCGCAGCAGGACACGCGATCCCGTCACGCTCTCTCCAAGGAGAACCGACCCGACTTCCTCGTCTTCGAGAACGAAAACTATCGGCCCGAGTCGCGGTCGCCGGTGCGCGATCTCAATTCGCGCCCCTCGCGCTCGTCGACGCGATCGCCGGTGAAGCGCAACGAGACCTTCCGCGTCGACCGGCCGTCGATGGGCGGCGACCGCTCCCCCGCCCCCCAGCGGCAGCCGCAACAGCAGCAACAGCAGCAGCAGCAGCCGCCCTCGATTCGCATCGAGATCAAGAACTCGATCACGCCGAATCTGCCGGGCCGCATGGTGCCAGTGGGCGTGGCGAAGCCGATGCCCGCGACCTTCGTCGCCAACTACCACAACCAGCACATCCTGGCGTCGTCGTCGTCGTCGTCGCCGCCGGTTCGACTGAGCGCCCCGAATCCCTCGGCGCCGACGAAGCGCTACAGCACGTCGCCGCTGCGCAGCTGGTCGAAGCCTGTCGTGGCGCGCGAGGCCGCGTCGCCCGTGCGACACTCGGGCGGCAGCCAACGGTCCGGTCGCTACCAGACCCTGGTCCAGATCCGCAACGACTCCCACCTGACGAAACCTGCGTCGCAGTCGGCGTCACAGTCGCCGGCCGCCAACCGCAGCAGCCTGCCGACGCGAATCCACCTGAACGGCAGCGTGGGCGGCGTCAAGAACTCGCCGACGACGCAGAGTCGCTTGAACCAGGGCAGCAACGGGCGGCATCCGCTGCAGCAACCGCACTCGCACCCGACGTCGACGCTGACCAGCTACGAGCTGCTCAGGAATTCCTCGTCGTTGGCGAATCGCCAGAAGCCGGCGATGACGATGACGACGCCGACGCCGGCCAGCAGACCGAGCAGAACCTACTTCGGCGAGGCGCATGTGCAATCGCTGCCGGTGACGTCATCGCGGGCGACGCCGGGCGGCGATTGCAGTGGGTGTTGCGCACCTGCCGCCGCCGCCAAGCGTCAGACGACGCGCTCGTCGCTGCCGCAGTCGACGGCGCACGGCGGCTACGCGGCGGCGCAACGACGCAACGCGCAGCTGCCGCCGCCGCGCCTCACGGTGCCGGTGCAGAGGCGGTCGCGATCGCCGATCAAAATGCCGTGGAGGTAGGAGAACTCGATCGACTGGGACGGGATTACGAAATCTGCGAGCGCCGAGAACCGAGCCGAGGTGGCAAGTGTTGGCGCAGGCAGTGGCAGAGGCAGTGGCAGAGGCAGTGGCAGTGGCGGCGGCAGAGGGACGGAGGAGTGTTACAGGGTGACGACGCAGTGAGCTGTGAACGCCGGTGAACGGGGACTTGTTTGGACTGGATCGAGTGGATCGCGTTCGATCGCGTGCCCACGCAAGGCCCTAGAAAAGGCAGTGCGGAATGTGCTGAGAATCGAATCGACAGTTTAAGAGAGTGTCCGTGACGAGCTGGCCGACTGACTAAATGTGTGTGTGTACATCTGGCCACCCACGTATGGCGAACTGGAGAACATTTGGTAACCGAATCGAACTTTGCACCTGACCCGATCGATCGAGAGATATCGAAAGTCGCAAATAACGATCATCGGTTCCAAAATAGTTCAGTGCACGACGATACGACTGGTTCTCTCAACCTCCGAAGGTTCGATTGTGCATCCAGAAAAAAAAAACCACATTAATTTCGTTCCCCTTCTAATTGCGAATTATCAGCCAATTGCTCATTTAGTATACTTGTACTTTGTCTACGCAACTATGAATATTGCAAGTTCTTAATGAGCATGAAACGGCAGTTGTCGAGATGAACTGAGGATCCTACATTTTTTCTCTTTCTTTAACTCAATTAATCCAGAAACCCACTTGCATATCGTTTGCAGTGCAAAGTGAGAGGAAACCGTAGAAACTGTAGATTTTAATTTATTAATCTTGTTTAAGTTATTGTACATAAATAAAGACGTTTGTTGTTAATAAAGACGTTTGTTATAAATAACGACGTTTGTTGTTAATAAAGACGCTTGTTGAAGCAATCGGAAAAGTACGTGTTTGCATGTGTTTGTAGTTGGCGGATGTCGAGAGGTTGCCTCATCGGTTGTAGGTACTACCGTTGCGTTGCTGCCAACGGCTCGAGCAACAACCATGAAAGATTCGTTCTCACCGGCAAGGAGGCCAAGTTAACAAAAAAAAAAAAACCAACATTTCGAGCTAATGGCTGTCGCTGAGCCGTGTGTCGCGGCAGCTCATTAGAGAAGGTATCGCGCGCCGGCGGCGACGGCTCCGTGTCGGCTGCAGTCGATTCGGAATGGGTTTCCGAGTAATTCGGAACGGGTTTGGCAGCTTCGAGCGACAACAACGGCCCACACTCAGTCGGCGCCTCCGTCGTCGCTTGGCTTGGCTGACTTCTGCTGACTTTACGCAAAATCCAGATGCGCCAAATTTGGGGCCCGAAGCACTTGACACACCCGCCGATGTTGGACGTCGAGTGGACCTCTCGAAGTAAACTCCCCGAAGTGAAACCCTCGAAGTCAACACCTCGAAATAATCTCCCCGAAGTGAACCCCCAATTGTGGGGATTTCCCTGAGACTGAGACGCTCTCGATCTTGCTGCGGGCACTCGAAATGCGCGTCGTCAGAATTTCGTCAACGCAACCGACGTGTGCAGGAGCGAGTGAGAGGGTGAGCGAGAGCGAGTGAGAGGGCGAGAGTGAGCTAGTGAGAACATACAGCATTTTTACATTAAATCCATAATTATATAATTCAGTCGCGATGTGATGAGATCACGATTTGTGTTTTTGGATGTTTTTATAATGGATTAGTTGTTATTTTTATTGTTATTGGTGTTGTCGTTGTTATTTCTTGCTAGTTGTCTCTGGTTGTTTTGAGTCAATACTTCAGATGGTTGCATTTCGCCTTAGACGGTCAGATATTTTTGGTAATATCAGGTTTCACCTTCGACTCGATCACATGACTGATCGGATGAAAAAAAAAAGAACTCAAATTTGTTTTCCAACGCGAAGTCGACTTTCTTTCGACGAATCTTATTTTAGGAATCTACTTTTACCACAAAGATCCATCTATTACTTGGCTCCCACATGACCTCAAAACCATCTCCGAGAAATTTATCAATCGACCGATGTCGGAAGGGGGGGGAGAAGCAGAGATTTTGGGTCAATTAGAGGTGAACTCTCCAGATAAGGCCGTCAGAACGGAAGCCGCCGCATCCGGATGGAAAAGGAATCGCGCGAAGGATACGGATAAGGCGAAGGACATCGTTGCCAGGAGGAAATGAAGCAGAAGTTCTCTGGAACAAAGCCAGACGAAATGAGAGCGGCTGAGGCCAAGCGACAAAGGAAGGTTCACAGTAAAAACATGAAAATTTAGAGAAAAAGAGACCAAAAAGCAAAGATACGACAATTTAGAGAAAAAGCGACCAAAACAGCCAAAACAAGAAAATTGAGAGAAAAAGAACTAAATTTAAAGAACAAGAATGGAACGGAAAAATAGGCGACGAATTCCGCAATGCAGAGGCAGCGACCCATAAAACAACATGGGCAAAGGCTGGATGAGGACGTAAATACATATTTCATATGTAGTTGTTGCCACGAATGCATTCGGAAATGTTTGCAAATTTTCCCAACTCCACCACCACCACCACATCCTCTGGGGTTTACTTCGGTAGACGCCATTTACTTGTCTACCTTGCGTCTCCTCCCTTCTCCCCTGGAGAATCCATCGTGTGCCAACAACTGATGAGTCGTCCTGACCCAGTTTGACCTCACATGTGTGGCCGTGTCTGCCTCTTGGCCTGCTCGGCCACTGGCCATTGATTCGGGGCGTACCTTGAACTCGATGCGAATCATTAATTATAATGATCATGGCCATAATGATCACTATTCGGAGTATTTGCTCGGAATTTGCCTGAAATTGAAGAGTGCGACGATTCTCACACTTAATCGAGATGGCATTTCCTCGATATTTTTTTTATTTTTGCTTACTTCCCGTTCCGTTCGCGGAGTGTGCGGAGATATTAGTTGATTATCATTCTGAGTGCGGGTGCAATGCGATTATAACAATGACAACAACAACGACAACAACAACAACAACAATATCTCTACGAGTTATAATTGCGAATTCAGGTGTCGTGACAGACGGTAATTGCTTCGAGTGCAAGTTCCACAGATTATTATTGTTGTTATTTGCATTTTTCATTTTTATTTTTATTCTTTACTAATGTGTGTACTTAGAAATGCCGTGATTAAAATTATATACTGTATTACGAATAAGAGGGAGAGAGAGACAGAGAGAGATAGGGAGCGGAATTTGGAATAATGAACTTGACCATCACAGGGAATATTCTCCATTAGTCATTGAACCTGAGCCCTTATTTCCCCATCTACCAGAGACCCAATGTTCCAGATCAAATCCACCCCACATTAAATCTCCAACTCATTAAGTCTCAGTGTCTTAAAATGGCTCACGATGGATTTTTCTCTCTTTCCAGGCTGTCGTCATACGCGAGGTGGACAACGGCGTCCGCTGCGAGGCCTGCAAGTCCGACTGCCCCGGTTTCGCCCCGCACGACTGGAGGTAAGTCCCATCGTTTCCTTCCCACAGACATGAAACAATGAACAGGTAATAAAAGGGAACACCAGCCATAAAAGGGAGCTTGGGGCAGGATGTTGCTAATTGAATAAACTCTCCCACCCACGAAAGGTTGAAAGGTGGTGAAGGATGCTCATTAAAGGCTGGGCAGATGCGTGTCCCGAACAATAAATCAAACAATATTCTCGACACTGAACTGACTGAATGATACACACTAGAAATAACACGAAGAAACCGCTCCGATTATGGAAGGTTGGTCGCGAGTTTTGCGACAGTTATCGAAATGAGTTTCGTTCCATTTTTGTCGCCTTCACTGTAAAGCTCTCGGCACGAAGCTTTCGTTCGGCCTGCTTCGATTGTTCCGCATGAGAGGGAGCCACCGGCTCGCCCTCGAGGCGAAGGAGCGAGAACGGTTACAAAACGCGCGCAGGAAATCAATTGAATTCGAAATTGGGGAATATGATATAATTTCGTCATAGAAGATCGCACCGATCGCATTAATAGTAATTTTTCCTGAATCGACTGCTTCAAGAAATTCGACACTCGACACCGTGTGCTCGATCGGTTTGGGCCACATTCACTTAACCCTGCCCCGTCGAAGTCTCCTTCGCACACGAAAATAACTCAAATTTGCACCGGAATTTTCGATCACCTTCGGATTCCTCCGCCAGGCCAGGCGTCCCCAAGCAACGATTTGAACGATCCCTAAATGTTTGTTTTTCTTCTTCTTGTTGTTGTTGTTGTTGTTGTTGTTGGTTTTGTGGCGAATTTGCCGAATTTCGAAAATTAAACCCGAGGCGCAGCCACAACCTCCCGCCCCACCCCTTGTGTTGTGGCATTTGTGGTAAAAATAAATGTTTATTTGAGTTTTTCACTGCCATGTGCGATTTCGTTTCATTTCGCATTCAATTTCGTCGGTGTCGGTGTCTTTAATTTGTTTACGTACGCTTCGTGCAAATCAGAGAAAATCCATCGAAAATCGATTTTAAATGCAACTCGTCGAAATAGAATTTCGAAGTGCGTTTCGGGCGGAAATTCGTTCAAATTGAGTTCCTGAAATATATATTTCTCATTTACCGCACATGTCTTTCCCACGATAATGACCACAATTCATCGATGATCGGTGCTTTTGATGCTTTCTTCCTCTTTTCATATGATTTTAGATTTTTCGGAAAAGAATTCTCCGTCCTTGGCATTGAAATGTGGAAATAAATTCGTCTCCGTACCTTAATCGGTGGAAATAAATAGAATAGAAATGGAATTAGTTTTCCTTCTCTGATCAGAAATATGAAGTATTATTGATGATCGTCAATTCGATTGGGAGAGGTTAATTAATCTCACCTTAACTTCCTCACATTTAGTCTTATTCTCACTTTTTTCTATCTATATCTATACTAATATATAAAAGAAGAAAGTTGTGTGTTCGACTACAAAAAAAAAAAACGAAAATAGGCTATATAAATTTTACATTAACCATGGAGGTATTTAAATAAAATTAAAAGAGATTTTCTCATACAAAATTCTCTCCCTCATATTACGTTGTCAGGTTTTTTGTTTTTATTTTTTGTTTGAGAAATAATTCCATATTTCATGTTATCGCTTTTGGTTCAATTCAATATCAACTCGAATACACTTCAAAATTCAGGCAATTTTTCATTGAAATCTTAAATCGTTCATATCTCCGTAAATACGCGTTATTTTGCGAAAAGGACGTTAATTCGTAACGACCTCTAAATTTTTGAAAATTTCTAAATTCATGCAATTTTTCATGGAAATCTTAAATCGTTCATATCTCCGTAAATACGCGTTATTTTGCGAAAAGGACGTTAATTCGTAACGACCTCTAAATTTTTGAAAATTTCATAATTCATGCAATTTTTCATTGAAATCTTAAATCGTTCATATCTCCGTAAATACGCGTTATTTTGCGAAAAGGACGTTAATTCGTAACGACCTCTAAATTTTTAATAATTTCAAAATTCATGCAATTTTTCATTGAAATCTTAAATCGTTCATATCTCCGTAAATACGCGTTATTTTGCGAAAAGGACGTTAATTCGTAACGACCTCTAAAGTTTTAAAAATTTCAAAATTCATGCAATTTTTCATGGAAATCTTAAATCGTTCATATCTCCGTAAATACGCGTTATTTTGCGAAAAGGACGTTAATTCGTAACGACCTTAAAATTTTTAAAAATTTCAAAATTCATGCAATTTTTCATGGAAATCTTAAATCGTTCATATCTCCGTAAATACGCGTTATTTTGCGAAAAGGACGTTAATTCGTAACGACCTCTAAAATTTTTAATAATTTCAAAATTCATGCAATTTTTCATGGAAATCTTAAATCGTTCATATCTCCGTAAATACGCGTTATTTCGCGAAAAGGACGATAATTCGAAACGACCTCTAAATTTTTGAAAAATTTCAAAATTCATGCAATTTTCATGAAATCTTAAATCGTTCATATCTCCGTAAATACGCGTTATTTTGCGAAAAGGACGTTAATTCGTAACGACCTCTAAATTTTTAATAATTTCAAAATTCATGCAATTTTTCATGGAAATCTTAAATCGTTCATATCTCCGTAAATACGCGTTATTTTGCGAAAAGGACGTTAATTCGTAACGACCTCTAAATTTTTAATAATTTCAAAATTCATGCAATTTTTCATGGAAATCTTAAATCGTTCATATCTCCGTAAATACGCGTTATTTTGCGAAAAGGACGTTAATTCGTAACGACCTCTAAATTTTTGAAAATTTCAAAATTCATGCAATTTTTCATGAAATCTTAAATCGTTCATATCTCCGTAAATACGCGTTATTTTGCGAAAAGGACGTTAATTCGTAACGACCTCTAAATTTTTGAAAATTTCAAAATTCATGCAATTTTTCATGGAAATCTTAAATCGTTCATATCTCCGTAAATACGCGTTATTTTGCGAAAAGGACGTTAATTCGTAACGACCTCTAAATTTTTG
This sequence comes from Coelopa frigida, assembly GCA_017309665.1. NCBI lineage: Eukaryota > Metazoa > Arthropoda > Insecta > Diptera > Coelopidae > Coelopa > Coelopa frigida. The sequence goes on from CM029563.1 coordinate 20,413,565, forward strand.
AAAATTTCAAAATTCATGCAATTTTTCATGAAATCTTAAATCGTTCATATCTCCGTAAATACGCGTTATTTTGCGAAAAGGACGTTAATTCGTAACGACCTCTAAATTTTTGAAAATTTCAAAATTCAGTCCATTTTTCATTGAAATCTTAAATCGTTCATATCTCCGTAAATACGCGTTATTTTGCGAAAAGGACGTTAATTCGTAACGACCTCTAAATTTTTGAAAATTTCAAAATTCAGGCAATTTTTCATTGAAATCTTAAATCGTTCATATCTCCGTAAATACGCGTTATTTTGCGAAAAGGACGTTAATTCGTAACGACCTCTAAATTTTTGAAAATTTCAAAATTCAGGCAATTTTTCATTGAAATCTTAAATCGTTCATATCTCCGTAAATACGCGTTATTTTGCGAAAAGGACGTTAATTCGTAACGACCTCTAAATTTTTGAATAATTTCAAAATTCATGCAATTTTTCATGAAATCTTAAATCGTTCATATCTCCGTAAATACGCGTTATTTTGCGAAAAGGACGTTAATTCGTAACGACCTCTAAATTTTTGAAAATTTCAAAATTCAGGCCATTTTTCATTGAAATCTTAAATCGTTCATCTCCGTAAATACGCGTTATTTTGCGAAAAGGACGTTAATTCGTAACGACCTCTAAATTTTTGAAAATTTCAAAATTCAGGCCATTTTTCATTGAAATCTTAAATCGTTCATATCTCCGTAAATACGCGTTATTTTGCGAAAAGGACGTTAATTCGTAACGACCTCTAAATTTTTAAAAATTTCAAAATTCATGCAATTTTTCAGTGAAATCTTAAATCGTTCATATCTCCGTAAATACGCGTTATTTTGCGAAAAGGACGTTAATTCGTAACGACCTCTAAATTTTTGAAAATTTCAAAATTCAGTCCATTTTTCATTGAAATCTTAAATCGTTCATATCTCCGTAAATACGCGTTATTTTGCGAAAAGGACGTTAATTCGTAACGACCTCTAAATTTTTGAAAATTTCAAAATTCAGTCCATTTTTCATTGAAATCTTAAATCGTTCATATCTCCGTAAATACGCGTTATTTTGCGAAAAGGACGTTAATTCGTAACGACCTCTAAATTTTTAATAATTTCAAAATTCATGTCAATTTTTCATGGAAATCTTAAATCGTTCATATCTCCGTAAATACGCGTTATTTTGCGAAAAGGACGTTAATTCGTAACGACCTCTAAATTTTTGAAAATTTCAAAATTCAGGCCATTTTTCATTGAAATCTTAAATCGTTCATATCTCCGTAAATACGCGTTATTTTGCGAAAAGGACGTAATTCGTAACGACCTCTAAATTTTTGAAAATTTCAAAATTCAGGCAATTTTTCATTGAAATCTTAAATCGTTCATATCTCCGTAAATACGCGTTATTTTGCGAAAAGGACGTTAATTCGTAACGACCTCTAAATTTTTGAAAATTTCAAAATTCAGGCAATTTTTCATTGAAATCTTAAATCGTTCATATCTCCGTAAATACGCGTTATTTTGCGAAAAGGACGTTAATTCGTAACGACCTCTAAATTTTTGAAAATTTCAAAATTTCAAAATTTTTCATTGAAATCTTTAATCGTTCATATCTCCGTAAATACGCGTTATTTTGCGAAAAGGACGTTAATTCGTTTTGGTCGCAAAATAAATTAAAGAACTGAATAAAATAAAAACAAATAAAAGTATATAAATGATTTTCCATTGCTCATATTATGGGTGTTGTTCTCAATATTCAACTACTCTGAAGTCCTGAACCCTGCTGCTAAACTCTAAATTATTATTTATCATATTATCATTATTATTGGATAAAAAATACATGTCATTAATAATTATTATAAACAAATCATCATTCATAGTTCTATTATAAAATAAATAAAAACCTTAAAATAGAATAAGTTGAGAATGAATACAATTATATTTATTTAATAGAATTTTATTTTCTTGATCATAAATATGTAAAATTATAATAACTATTGATGATCATCAATTCAATTGGGAAAGGTTAATTATTAATTTAGTCTTATTCTCACCTTTGTCTATATACAATAAATGTATAATTTATTCATCAATGGATCCTCAGTACGATAGTACAAGAGTCAAGCGATCTATTCTGTGATCGTCTCATGTTTGAATCGTTCATTCAATGGCTTCGAAAACACCTCATTTCAATTTATTTCGGACATTTGGAATCTATTAGAACATTTTTGGTGATCGTTTATGAACCACCAAATTTCGAAGAGATCGGTGAAGATGTTCACAGCTCCAAACAGTAAACAATTATTATTATTGTTGATATTATTATTATTATTGTTGTATTATTTAACTCATCGTACACTCTAATATTCGCCGGATATCGGACCGCATTTGCATCTTGTGAGGGGTGCATTTAAAATGCAATAAAGTGTATGGCGAGCGATTGCCATCAATCGGTTGGCTCGCAGCCAATTCATCGCCGCCGCTCTCGACGTCGGAAGTTCGTCTACGTGCTTCGTGATGATGGCCAGGGATCCCCCCCCGCCTCCAAGTGCTCAGATTCGCGTCAAGTTGCGGATGACGTATGGGATTCGAGAGCTCCGTGAATTCCCCCTGCTCAAGCGACTCATGCGATCCACTATTCCGGATTCGCCTCCCTCCTCGGGGACGATGTCCTCTAATCGGCTCCATCTTCAACGCCCTCCAGCGAGTCCCGTTTCCATCGCAACGACAACGACATTGACACTGACATGGTCATCAGACACAGACCACTGTCCGTCCGTCCGTCTCTCTTTCCCTTGCTGTCTCCATCTATGTCCATCTATCAATCGTACAGACAGACAGAGAGACATACAGCAGACAGGCAGCGAGCAAGACGACGGCTCGCACGACACGTGCATTATAATTAAGTGCGAGTCGCGACTCGGACGGTGGTTGGCAACGCGGTAATTCACGGAATGCTTCCAGCGACGACGCCATGGTAAACCTCCGACAACAGCAACATCTCGACATCGGCGTCGATTAAAATGTGTTTGTTTTCGAATTTGAATTATTTAAAATCATGCAAATTTTGAACGTGGACGACCTTGACTTCATTTCGCATGCGATTGTGGAAATGTTGTTATCTCAACTAGTCGTTGTTCACAGCAGACCGTCAGACCGTCTGCTGCTGTTTCACATCGATCCATGGAAATTCAATCATTGTCAACAATTGCAATGTTGTTGGCGATCTGGAATCGATGGATGACGTCATCCGATCCAAAGAGATTTCATTTCGACGTCACTCACATTACCTGAATATGTGCGAAAAATATTTGCGAATATTCGCCAATCGAGGGAAACGAAGAATGATAAAAATAAAAACCAGAGTCAAAGGCAGGTCAAGCTGGAGCCCAACCTCCACAGACCGAGGCCCATTGAGTGCCGAAGCCACGGGGTGTAGGGCATGGATGATTAATACCCAGAGTCAGGGTCGAAGAGCTGCGGGAGTTCGGCTCAGGTAATGGTAAAGGCCGATCGTGGTGATCGCCGGGGATGAACTACAATCGATCACATTGACCACATTTCTTTCAATGTACTTGAGACCTGGACATTGAGCCAACCAAAGAAACACCATCACCATCTTTTCGACTCGCCTTTCGAATGATGGTACAATGTAATACAATAAAATGATTCTTGACAGGTGACCCCAGCCGCCTTCGCCGATTGTAGCGCTCGCCATCGTTTGATTGCGGTTTGTTTTGACGGCTTCGTGGTTGCCACATGTTCGGAGTTAATTGTCGTTTTTAATATTCATACACATGCATGTATTTGGTTTTTCGCATTAACTTGTACTTCGCATTAACAGAGTGTTTATTTGCAATGCATTGGTGTTGGTTTTTAGTTTGTTTGATTTCATGAAGTGCCTGTTGTTGCTATTGTTATTGTTGTTGTCATTAGAGTATATGTCATTGCTTCGGGCCACGTTCAGAGGCAACTCTCGCTTCCAGTCTCAGTTGACATTTGAGCGCGACTCGGCGGATGCTTCCATTGTTCAGTTCAACTCAGTGTAGTTTTCAATTTAATTCCTCATCTTTGCCGCTGTTCTGTTCGGTCGACGCGTCGTTCAACAAGTTCACATGTTCACATGTCGTACTCGTGTAGTTGTTGTTAATTTTGTTATTGTCGTTGGCGCTTTGTCGATGGTCGGGTCGTTGCAATCGCGCATTGATCGCTGCACTCAAGTCGTTTCGACTTCGACCGAAAGTGATTTCGAGTCGATCGATCGAGTTTCTCGCTCTCATCGGTTTCGCTCCCCTCGTTCTTGCCACCCCCCTCTTGGACCCGTTCGACCTCCTCGTTATCACTCGCTTTTCTTATCGCCGATCGTCGTTCGCCTGTCGTTCTCGAGGGTTCGCTCGTCTTCGACTCCGACGGAGAATTTACTGCCCTGGAAAATGACGTAGGATCCGATCCGAAACCCAACCCATCCCCACCCCCTAGGTTCGTTTATCTTCGTCGAACATTTTAAAGTCCCTCACACACACACACACACACAGGCGCATGGATTTGGCCGCCTTATCAGTGAGTGCGTGATTCGAGCTGAGTGTCGTCCGTCCGTCCGTGCGGAATCGGCGCTGGAGTCGAGGAAATGTTTGCAGTCAGTGCGGTTTTGAGGCGGCTTCAAGTGCAAGTGATCGTGCGATGACGGAAAGTCAATAGAAAAACATAAAAGATCTTTGGAGAATACGACAATCAGTTGAGAGAATAATTCTCCGGCCAAGTGCTCCCCCGATCGTTTGGCAGACACTTGTGTTTACGCCCCTAATTTGCCTTCCTACTTGTGATAGTGATCGTATTCGTAATTGCGATCGTATTCGTAATTGTGATCGTATTCATAATTGTCATCGTATTCGTAATTGTGATCGTATTCGTGATAAAGATCGTATTTGTGATAGTGATCGTATTCGTAATTGTGATCCTATTCGTCTTAAAGATCGTATTTTTGATAGTGATCGTATATAAGTCATCAATGCTAAGTGATCGGTCCATCGGTCGGTTCCGGAACTCGTCTTCTTCATCGTCTTCTCTAGTTTGTGACCTTCGTCAAGGACGATGTCCGTGGAAGTCCTGCCGGTCCTTTATCCGATCGTGCGATCGCTCCAACCACGCAACGGGCTCGAGGCCACACCGACGATGATACGCAAGATACCGATGGCTCCTTGTCGAGATCGACACTTGGCCATACGCCGCAAGAAATCCCAGCAGGCCCGTGACATGACGTAAGCATCCACCCAACCATCCACCCACCGATCAATCACTCAATCACTTCAATGTTTTCATTTCGCGAAACGACAACTTGGAAAATTTCGCCCGATTTCGCATCGTAATTGGAAGTCTCCGAGTGAGCGAAAACATTGATTTCCGCCTCGTTGGGGTTTCATTTATTTTCATTACATTTCATGTTTATTTAATATCGGATCAATGTCTGTCTGTCTGTTTGTCTGTCCGTCCGAGTATCTGTCTGTCTGGCTGGATGCCATCCACCTTCGCCGAGATTACATTCAATAATTGTTGCGAGCGCCGATGGCTTCCTCACGATCGCTAAGCGGCTTAGGGCGATTGTGTTTGGAATTGGAAATTATTAATTGGCGCGAACCGAACGTGCGGACAGACATCCCGATGCTCTCGATATCTTCCACTAACTTCGCGATGCGTGGAGTGCTCGTGTGGCAAAAAACAGCCAAAATTTCGCTGGAATGAAAATGTAATTCCTTCGAGTTCGGGGGCAACATTTGTTTTGTGTTTTGCGCAAACGAAAGAGGAATTCACACCATTCCCGGAATCGAGCGATAACGAAAACAAAGCACCGAGTGCGGAGAGATGATTTCTCATAATGATGATGTTCGGATTTTCATTTGAACTTTGAATCAAACGCAAATGAAACCGTCAGCATGGCCGAGGTCATGGCCAATCGAGAGGGGCAGCCACGGGTTAAGCCCAGGGCATATTGACAACATCTTCTGGCTGTGAGTAATCGACGGTTAGGAGTATAGGGAATATGTCGAAGAGGCATGTGTCGGATAGGAATATGTCCACAGACCCCATTCGGTAATGTTGGGGGAACCTTTGACAAATGCCTCCCACAAAATGGGAACGTGCTCATTCCCTATTTCAGTCGACATTAATCATGATTGGGAAACCGTGAACCGATGGAGCAGAGAAACTACTTTACCCGCGAATTTCCCAACGACGTGTTCGTCGTAGTTGTAAAAACTCGAAAATGCAAATCCTTCCTTCGACACGCCGACGACGACGACGACACCAGCAGCAGCAGCTGTTGGCAACAACTGCGGCGCCCATAAATCAACCCGCAGCAGCAGCAGCAGCAGCAGCCGCTGGCGCTTCTGGCCAACACCGACGACGCATCACCCGGCCGGCCAGCCACACGTCCACCGAGTCGTACCCCACCGCCCACCATCCGCCGTCCGATCGATTCGTTCCATTCAACCGCATGGGAATGAAAGCCAAATGGACAGTGAGCCGAAAGCCATGAAGACACTTTTAATTGGTCATAAAAATATCATTATGATTTGTTGTTGTTTTCGCTTTTCGTCTGCTTGTTTGTTATTTTTATTGTTATTGTTTGTATTGTTTGCGTCATTATTGTTGTTGTTGTTTTTATCGTTATTGTATTCGTCTGAAGTTTTCATTCATGAATCGCGAAGAAAAGTCGCTGGGAAAACGTTGCATTTGCACCCGATCGACTGAGAAAATACTGCAAGCGAAAGGAGGGCGAGACACGCCCCCAAAAGGAAGGGGAGGAACACGACGATTTCGATGCCCCTTGTTGTCTGCCAAAAATAATTTCACCGATTAATTTTCTGTCCATTTCCCCCAGTGCATTTTGTGGTTCACTTTTATGGACCCATGTGGGTTGTGGATCGGGCGATCGGGCGTAATTTGTCCAGAAGTCATGTGGCCGTTGATTTGTTTATGGCCTGTCTGGGAGATGAGATAAATCCCGTCGATGAAACGAATTCTGATGATGATATAAATTCGGTGGATGAAATTAATTCGGTTGAAGAAATGAGTTCTGATGATGATAAAAATTCGGTTGATGAAATGAATTTGGTTGATGATATAAATTCGGTTGATGAATTTACGATGTGAATTCTCGGAGCAATGAAATCACGATCTTCCTACAAATCATCGAAATTTACGATCCGATCCACTCCGATCGTTTCGCCACTCTGTCACACAGTAGTTATCGATCGAAAGTGATCTTCCAAACTCTTGCCTCGTGTACAGAGGCCTTTCTCGCCGGTTGTAGGGTGCCGATGAAAACACGGATCCACTCATGACTATCTATATTTATAAAGATATAAGTCGGCCGTTTGAATCAATTTGCTGAGATGAGGTCCATCATCGTGGCCATCCATCATTTACGGCATCTCTGGTCGGCTATAAAGTAAATATAAAATATAAAGTAAATATAATAAAAACCAGGCCACATCTAACGAATCGTCGAAACTGGCGCTTACAAAGGGAAGAGAGAGAGAGAGAGAAGACGGAAGATGTTTCGCAATCGGACAAGGTTCTTGGAACGAACGCTATTTCCACATAATGCGAAGAGGGTTTCGGAAATACTTTCATAAGCATAGTCATAAGTTCAATGTAGGAGGACTTCAACTACGGACGATGGTAACGGTTTCATTAGGGTCTCGTCACGGGCTGATGTCGCGCCCTTTTGACAGATTGACATTTACCTGTTGCGAGCGACATTTGCGATGGCATCACGTGCCCACACCCTCCTACCCCCCCCCCCCTCCCCCTCCCCACCCACATATACTCGCGAAAGCCCCGACCTTCGACTGTCCTGGAGGGATGAGGGCGACATTAGGCTAAGTGAACGTGGTGGTTGCTGACATGCGGTTAGCGGTGAGCAGGGGAAGGGGTGGAAGGGCTTGCCCAACTCACCTGACACGAAATCCACTTTGCACACACAGCTCCACATGACACGCTCCGATGTGTGCTAATAAAATGATGAGCGTGAAAATGTCGCTGTTCGCAGGAAGCGGAAAGAAGAGCTGTGTAAAGGGCGAACCGCGGCGAGGGGTGGTTGGGGGTGACCCAGCGGGGTTTGTGGGAGGAGATGATGTCATGATGAGGGGTCACACTCAATGGACTAGAGTCGAAGGTTCACTTCACGCATTCATCAGAGATTCTCGCTCGTGGTCCAACTTCCGGCGGACTCTGCCAATGATTTGCAATCGATTTCCGGTGGCCGATGCGGGGGAGATGGAAGAGGACAGTCGTATTGTATAGAATGGGGGCCAGTTCATAAAAGTTTGATACAAAAACAACGAACGCACATCTGTCGGATTCCCAACCATTCGAATCCCCAGATTTGAAATGAGAAAACAAAACTGTTTATTTATTTTTATATGTCTTTGTGTTTACATTGTGCATTCGTTTCTATTTGCTATCGGTGCTGGCGCCCATGTTGTTGTTGTTGTTCTTATTTCTCCCAATAGTTCTTGTTGTTGCCAAATCCCTCACGGTTCGTGGTTGCAGGTGGGCAGAAGGTGTCCGTGCTTCTGATGGAGCCCTGATGGAGGTCGGTCAGTCGGACAGTCGGACAGACGGACAGACGGACAGACGGACAGACGGACAGACGGACAGGACGGACAGACAGACAGACAGAAGCACGGCTCCGATTCTTTTGATTCCTGGAAACGGAAGCAGATATAAATAAATAATGTTTCAAATAAAAAAAATTCCCCAAATAAACTTTCCACTGAAATTGTTCTCTGAAATTCGTTTATTGTGTTCTTCAATATTTTCATCTTCCTCAGTTTGGGCCAAGAGACTTTTTCGTGGGAAAATGAAAACGATACGAAACAAGACATTCCAAGATTTTCCCCCACTTCTGGATCTATTTTTGTTTTCCTTCCGACTCGATTACGCTCGATTTCGTTCAGGCGGACGGAGCACGATTCCCTGCTAAGATCGGATTCTGCGGAAGGACCCGGGGTGACCTCGGCTCCCACCAAAGATTTCGGTTGAGTGACCGGATTAAACTAGGGAGCTCATTTTGGAGCCACTTCATCGGGAGAATCCCACTCTGCGGTTTGTCCAATCTCCATCAACCCAGATGGTGATCATCCGCCCCCCTTCCTGTGATCCTCCCCCCCCTTGTGATCCTCCCCCCTCCCTCCGATCCTCCCAGGTGTTCTGAGTTCAAAGTTCGTTTCATCTCCACCGGCAGATGAGAGCGAAAACCTGTCGCAAGTGCGGAAAACACAGAGCCACCCACAATAACAACAACAGCAATAGCAACAACAAGACCATCCACAACAACAGTTCAAGCGGAGAAACAAAACAAACATTCAACAGTTGTTTGGCCCCACTGAACACACCCTCAAGCACAAATGAGAGAGAGAGATATATAGCGCCATGGGGCGGGAGGAGGAGGTGGTGGAGGAGGCGAGAGAACCACCGGTTGACCGAGGTTGAATGAGAGAGAAAGAGCAGATGGTGTTGAGAATTACATTACACAAATAGAGAACGAGAGAGCGAGAGCGAGAGAGAGAGTGAGAGAGTGGGAGACAGATCAAAAGTCTCAGCAATCAGCTGTTGGTTTGTTCAACTGTTGTTGTTGTTGTTGCTTTTGCCCCATTTTCACATCCCACCTGCACAAACAACTGCACGCTGACGCTCGTTGTGTCGTGTTGTTGTTGTTGTTATTATTGTTGTTGCTGCTGTCGTCGCTGTAGGGGGTGAGAGAGAAAACGTCACTCGTTCAACTCGACACTCACCGCTTGGGGCAGCGTGGAGCCGAGGGCTGCTTTCAACGGGGGCTGTTGTCGCTCACTCTCTCTCTCTCTCTCTTTCGGTCTTTCTCTCTCTCCCGTTGTGCGCTCTCTCTCCACGCCGTCGGCGGGCTTTTCTTCGTGGAAACGCGAGGCGGACTTCAGTCGAAGCACGATTGTGAAATCGTTCGGTTCGATCGGTTCTCTCTGTGTGTGTCCGGCCGGCTCCAGCTGCTGCCACACGACGTGTTTCGTTGGCGCGTTCGGCGAATCCTCCACGACCTGCCCGAAATCGAGACAATCAACCGCGTGCGTGTGTGTTTTTGTGTTTTTATTGTGAGTGTGTGTGTGTGTGTGTGAGTCCAGTCGATGCATTCGAAAAATTGCAATGTGGTTTATTCAAAATGCAAGAGGCGAAGTTTGACTTCCTCCTCCTCCTGTGCTGCTCTCGAAGAACTCGTGTCGAATCTCCTGTCGTTAGTCAAATTTCTCAGGTCTCTCGTGCGGCCGTCAAATCTCGTTGTGATCGAAAGCGATCGGAAATCGGGAAAATCCAGGTCCTCATTGGGGTGGAGGACGACGTCTGTCCGTCCTTCGCTCCTCCCACTTGAGTCCAATCTGCAGAAGCACTCGCAGAACGTGTCCGATTTGCCAAATCTCTCATTGATTGCATCCGATTTGGAGAAGCACTTAGAGTCCATGTCCATGTTCTTCCCACGCATTTCCATCGCTTCGTTTGATCTTATCGCGCGTTGTACGCTTCCAATTGCCGGCATAATTGGCGTAATTGATTGAACCACTGCAGACCCGCTCGCTCCCGGTCGCGATCCCCAGTCGCCACCGCCGACCGCGAGTCACTCGTGCATGATTTACGCTCTGCGGTCGACTCATTACGCTTACGCCGGAGATGCGCGAGTGCATCGTAGCGCATCGCATCGCATCGCATCGGGACGCAGCTGCAGTCGCTGCGACAATTAATTTAGCCGGCAATTAAGCCGTCGCCCGGCGGCGGGGAGGACGTCTGCCGGCCCCATGGAGCCCACCTACGCCGCTAGCGGGATACCACAAGCATCGTCTTCACGCCTTCCATCCCCCCACCACCCCCCACAACCCCGGCTATCAGCGATTTTATTAGACATTGTCGACTTTTATTAGTCACAGCAGCAGCAGCAGCCGGGCAGAGGAAGCAACAATCACAAGTGCGCGAGTACATCTGGTACATCTGGGAGATAAGCGTGCAAAATATGGTCCATACGTGTGATAAGTGCTTGCCGAGTGATTTGTGGCGAAACCACAAATTGTTTCGCTGTCTCGCGGAATCCGCGGAATCCGACGCACCGACCCCGCACCTCTCTCTTCGATCGACAGACAGACAGACCTTCGCGTTTCTCACCTTCCATTCGATTTGTTTATCTCTTTATCTCACGTTCACCTTCGACAACGTCGCGAGCTCTTCGAAAGATAAACGCCGTTGATTAAAACATGTCCACCGTGTCGTGTCAGAGCTTATTTAGTAATTGGTATCGAGAAGTTGGTATCGAGAAGTTGGTATCGAGAAGTTGGTATCGAGATCTTGGTATCGAGATCTTGGTATCGAGAACTTGGTATCGAGAACTTGGTATCGAGAAGTTGGTATCGAGAAGTTGGTATCGAGAAGTTGGTATCGATAACTTGGTAACGAGAAGTTGGTAACGAGAACTTGGTATCGAGAAGTTGGTATCGAGAAGTTGGTATCGATAACTTGGTATCGATAACTTGGTAACGAGAAGTTGGTAACGAGAACTTGGTATCGAGAAGTTGGTATCGAGAAGTTGGTATCGATAACTTGGTATCGATAACTTGGTAACGAGAAGTTGGTATCGATAACTTGGTAACGAGAAGTTGGTATCGATAACTTGGTATCGAGAAGTTGGTAACGAGAAATTGGTATCGAATACTCATCGAGATTCCGCATTAAAGTCTTCTCCATTCGTCTCCGCCTCCGATTCAGACTCTTCGAGGCGCTTCCTCGAAGGGTGTTTTGCAATTCCAATTCCAGCAAAAAAGTGGTTTCTCTTTATCATTGGGGTGCAGTTAAAAGGCACCAAAAATAGAAATAGACACGAGGGTTGCGAATGCTTCACTTGGGATCTCGGGATCTCTTGCAAGATTTCCACGACCTCCTCCTGTCCTCGGTTTCGTCGTTCGTAAATCCGTTGCACATCCATTGCTTGCGGACCCCATGCACGAACAACGACAACGACATCGTCGTCGACGTCGTCAACATTATGATGATCATGAACATGTCCCCCGCAATGACATCAGCTTTAAATTGGGAATGACGTTCGCCCCGGTCTCCACTTTCAAGCGGATCATAATTTAAGACTCCAAACCTCGCGGTCGTTTTGCATATAACATACACGAATATATGTATGAATTGTATGTATGTATGTATGAATTGTATGTATGTATGAATTGTTTGTTTGTATGGATAATAACAAACAATGAACATAAGAAATCGAGACGTCGTTTCGCAGCACTCGACACATGGTGGGGTGCTGCAGTCACGAGAGTGACGCAAAGTCAGGAATAGGATCGAAATAAAACCGTATGAAAGACGTGTCTTCATCTTCTTGTCATCATCACCCTGCTCGACAGCACCCTGTGCACAGTTCACCCGATCCTCCCCACAGTTCAATTGAAGCTCCCCTCAATTTACTTGTTGCTCCTCTCAATTTACTCGATCCTCCCCTCAGCCACCCGATCTCCCACTCAGTCCACCCGATCCCCCACTCAGTCCACCCGATGCTCCACGCCGAGGCGTCGAATCCCCGAGATTGAGTGGAGTCGCGGGAGCCGCTTGCGCAAGTGTTGATTTACGATTGGTCCCCCGAGTGAAACGATCCAACGATTCGTCCTTCAACCCGTTCTCCTTGCGCTCTCTCAATAAATTGGAGCGAGCTCCCCTTTGTGACCAGCTCTTCTTTATAGCGGGCTCCCCTTTATGTGCGGGTCGAACGAACGCTCGCGCCGAGATTTGTCGAAACTGGAGCAGTTCAAGGTCTCGTCAATTGACGACGCGGGTTGCGGCACCTCGCGTTTGATTTAATTGGAAATTGATAACCGTCTCCCCTCCATTGCATCGTCGTCGTCGTTATTGTCCCACTGACTAACTGACGCATTGACGCATTGTCAAAGCGATAAGCAAAAGCCAAATCGCTGTGCCATTGGCCACTTGCAGCGCGGCGCTCGTGAATTAATTAACGCGTCCCTCGGCGCGTTCGGCGCTTGACTCACGCTCTCGCTCATTTCCGTTCGGTTGTGTGCGATAACTCGAGCACAGTGGTTTATTTGCGATCACCACTGGCGGTGGGAGGCGGACCGAGGGCCGGGGGGCGGCAGCGCGTTCCGCGTTTCAATCGAGCCCCAGCCTGCGAAATGTCAATTGAAGCTTGGCTAAACTTTTAATTGAACTTGTTTGCGTTTCGTCGGGGCGAAACATATGGTTGGCAATTCCATAGAAAAGCGATTATTAGTGGAGTATTTCAACCAACCGCCTCCCTCTCTCTCTCTCTCACTCTCTCTCTGACTGTCTCTCTCTCTCCCTCGGAGAAAGAGAGATGTCTCGCTTGACACTGAAATCCCGAGAACGATCGATTCTTGGATACTTCATCATTGTGGCTGTGGTTCACACACAGGAACCTCTCTGAAACGAATGTGGCCGATAAGTCTGCGAACTCCCTGAGTCACTGAGCGCCGCTCACAAAGAACAGCATTTCATCAAAACCCTCGCGACGGTATTTCCATAACTTATCACCCAAGTGTGTATCTCGAAGAAAGCTGTTTTCGCAGTGCAAACAACATCTGCGGCCTCCTTCAGAACCCGCGACGAAATCCACACGATCGAAAGCTCGACTTTCGAAGAAATTCTTCCGCAGACGGAAGACGACGACAATGTTTGGCGGATTTCGAAACTTCAAGAATTTCATCGACGATTTCATCCTCGACCAGAATAAACTTTGATTCACTTACCTTTGATTTGATTTCATTTCGTTTAGTTTCGTTCTGTTTCATGTTCTCGTCGTTATCTCTTGGCTTGGTTGTTGCCGTTGTCATCGTCATTGTTATTGTTATTGTTGCTGTTCCTTGGTGTTATTGTTGCTGTTCCTTGGTGTTATTGTTGCTTGTTGTTATTGCTGCTGTTCCTCGATGTTATTGTTGTTGTTCCTTGTTGTTATTATTGCCCCAACCTTCCTGAGCAAGCGAAGTATTTTTACACACGTTCCTCGGCTGAGTGGATGATTCCTTTCTTGCTCCTAATCTTCATCGAATTGTTATTTGGCATTTCTCAGCGATGACATCACGCCGAGGGCCAAATCTTCCCCCGGCCCCCCCGCCATCGATTGTCGGAGCATTGCCCGTCTTATCGCCTCAATTTAAAAATATCATGCGAACCTTTTCAATTTCCTCATTTTCGTTCCACTCCTCGTTGTTCGCAGGGGAGGTCGGGGGGTTTCCGCAGTCTTCACATTGGTCACAATATCAACTGCCCCGAAGACGACGAGCCTTAAACGAAAGCAGCGAACCCCAAAGTTGTCAGAGCGTCGCACCCGCTCCCCTCAACCCTGGCCCAAGTGAAAATTTAACGCAAAATTAAGTTCGAATGGATTCGAACGCTGCATAATTCGAGGGTCGTCGTCGAAGCCCATTACGACGAAAGGGTTTGCTTCGTCGTCATTTTGTCGCGATTCACTTGGGTTCTTTTTTCGGAGGACGTTTAATCCTAATGGCGGGCGAGTGAGGTCCGTCCTTCTAATTGACGTCGACGTTCGCAATTATCCACGGTCTGCTCCATTTAGTGTCTGCAGAAATTGGGGAGACATCGAAGTGGACAGTTGAAAAGTTGAAGTCGACAAAACTGACTGCGACTAGATAAAGTGGACTAAAAGTCCACAAGTTGAATTAAACCAAATTAAGTCTACAAGTCTGAAGTCCTTCATCGGTGGCCAGAACCAGGACGAGGCGACTTCCGTAGTCCACATTCCTTTCATCGCTGAAATTCGGAAGCAACTGCAGCCCAATCGAGTGGGCGGCAGCGATTGTGGTGCGCGCATTTATTTGTTTTAAAACCCGGCAAATATTTGGGGGAAATATCTGTGCGCACAGGAGAAGAGCTCTGTTTTCTTTCCTGGGGGCGAACCGTGTGATTTCGCGCTCATTGCGGTGTTTTGTTTTTGTGTGTCGGTGATTCGTTTGTTTTTTATTTGTTTGCGCCAACGGCCAAATAAACAATTCAACAATTATGATTTGTTTACAGAAGCTTCCACCGCGAATTCCGCACCGACATTTCGGCACACGTCATCGTGCCGAACGAATAATCCACATTGTGAATAAAAAAAAACAATACATTTTGGTTGCAATTAAACAGCAATTAATTTCGAAATCATCGATTCCGAAAGTCTGTGTCGAGTGTTTGATTTGAATTGAAACCACGAGCCAAAACCATCGCCTCTGAAGTTGAAGTTGTTGTTGTCAATGCGATGATGATGCCAGGTGGCTCGAACCTTCTCCGCGAGTAAAATGGTGAAAATGCTCGACCTGGATCGCCACTCAGAATGCCCCCTGGGCGAGGCCCTGGCGTCGCCGCAGGTGCCCTGGACCGGCCTGCGATACGCCTGCCTCAAGGTGCTCCACGCCTACTGCAAGGTCTTCGACCGGAAGGACATCCATGATCTCATCGTAAGGTAAGCGGTCGCCGACGGAGGACGGGTTTTTCTATCGCCCTCGAAGGATTCTGAAGGGGAATCAGTGTGACGAAGTGGAAGCTGGACCATGCTGGGTCGACGCGGCGGATCCAACTGTGCTAACTGAAATCAAGCTGTGAATCATTTGTGAGTGGCTTCCACTACTGGCCGCTGAGACACTCGCTGTGCCTAACAGAAAAGCTTCAAGTGTCGAAAGCACACTGTTGTTAAAGTGTTGATAACAGTGCCTGAAAGTAGGCAACATATTTTTTGCTTCATGTTTGAACCAATCAGGAAATCCCCATTTCGGAAGAAGTTTCATTAGAATGTCTTCAAATTCGCATTGAAATCGATTAGGACGATGATGGTACACACGGCGTATGAGTGATTAGCAATTCCATGTTACTCACACGCCTCGTGACCTAGAAATTACTATAAATACCTCCCTTAACTCTTTTAGTACCCAACCATTGAGATCACAATTTTTAAATTATTCTCCTTTTTTTTGTATTTCCAGAAAAACCTGCAAGTCTTGCAAGTGTTCGCGCGAGGCGCACGCCATCTACCACGAGCAGTTGGCCTCGGTGCGCGAGCGCATCGGCATCAACCTCATTCCGCCCACCCACTGGGAGTCGGATCCGCGCGAGTTCGGCTACACTTGGGTGCCGCCCGGCATTCGCGCCTCCTCCAAGATCAACCGCTACTTCGAGCAGTTCCCCAAGGAGAAGGTGCCCAAGATTGGGACCGACGGCGAGCGCTATCGCGAGCACCAGATCGTCTGCCAGCTGCCGAAGCAGGATCTCTCGCTCGAGTACTGCAAACACCTGGAGCCCGAGTATCATGCGTCGTTCGAGGACTTTGTGGCGGGCCGCAATGAAATCGCCTTGGACATTGGTAAGCAATTATTCACTTGACTTCTTCCTCTCCACATCACTGACCACTAACTTGGCCTCCTCAAGGTTACGTCAAGGACGCGCCGCACGACTCGGACTGCGTTCGCTGCCAGCACCCCATCGACAAGGGCGAGATGACCGTGGTCGCGCCCAAGATGGACGACAGCATGACGTGGCACCCGAACTGCTTCGTCTGCAGCACCTGCGAGGAGCTCCTGGTCGACCTCACCTACTGCGTGCACGAGGACAAAATCTACTGCGAGCGCCACTACTCCGAGATCCTGAAGCCGCGCTGTAACGGCTGTGATGAGGTGAGTTCGCAAACCATTTTCGGGTTATGTTCTATATAAGACAATGATACCAACATCGACATCAACACCAACCGCACACAATCCCATCCCCCCTGGTCGAATATAAAGACCTCACTCCATCGACATCACACGGCCGTAAAGTTTTTTCGTTCGACTTTCAATTATTTTTAATTGTCGCCCGAAATTTTAGGGGGTTCATGTCAAAGCGTAATTCGAACCCATCGGCAATTAACGAGCAGCGATATAATTTTAAAACCCCACCTCGGTCCACCTCCATCCCCTCAGGATACAGGATATGAAGACGCACCCATCTTTGACCGGGTTTATTGCGATTTCGAGAACCGTTCGCTGATAAAAAAAAAAACCTCAGCCCGATTGCATTCGCAGTTGAGGTGAGGCGACCTTTGGGACCAAGCCTTCTTTACGAATGACCTCACGGTCGATCTCCTCACCACCCGTTGTCAATGGGTTTCCTCCCATGACTTGGTCCCTTCTCAGCAGTATTTGGGCCCCAACCCTTGTCGTCGTTGGCAGCCGTGAGTGATGACAGAGCGCACGTTGCGCATGTTACTTTTCGATTCTCCTTCGTGGATTCTCTTCACTCTCTCCTCTGTCCTTCGTTCGAATGAAGGTCGGATCCGCGCACCAATAATCCGCTAAGTACTATCGTGTCACTCTTGTTGTTGTATCCCGAGTGTGAAGATGAAGACATCGGTCTAAGAGTTTCCGGCGCCGAGTGAAATATCATTTCGACCTAGAAGTGAAAACCGGAATTTTTATTAAGTGAAAAATCTATCGAGATCTCTTTGGAAGACGTAGTGAGTTTGTAAAAGAAATAGAAAACCGTGTTTTGAATATAATCATATCAGAGTAATTAGTTCGCGAATTGAGTTTCTTTGAAAACTAATCTCGAGGTGAGAAATTATTTGAAAAAATCATAAATTATGGATTTATCATATACACCTATGAACAGTGATAAACAATAATTTTGTAGTACCATCTGATTCCCTTCTTCACTCACTCAATCATTGGATGCTTGTGTTGATGGACTGGAATGGAAGTCGTCGAAGACGTAGAAACCAAATTGAAAAACAATTAAAATGTCCATCAACAGAAGGCTATGATTGGCAGGTGTTTGTGTGTCGAACAGAATGTTTATGTTTTCGTTTTGATTTATTTGTATAGCATTTGGCATTGACACGATGAATATATGTATGTATGTAGAGATATATATGTATGCGGATATATATACTCATATGTGTGTCAGATTTTATAAATATTGCCATTGTTTCACTTTTCTTTTCATTCGCACGATGTCGATTGGTTTCGTGATATTTGGCAATAGGATGGGTTGAATGCAAGGAAAACCTTGAAGGAGTGAATCGATCGAGTCACTGCACAGTGGGCTAAGGATTTATCAATGAAATCCTCTTCAGAGGATTTTCCCTCGATCGCGTTCCACTTGACATTGAAATCCTGATCTCCCAGAAGTCTCTGATCTGCTCCAACCTTTGCCAACTACCTCACAGTACCCGACCTCAGACCCCGGAATAAGGGGTGACATGTTCTTAGCCGGTTCATTCGGATCCGTCTGCTGTCTGGCCAAAATAGAAATGCTCACATAGGAACAGATATTCAGGAATAGTGGGGAAATCGCCAAAGCAGACGAAGTGCATCGCGACGCCCATTAATTAATAAAGTCCTCTCTCTCTCTTGTGCATTCGTTTATTTTTGGTGCACGGCTGGCATTGAATTTTATCTCTTGTTTTCTTCCATTTTGTACTTTCACAAATTCTCTCGTTGCCAAAAAAAAAAAAGAAAACATCCCACTGAGATTCCGAGAAACTCACCACATCTGAGACCGCGAAATCATGTCACGAAAATAAACAATAAATACTATATAGAAAACATAGTTGACCATGGCCAATTGATTGTCGCGTCAGCGTTCATTAATAACTATTTGGTCTCATTATCCACAAAGTGTGGGAAGTCAAGTACCTGAGTTCACAGAGAAGAATGAGGGATCCCAGATTTCAACAGAGAAAAGAGGGATCCCAGATTTCACACAGAAGAATGAGGAATCCCAGATTTCACACAGTCGAATGAGGAATCCCCGTTTTTTGGCTCCTTTGGACAGCTTCATGGTGATCGGTGAACATCGACGAGTTATTCGGTATTTGCTTTTGGGCGCTGGGGTCAATTGTTGTCAATTCGCCAGCGCCATCAGCGAAGTCAAACTGTTGCCGCCGGCGCTGACGAACCAGCAGCAGTTGCAACGTGGTCGCCAGCGCCGCAGTCGTTGCTGTCGTCGTCGGCGGCTGCAGCGGCGTCCGCTTTGTTGACATTTAAGTTTCACCGCCGGAGGTGGGGAGCGAGGTGGCGACTCTTCCTCCTCCTCCTCCTCCTTGCTGACACTTTCCGCCCCGACTATTTTCGTTATCTTCTGCATGTTTCTCGATCAACTCGAATCGAATCGAATCGCATCGAACCGAATCGAGCCGACCTGGCCCGAGTGGAGTTCTCGCTTTGTTCTTGATTGTCTCGATGGCTATTGTTGTGTAGTTCTTCTTCTTGTTGGGCTTTCACCAATTGGCCGCGTGATTCATTCGCTCGCGTTGGCCAAGAGCGCGCTCGAGACGATGGCCCTTCGCCGCAATTAGGACATTGCGCGCTGACTAGTCGCCAATCGATCGATCCCCACGAAGCACCTGCTCTCGGCCGCCCCACGTTGGAGCGCCGGAGACTTTCACCAACGATTTTTCGCCTTTTCTGTGTTAATTCTGTGATACCGCGCGCGGTTTTTGTGAGCACGAATCGAATCGTCAACGAGCCGTTAACTGCGAAGGCGCTGAAAATAATTCCGAAGGACTTTTAACGAGACGTCGTCATCATCGTCATCGTCGACGTTGACGTCGCTGTCGCCGTCGTTCTTCGCTGCCGTGGTGAGTTCGCTGCGCCGTCCTCGCGGCGTGGTGAACTTGGTTAATCGCAAAGTGCGCGCCGTCGAGTGTCCGTCGAGTGGCTCTCATTTGCCCCAAAGGCGAGTGCGACGAACGAGCGACGAACTTGCGGCGCAGCCCAGAACAAACGACCGACCAACCGACCGATCAAGTGAGCGAGCGTCCGCCGATCGCCCGCCGATCGACGCCCAACGGACTCCGAGATTACGAAATTAATTCGTTAATTGTTCATTCGTTCGCGAACAAACTGTGAACGCGCCGATTACGCAAGCAAAATTTTCCGTTACAAGTGGCAGCGAATCGACTCCAAGGGTCTCCGTCTCCACGAAGCCTCCGCCGCATCCTTTGCCCGACCGCCGAAGTTCGCGCCCGCCGCTGTTGCCACCATCATGGGCGAGATACTCGCGGGTGTCGGCGACCTCGTCTTCACCATGCTCGTCGGCTACATCGGGGCCCTGGAGTTCTTGTACGTGGTGCGCCACCTCTACCACTGGACCTTCCGGCACCCCAACAACGGCAGCGACAACGACAACGACAACGACGCCGACAGCCTGAAGCGACTGCAGGAGAACATGCGCCAACAGTTGGCGACGGCTGAGGCGCGCGAGGCCGACGCCGGCACCAAGGCCATGGAGGACGGCGTCCTCTACATGGACGGCTTCCGAATAGACCCGCAGCAGCAGCAAATCGAGCAGCTGAAGCAGGAGCAGCGGCTGCGCGAGGAGAAGGAGCGGCGACGCAAGGAGATCGAGGCGGAGCTGGCGCGCCAGAAGAAGATCGAGGAGGAGACACGCCAGCAGCTGCAGCGAGCCGAGGCCGAGTTGGAGCAGCAACGTCAGCGTCAGCAGGAGGCCGCCCTGGTGGAGGCCGAACGAGAAAGAGAGCGACAGCAGCGTGAGCTTGAGGAGAAGCGGGAGGCGGAGGAGAGTGCTCGAAAGATGTTGACCGCTGAGCGAGAGCGCGAGGAGGCCGAGAGGAAGAGGGAGGAGACCGAGAGAGAGCGGGAGGAAGAAGAAAGGAAGAGAGAGGAGACCGAGAGAGAGCGTGTGAAGGACGAGAGACAGCGAGTGGAGGCCGACCGTGAGCGAGAAGAAGCCGAGAGGAAGATATTGGAGGCTGAGAGAGAGCGAGAGGAAACCCAACGATTGATGGAAGAACAAGAGCGAGCCGATGAGGAGCTCGCGATGCGCCTCGTGGCAGCCGAACGCCAGAGGGAGGCCGAAGAACGCCGCCTGGAGGAGGAGCGGGAGGCCGAGCATCAACTACTGGCGACAGAGCGAGAGCGAGAACAGCTACAGATGCGAGGGGGGCGAGGAGAAGTCGAACAGGAGGAACATGAAGCCGAAGCCGCCGAGCAGTCGCAGCTGCTCCTGGACGCCGAGCGCGAGCAGGAACGCAAGCAGCGACTGAAGGAGGAGAACGCGCGCAAGTTCCTCGAGGCCGAGGAGGAGATGGTCGCGCTGCAGCAGAACCTCGAGGAGGGGGCGGTGCTGCAGCGACAGGTCTCCGTGGTCGAGGAGCCGTGCGTCCGCCGAGAGATCGCGCCACTCATGGACACCGTCGCCGTGGCCAAGACGCAGACGGTGAAGACGCAGCTCGGCCAGAACAGCGGCGACTCCAGCCCGAAGTCGCTCGTCTTCCCCGACATCTCCGACGACGGCACCTCGCTGGAGCCGACCTCCAGCCAGGTCTCCTCATTCAGCTCGCACCCCTCGGACGAGCAGACGAACCCGAGCGCCGACGATTCCGCGCCGACGATCGGGCTGGAGCGAGAGGCGCCCGACGGCGAGGACACCGCTCCCCCCCTCCAGTACACCGACGACTACCTGCGCTCCCTGGACGGCATCAAGCAACGGCCGCTCGTGCGCGAAGACGGCACCGGCCGCCGGCGGGCCTTCAAGAAGCGTCGCTCCAGCGGCAGCTCGAACTCGTCCCGCGACTCGCGCACCTCGCGCGAGGAGGAGATCCGCATGTTCACCTCGCTCGAGGAGGAGGAGATGAAGAGTGCGCCGCCGACGATGACGATGACGACAACGACGACGACGGGCGATGGCGTCGGCGACGGTGAGGGCGACTTCACTGATGGCCGCATCAAGTACTCCAGCGAGCCGACGCTGAAGGTCACCAAGGGCCACCACCACCATCGGCGGCACAAGCGCAGCCCGGCCAAGGATGCGATGAATGCGAGCAACGAGAGCCTGGGCGGCTCGCTGGAGATGCTCGGCGAGGAGAGCACCGATCCCTGGGGCGAGGTCGTGCCGGAGCACTACAAGGACACAGCATTTTGGAAGCGCGAGAAGGCCGTGTCCATCGACGAGGAGGAGCTCGACCTGGAGCGGACGACGGTCGCCAAGGAGCAGGCGCAAAACGCCCCAATGAATGTGGCCAAGGCATTATCCTTCGAGGATGCCACCGAGCCGCAGAACGCGGAGGCCCTGACGACGCTGCAGAAGACGAAGAAGAAGAAGGTCGCCGGCGAGAAGGATGAGGTAAGTGGCCGTGAAATTTGAAGAAGACTCGATTTTTGCATTCCTCCATTACATTACCGGCCATTACACAGGACACGCGACACAAGGACACGTCCGACGAAGCGACGCGGAATGATAAGAACACGAATGTAAGTTCGCCTGCTTGTGTGTGTGTGTGTGCTGTGTTGTCCCGCTGTGCTTCGCTTGCTAAACTCGCCCTAATCCCGCTTCTTGCTTTAGCTCCAAACCTCCCAAGCCACGGAGGCATCGCCATCCCCGAACCGTTCTTCGTCCTCGCCCCGCCTGCGCCGCAGCCCGCGTGTTGAGGAGATCGATCAATACGAGGAGCGGTGGAAGGAGACGGCTGGGGTTTCCACCGAAACAAGCGAAAACAAGCGAAACCACCGAAACCTCAACCGCAACAACCACCCAGACCCCGCTCTCCACCCCCAGCATCTCGGTGCTGTCCAGCCCCGACATCGGGTCCTGGCGGGACGAGCACGACCTGATGATGGAGGGCCTCAGCGACTTCTACGACTTCACCGCCTCCGCCAACCCCTCCCGCTCCCGGTCCACCTCCAGGAACCCCTCCAGGGCGAGCACCCCGTCCAACACGAAGTCGCCGTTCAACTTTCCCAAGAATGTGTCCTACGATCACGCTGAAGGCCGAGTGGAGTCTCTCGAACAGGATCAGATCGAAAATATCAACAAGGACAAGGCATATGCCGTTGATGTTTACGACGACACAGGAAGCTCCGAGGTGATCCCCATCGACAGTGGAGCTATCATAGAAATTCTGGAAGGAATTGCCTCGAAGAGGTCGGGGGCTCTTCATGAGTCCCACATGGACCAACCAACTCCATCCGCAACCAGTTTCCCAGTGAATCAACTGACAAACGTGTCCGACGTCCCCGGTCGACGAGAGGCCGATGGGGAAATGCGTGGAATCGCCTCGAATGTGCCGTCGATTTCAGTTGACGCCGCCCCCGAGGACGGCGACATGTCCAGGGAGAGTATGGAACAACTGGTCGAGTCGTTGCGTGTGAATCGCAACCGCTCTCGCTCGAGGTCTCGATCGCCCCTACCAACGGCTGACAACATTCGCCGCAGTCTGGACAATCGCCGGGAGAAACTCGTCCAGCACAACGAGGACATCTATAACCGAATGATGGAGAATTCGTCGGAGGCTGAGGTGCTAGAAGTCACCGCTGCCGAATCTTCCGAAATGAGAGTCGAAGATGGGGCTGACCACGACGACATGAACTCGTTGGTGGATTCATTGCGAGCTGATCGCAACCGGTCTCGATCGAGGTCTCGGTCGCCCCTGCCGACGGCTGACAACGTTCAGCGCAGCCTGGACTCGCGCCGCGGGAAACTGATCCAACACAACGATGAGATCTGCGAGCGACTGAAGAAGTCACAGTCGCCCGTGGACGGACGCATCGAGTCACCAGACATCGTTCAAAAACCCACCACCCCCGATTCTGCTCATCCACCACCATCCATCTCGGTGGAGTACGTGGAGGAAGACTCGAGCACGACGCCGATCGTGGTGGAGGCCGATTGTTCGCAGGATAGCGTCATGGAGCGCCTTGTGGAGTCTCTGCGTGTGGCCAGAGCCAATTCCCGATCAAGGTCCAAGTCGCCGATGCGCCTCCCGAGCGATGCAAATATGGCCCACAGTGTGGAGGCTCGCAAAGCGAAGCGGATCCATCAAAACGAAGATCTCTTCGAGCGGCTGATCGAGCGCTCCAGAACTCCGGAGCAACAGCTGGCGGTCGAGTATGTCTACGAGATCATGGAGAGCACCGACGACGAGGCCGAGGCGGAGGAGGAACATCGCTCCACGATGCAAGTGCCGCGCGGTCGATCCCGATCTCGCACCCCCTCCCGATCGCGTTCCCTCTCGCCTGAGCGATCTCCAGTAGATGTTGCACAAACTGGCGAGAAGTACGAGTTCCACTCACGCCCCAACACAAGGCCGAACTTCGAGGACAACGACGTCCGTCCCAGTGGCCGACGGGCGAACGTCAGCGACTACTACGACTTCCACGAGATGCTGAACATGGAGGCCTCGCGCAACAAGACGTTGTCCAAGAAGGAGAAAAGTGAGGGAGATCTCGATACGGAGCTGGCGGCGAGGCAACGACTGGTGGACGAAGATGCTCTGCAGAAGTTGAGTGGGGCCTACGAGGAGATCGAGCTGCGCACGCTGACACCAACCACCGACCAAACGGAGGAAAAGGATGAAGAATCGGACGGGTTGGGACCGATTCTGAAGAAGGATCGACTGCGTCAGCTGAAGTGCACGCCCACCACCCCGGACTACGATCGATCGGTGTCGAGCGAGTGGCAGGACGTGCAGCGGATCAAGGACGCGATGTTGGCGAGCGGCTTCAAGCGGTCCACCTACGTGGGCGAATCCATGGATCTGGGCAGCGAGTTCGAGGAGCTGCGCTGTGAGACGGCGGCATTCCGTCGATCGCAGAGCCGCAGTCGCTCACCGGACAGAGACGGAGAGACGGAGCTGGTGGCGATGGCTCGTCGACGGGGGGAGGAGAAACGTCGGATCCAGGACTCGATCCTGGCCGAGATCACAGCCGACTCCAAAAATCACCAGGATGGCGAAACTCGTCTGGGAGCGAAACCGAAAGCCGATCGCCGGAAGTCGTCGGGGGAGGTGGAGCGGTCGACGTCACAGGAGTGGGCGGACACGATGCGCCTCAAGGACCAGCTGCTGCACAGCGGCTTCCAGCGCTCCACCTACGTCGGCGAGTCCCTGGACATGTCCGCCCAGTTCGAGGACATGCGACGCGATGCCGCCGAGTTCCGGCGATCGCGCAGCCGCAGCCGATCGCCGCTGGACGCCGAAGAAGAAGCCGCGGTGGCCGAGATCGAGGAGGAGGCGGTGAAGCGCGATCTGCAGGACCGCATTCTGGACGAGATCGAGAAGACGACGATCAGCTTTCAGGACTTCTCGCGCCACCTGAACGTCGACTTCTTGGACAGCGAACGGCGGGCGTCCGACTCGGCGCTGATGCAGAAGCCCGAGATTCTCTTCCAGTTCCAGGACAACGACGCCGACCCCGACATGGACATGGAGCCCGAGGAGTACCATCACTATCGGCGCTTCTCGCTCTTCCAGGACACGCCGGTGGAGGAGTATCCGAGC
This sequence comes from Coelopa frigida, assembly GCA_017309665.1. Lineage (NCBI taxonomy): Eukaryota > Metazoa > Arthropoda > Insecta > Diptera > Coelopidae > Coelopa > Coelopa frigida. The sequence continues at coordinate 20,438,899 of CM029563.1, forward strand.
GACGACTTCGTCTACGTGTCGCAGGTCGAGGTGCGCACCCTGAACGGCACCAGGACCTGGACACGCGAGGACTTCTACAGCGACGACTTTAAGACCACGAGTCGGAGGGCCGGGGGCCAGGTGGAGTCCTCGGAGGAGGAGGATGAGAACGAGGAGAGCTTCGTCGTCGTCGAGGAGATCATCGATGTGGAGGAGGTCGTCAATGTGGAGGAGGTCGTCGATGTGGAGGAGGCTGCCAACGACAACGAGGACACCGACGGCAGCGAGGACGAGCGACGCACGGTCGTCGACGTCGAGGACGAAATCGACGAGGACATCTGCGACTTCAACGAGCGCGGCCCGGCGGACGAATCGCACCACGAGCAATCGGAGTGCGAGGAGGCCGACCGGGAGGTGGATCGTTATGCGGATAGGATGGCCGATGATTGGAAGGACGTCGGCGACGATCTGCTCTACTACGGGAATGTGCCCGAACCTGATCCCGAGGATGAACCAGAGCAGGAGGAGGGCGCGGTGGGGGGCGGCTTCATCAGCGGCGAGGGAACGCCCTACTCGGACTCGGACTCCTTCGCCATCGATCAGATCTACGATGATGCCATCCGCAATCGGAAACAGTCGGGCATCCTGCGCGATTACGACTGCATCCTGCAGGAGATGCAGAACAATGGAGGCGATGCATCGACCAATCGGGGGGCCCAAGACGGCGATCGCTATGCGTTGTGGGCCAAGACCAGGCAGCTGGAACGACCGGGACCCGTGCGCGGCGCCGACTCCTCGCTGAGCTTCATCGAGAGCGAGCGACGCTATTTGAGCGATGCCACGACGACGGCGCGGAACTCGGCGCGCTTGCGATCACGCTACGGATACGTGCCGGTGTTGCAGAGCAACAACATCTGCTGTGTGGAGGAACTCGAGGTCGATCTGGACTACAAGCCGAAGCGGGAGTACAATTGGCGCAAGAACTTCAAGCTGGAGGACGAGGAGAATCGGAGGGGAGCAAACAATACAGAGAACGATGGAACAATCGAAGAGCTCCAGGGTGAGGAGCTGCTGGAGGAGGTGGAGCTGGTGGGAGCAGAGGGAAGTGAGACGTTGGTCCAGCACTTGGAGACCCGGAAGTTTAGTCTGGGAGGCGAGAGCATCACGCTCTTTTCGCGCAGTCCCGATCGCGAGCTGTTGGCCGGGGTGATCGAGGAGGATTCGGTCAGCACGCAGTATGCCGAACCGGAAGAGGCTTCGATTGTTGCTCCACCACCGCAAGTGGACCAGCCGAAGATGAAGAAGAAGAGCAAGAAGAAGACACGCAAGGGGTCGAAGGGCAGCATCGACAACGCCGCCGCCGCCGCTGCCGCCAAGGACGAGGACGAGGACGACTCCGAGAGCCAAGTCTACAGTCGACGCAGCAGCAGCATCCAAATGGACCAGACGGATTCGCCCAAGCGCAAATCGCGCTCACGCCGCAGCTCTCGCAGCAGCCTCGTCAACGACGATCCCGCTGAGCTCTTCTCGCCCCGCAGCAGCCTCGGCGGCGCTGAACCTCTGGCGTCGGAACTCAATGGCTCCGAAGCGATGGCGTCTGCGAACAAGAAGAAGACCAAGAAACGCAAGAAGGCCAAGGAGACGTTCGCACACGAGCCAGAGATCCAGGAGGAACCCGCCGTCGTCGTCGCCGCCGCCTCCGTTGCGCCCTCGCATCCGACCCGGGTGTCGCTCCAACTGACGCCCGAGTCCGCCAGCGCCAACGTTCTCTCCACCCTGAGTCCACAGCACAGCGTCTGCGTGACTCCCGCCTCCATCGAGGAGACCGAGGAGTTGAACGAGAGACCTCGGCCGACCGACGCTGTGGCTCCACCTCCATCAGCAGCAGCAACCAGTCCCAGACCCATCGAGAGCTTCGACATACTCAAGGACGGTAACTTGTATCCCTTGTTCTGAGCTTCGCCTAAACCTTCGCTATGGCCTCCACCTTCGCTATCGCCTCCGTCCACGCCTACGACCACGCCCCCGCCAAACCCAAGTAACTATGAGCATGCCGTTTATCGCTTTGAATACATCACAAATATAATGATGAGCCTAGTGTCATGTGATTGAGTTATTTATTTATTTATATATTAATTATTTATTCTCTATTCTCTTATAGACATATTCATGAAACACACGTAGAAATGTCCAAGTCACAAAAATATATACCTGCATCCAGTCCGTCCTTCCCCGCTGAATGAACGCAACGCTATGATCAATATTCAAAAGACAATAAATACCATTCACGAAATATATATACGACCTTCGTTTACTTATTGCTTATACTATTATTTACTCTATATACTATCATTATATTCTTACTTATTATGCTATCGAAACGAATCGTAGTTTTAAAGTTATTTACATTTAATACCGTAGTTCAATAAATCGAAGACTATTCGCAATGAAAACTCTGCTACTCTGGTATATAGATTTAAGGGTGTGTTGGTGATGGGATCCATATGTGTGTGTGATGAACTTCTAGTTGGCAATGATCTGCCTGGTATCGACAGCATCTGATCTCAACTCGAACGCAGGAACGCGGACGTGCATTTCCAAAGGTTAACGAGACACCGACATCGTATTTTCGCACCCGGCCGATTAATTTCGCATTTCCTCCCGATCTCCACAACATTCTCGCACTCTCGTCGTGATAATGCCCTGAATAGAAGACCCGAAAATAGATGCGATGCCTTCACCCTTTGTTGCTTCTCTGCTCCTAATTTATCATTGGCTCATCTCATTGATTGTCGATGGCAACATGTGTGTCTGGGTGTCGGCTGCATTGTCTACTTCTGGCCAGCATCCATCAGACGACCGAGGGGCCGAAATGTCGGGTCACTTGTCGACTGTACCGAGCGAGTGAGCGAGTGTCTGTCGTCGAATAATTGTATTGGGCGGTGGACATGATTTGTTCTTGTTGCCTCCATCTGTCGGAATGTCGGTGGCGACTGTCAGTCAGTCAGTCATTGAATCCATCCATCCATCCATCCGACCGATCGACCAACATCGTGCCAAAACGGATGTCTTCAAAAATAATGATGGCCCAGTTCCATAGATTTCTCGCTCGCTCACAGTGCAGGCCAATGAATTGACACCGACCCAATGCCAATGGCGATGGGACTTGGAGTGCCAATTGCGTTGGCCACCACTGTCCGGTGTTTCCTCTTCCACGTTCGCGTTTCGAAAACAATTCCACGGCAATGTTTTCTCTCCGCCAAACGCATCTCACCCCGAGGGGACGGGGACGAGGGCGTGTGAAGCAGATGAAAGCCAAAATATTGGTTCGCGTGGGGCGTCGTCGCTGAAAACGCATTGGCGAATTGTCGAAATTCGTGTTCTCGCTCCACCCCAAACATCGGTTCACAATTTGAAAAATATCAATCAATTTTTCAATTTTCCTCCTTCGACTCATGTATTTTTGTTTTCGCATTCGTTCTACTCTTTGAGGAGTTCTTTGAATGGTCGCCGCTGCTGTCAGTCGAACTGTCGAAATGACAAACAGCAGACACCGAGTTCTCAATATTGAGATCTTGAGATTTGCATTCGTAAACAAAGTTCTAGGCTTTCATGCATCACCCTGGCTGGCTGGCTGAGATGGCCAGAAATAGTAAACGTAGCCGCCCTCTCGCCACAAAAGTGTGTCACTTGCGCCACTCATCCGCTTATGTAACGAACGTCCCCTTCCCTCCCCTCCCGACCGCATCCAAGCGACGCGGACTCGTCATCGTCGGACACGTTCGGCTGCGTCACCCGTTGGCACATCCTTTTCAAGTGGCAGCCCATTAACTTTGACCATGCAATTTGCCTGTTTTCCCGAATACCGACCGGGACCCGAATCCCTCGTCTCGTCTTCTCCCATCCCGAAACGATTATCTTCGTCCTTCCCCACCGATGTCCGCCTCTTGCTAACAACGATAATGATGATGATGATGATGTTGATGTTGATGTTGACTTGCGATTATCATTTAGGTGAATGAAATAATCTCTGAAAATAGATTTAATAGACGCCTTAATATATTTGATCGGTTGGCGAGCAATTAAAAAACAAACGTTGTGCCGAGCGCATCTTTATTTATTACATTTATTTTTGAATCCCCGAGTCTCGAAATTTATGTGAATCGTCGGCATGGACGACTCGCATCCTCTTAGACTTTGGTGTCCACCCAGATCCACCCAGAATCCAGGCTTCGAAATCTGTCCATACCAAAAACACGATCGATCGCCTGGTTCAAGTACATACATCCATTCTTTGTACTCGTTTCGAATTCTCTATAATAGTTTCGATTCCTGGCGGCAGTTGCGGCCCGAAGTATTTCCATTCGAGATTTAATTATGGAACTTGTTTGTATTCGAAATTCGCACAGTGTGACGCACGCAATCACTTATTCTCCCCGGTGTAAAATAAATATTTGGAGGCAGATCGCTCTCGATCGATAAATAATTTCGATTTATTTGTTCTCCGGCGGAGGCGCCTGCAATTCGCCATCGGCTCCCCTCTGAAAATGGAATTCTCCACTTCCGACCAAATGCCAAATGATCACCCATGAAACGAACACAAAGCTGTTCCACATCTGTGTGTGTTTTGATATATTAAATCAATGTTTCTGCGATTTATGCGACATCTCAAAAGTAGTATAAAATTGAGATGAGCGGAATGATTTATCGTCGCCTCAATTTCCCGTGAATTTTCTCTATTGCTTGGCAAATTAACGAACGACGAACGAATCTCTTTGGGATGACAAATCCACCATCAGTCATTGCGACGACGGAAATTCCCTCGGATCCCATAAAGTACCCACATCGTTTGGAATTAAATGCTCGACTTAAACTTGAACTTGGATGGTATAAAAACAAGTCAACCAACAACAATGTCCTATGTCCAAAAATAAAGAGTTTTCATTTATTTATAAACAAACGATCGCCACCATCGCGAATTCGTTCGAAACGTATTTCGTCGTTTCTCCAACCAACATCCCTCGGCGGTGGTCGCGGTAATTTATGACTTCTTCGGGCGCTCGTCGAAAGGTGAGAGCGCGATTCGACGATCGAGGTCGCCTCACCGTCCACCCTACACCGGGCCGATCACAGGACTCTGGAGCATTTCGAATCAACTGAAAGTTAATTTTGCCACGAAGTTGTCGTCACCTATGAAACCAAAGAAAACCATGACCTCCTTCTTCTACTTAGATCGAGATGATTCCACTACCTGTGGTAGGCATTGTCTTCCCTTCCCCCCTGCTCTGGCATTTCTCGGTGTATTTGCGGCCCAGCAAACAAATAACAACAAAATAATGAATTATACAACAATTCTTACCGCACATTTAGCCTCTGAGCCAAATATTAATTGCGTGTGGCGCGAGTATTCTTCACCGGAACCCCGGGTACGAGAGAGCCGAGAGCTGCGGCCAGTCATGAATGCAAAATTCAAATGCAAAATGTAAAAAATTCAAAAATGCTCCAATTAAACGACAGACGATAAAGAAAACCACTGAAAAACATTGCGAGCAATTTCGATGAAGAATATTGAAATTTGGTAAGAAACACAAACTGCAGGCGAACCTGATGAAAACGTTATTTTTAGACAAAAGTTGTTGTCGTGATACAATACATCAACAATAACAACAATAACAATAATAATAACAACAACAATAATGACAACAACAACAATAATGACAACAACAAAGACAACAACCGACATCAACACCAACAGAAGCTTCTCCAACATGCAATTTCATTTTCTCAAAAAATATTTTTCACGATACCAACCAACGTTTCGTATATAAAAGTAAATATATGAAATAATGGGAAAACTTGAAAAGCAAATTTCATCTGCAGCCAACGAACGAACGTTCTAGATACAAGAATATTGAGATGGATGCAGGGGCCGGTTGTAGATGGACCGCTGATGCCATTCGCAAGATACTTCACATAGTTCTACTTTCGCCAAAATTACGAAAAATTCGCCAAGTTCGCGTTTGCATCGTGGTGTTATTTTTGATGTTTTTATCGATGTAGTTGATATTTTTGATGATGTTGTTGTTGTTGTTGATGATGATGTTGTTGTTGTTATTGTAAAATGAAATACCTGCCAGTCTTCAAACGTGACTGTGACCACAATCGGCGTCACCTCGTGTCGAGGATTCGCCTCGGACGGACCCTTCGCGTTGTCGCCTTCGTCGATTTGCACCTTCAATATTTGTGGATGTTGTCTTCATCATCATCATCATTATCATCTTCATCATTGCCGCCGCTTATGCAATGCATTCAAGTCTGCGCCCCGCCCCGCCCCGCCACACTCCACTACCCTCGGCCCCAATTATGAAATTCGAAACCTGCCAAAAAAGCGTTCCATGCGAGCGCTTCTACGATTCACGGTCGCCAAAGTGTGAAACATCGGTGTTCGTCGCTCGCCACCTCGACTCACCTCGTCTTGCACCCCTCAACACACCTCGCCATGCACCCGTGGCGACTCACCTCGCCTTCCACCCCCCGATTCATCTCACCTGAGCCCCTCGCAACCCCCCCCCCCCCCCCGTTTCAACCCCATCTCGCTGCAGCAAAACGTTAATTGGATGCTGATCCCTCCGATCCGGTCGCTCGTCAATTGTGAACCGCCGCGCTATTTAGGGCAGACATCTCTGTAACAAATGGCTTTGTGGCTCGTTTGAACGATCGTCCTACTTAATTTGAAAATCATTTCTGCTTCATAAATCAGACCAATCGCATTTGCATTCGGATTTGATGTGTGGAAAATACATTGCAACTGAATGCAATCACCGTCAATAAATAAAAAGCCCCGTCTCGGTGAAATTCGCATCGATCATCGATGGGATGGACAGACAGATGAACGGACGGACAAACAGACGGATGGACAGATTAAATGGGAAGCAATTAAAATGGGTTTAGGAGTGAAACCTCAACTGATTCTAGCCACCTAATCGAGAACTAAATATGGTTTAGGTTTTGATTTAGTTCATCTCCCAGAGGATGGATTCGAGGTCGAATCGCACATCTGTCCAAGGGACAAAAGTCGTGACGTAGGTTGGTGCTGGGACGTCGTAGGTGGCAACCCTATGGCAGTGGCAATGGACTCCTCGAGAATTCCGTCCGAATTCTAGCCGCCGTACTAATTACCAACTTAATGGCTTTCGAAAGGCGAATTCCGTTCCTTGCGGCCGTTGGCTTTCTGCCTTCGACGGCGAAATTGTTTCCTATTAATTCTCCCCAAACGTAAATTAGGAAAATATTATATAAATTACTTAAGTTCGGGAGGGAGGGAGGTGGAGAGGACGAGGCTAACAACCCCACGGTGCGAGATGGGTGAGAGAATCGCGAGGGGCGCGAAGCGAGGGAGGTTGAGGCGGCGAGACGAGGCGTGTTTCGTTTCTGCTTGATCTGGTTTTCGCTCGACTGTTGTGTCGTGTGCAGCGGCCACGTCGACTCCGCCAAACCGAATTCCCTCTCACTCACACAGCTCCACGTCGTTCACACGCACGCACACAAACACACGCACACGCTCGAAGAAAGCGTTTTGTTGTTAGTGTGCGAAACATTTCTCGTACGCCGAAAATGCTCGCGAGCAGACGAAATCCTATTTTCGAAAACATCGCGAGCTTCTTTCGCCCTCTCACGACTCACGCACACTCACGCATTCCGAACAAATCGACCGACCGACCGACCGACCGACCGACCGACCGACGGACGGACGGACGGACGGACGGACAGACACCGCCGGGTGCATTCGGTAAAGGTGTTCCACCGTCCAGTGGGACCGGGCTGCGGTCGGTGGGTGGGTCGGAGAGGAGAGGAAGCCACTGCTTTATTAATAAACGCCTCCCGATGTGAGATTCAATAAACAAAGTTTCGCCGAATCTTTGTAGCTTGTGTTTTCGAAGTTCCTACGAATTGCAATTTCAGTCCCCCCAACGCCTCTCGAGAGGATCGTGTCGAGGGGTGGATGGCAGGCGTGGAAGTCATCAAACTTTTACGACCAGTTTGCATTTATTTTCGTCCATGCAATAAGAATAATAATTATCCGGAGATCACTCGATGGCGGTGTCGGTGGGATGGGCGTAATCGGAGCACTGAGGACAACGTCTGGACGTCTGTCCAATAAGAACCGATCTCAATTTCGATCTGGGCTCTAGAAAGGAAACTCACAATTAGTCCTATACTCTGGGGAAAAGAAAAGAAGGGAAAAAGAAAACTCACAATTTGTCCCATCCTCAGGGGATGAACACCCATCACTCTTGTCTTCTCTGGAGGTTCAGACGACTCCTTTGATTCATGGTCCTGATTGTAAGATCGCAAAACAGACGTCCTTCCGGTGGTTGTGTCCGGGGTGCGCTCGTTTGAAGGATTTGAATGGCTTTGTTGAAGCCCCCACTGCCATAGTCTGACGACGGTTTCTCTCTCTCCATCTCTCTCTCTCCATCTCTCTCTCTCTTTGCCCCCTCTCGCCGCCGCTCTCTCGCGCGACAGACCGCGCGTTGCTCCGTGGCAATCATCGAAATAGATTCTAATGTGTATCCGACAGCCACAAGTGCGATCGCCTCCATGCGAATTTCCCCCACTCGACCCTGCCTCCCTCCCTCCCCCTCTCTCTATCTCCCCCATCGCCCTCGTCTCTCTCGCATTCTCTCCCTCGCTCTCTCTCTCGCTCTGTTTCTGCCGCTGTATCCGCCTGGCCGAGGGGCGCAAGATATTTTTACCCAAGATCGATTTCCACGGCTTTCCACCGCGAGAGAGGCAGACTGAATGACTGACTGACTGACTGGGATAGTGAGAGAGAGAGAGAGAAGAGTGAAGAGAGAATGGGAGCGCGAGCGGGCAGAAGAAGAACAAGAACAAGCGACATGTCGTTCTTTCTTTCGAACTGAATGCGAGCGCCGGCGAAGACAATTTAGAAAAATATTCGAACACGACCCGAACGCAGGCGGCAGTTGGTATTTCGACTCGAGGAAGTTGAAAACGTTTTCGAAACGACAGCCCAGTGAATTCGGAACCCCGGCAGCCAGATCAGATCAGATCAGATCAGATCAGTCGGTCAATTGCGGTGCGGAGCGGTACAGAGCCAAAATCAGTCGGTCGCGTTCAGTTTATCGTTGAAGTCCCAGAACCCAAAGCAAAATCAAAACCAAAACCATCCTAACAAATCGAAACGAATCGAATCGAATTGAATTGAATTGTCGTTGAAATGGCTGACGTCGAAGTGATGCAAACGATCTCCACGGAGGTGAAGAAGTCGCGCAAGGTCAAGAAGACCTCGAAGCGCCGCGAGTCGCAGGAGCAGGTCTCCGACGTCCAGATCACGGAGGTCGACCAGGCCACTGAGGAGAAGGGGTACGTGTCGTTGGGTGGCCCGGGGCCCGAGGACCCCGAACGGAACGGCCCGAATGACCGATCGGACCGTGGCCCGTTCCTCGCGAGCCCCGGACGGATTTTTGTATTTTGGAGTATTTTTCGTGGCATGGCGAGAATGAGACTGGAGTCCCGAAGTGTCGGAGTTTCTCCCGTCGAGGACCCAAGTTCTCGGAAAAAAACATAACATCGACTTTTCACTAATTTTTTGAAAAAAATTCTCCATTGGAGCTAAAAATAAACATTCGAATCCAAACAAACGAAGTATCCATTGAATGCTCTTTCCCCGGAAAGACATTCAGGGCTCACAGCAGACAGCACAGATATACTTCTCTCTCTCTCTCTCTCTCTCAGTACAGTACTCTGATTCCAATACCACTGGAAAATATATTCCAAAATACTCAAAACCCCCCACAAGCGACACGTTTACTCCTTCGACTTATCGCAAGGTATCTAGAAAAACACCCCGAAAATACGGTGGCGAGAATGCCAAAAGTGACAAAAAAACACAACAAACAGTTAAACCAACAAACCAAACAAACAAACAAACACCCAAACCTACAAAAAACGCACAAACCAAACAAAAAAAACGTCCAAACCAACAAAAAAAATACGTCCAAACCAACAAAAAAATACGTCCAAACCAATAAACACTCAGTTTTGCAAACACCTACAAAGGATCAAACGATCCCACCCACACGAACTCACGCCCACTCGCCCAACACCACCACCAACAACCACACGAATACACGAACTAATTGAAAATCGGGGAAACCCCCGTCGTCGTCGTAGTCCGAAGCCCCGTTTTTAAAGCCTCGCTCTTCCCGTTTCAGTTAATTTTCAGCGGCGAGTACACGAAGGCCATGAACAAGGACTGGCACTCGGGCCACTTCTGCTGCTGGCAGTGCGACGAGAGCCTGACGGGTCAGCGGTACGTGATCCGCGACGATCATCCCTACTGCATCGGCTGTTATGAGAATGTGTTCGCGAACACCTGCGAGGAGTGCAACAAGATCATCGGAATCGATTCGAAGGTGAGTTTCTCAGGGGGATCGTGGGAGGGCATTGGGATTCATTAGAGTACATTGTGGGAGTATATTAGGCCCATTTCCAAAAGAAGTAATATCATAATTTTATATACAGTGGTGGTCCAATATAACGAATGATATAATGTCCAGGATTCGTTCGTTATATCGAAATACATATTTCTTTTCATAAATATTAGCATAATAGCAACTTAAACTCTATTTGTATTATACTAACTCATTTATTAACAAAAAACGGAAAAAATTACATATATGAACAAAATTATTTATTTTTAGAAAAAAAATATTTTTTTTTGTACTAGAATTCGTTATTTAGTCATCAATGGACTAGGATAAGCGTTCGTTATACTGGACATTTGTTATATCGACATTGGTTATACTGGAACACCACTGTAGTTTGATTTGGGTTAATTTCGAAATTTATAATGATTATTAATATTTAACCTTCTCAAAAATTTAAAAATAATTCAGCCTTTTAAACATGACAATTTTTCTTAACTTTATCAAAACTAAACGATATAAAAATTAAATTGAATTTATCATTGAAAAATGTTAAAAATGTAAATCAAAAATTATTATTAAATTATATTCAAATAAATATGCAGTAAAATTGATAAAAAATTAAATTAAAAATGAACATAAAATTAAAATCAAATTTTTAAAATCATAAATTAATTTCCATTGAATTATATCAAAATTAAATTAAAGTAAAATATATATAAAAATAAAATTTAAAATCAGAAATGAATTTGAATAAATTATATCAAAATTTAATTAAAATCCATAAAGATTGATAACAAATAAAACTAAAAATTCACATTTTAAAATCAAATATTATTATGATGAAAGACAATAAAATTCTTTAAACCCCACAAAGCATTGAAGGCATAATATGGCTTTCAATTGAAACTTCCAATACCTATAACCCGTTCCCTGTACTTCCAGGATCTCTCCTACAAAGACAAGCACTGGCACGAGGCCTGCTTCCTGTGCTGCAAGTGCCATCTGTCCCTAGTGGACAAGCAGTTCGGGGCCAAGGCCGACAAGATCTACTGCAGCAACTGCTACGACTCACAGTTCGCCTCGCGCTGCGATGGCTGCGGCGACGTCTTCCGAGCCGGTAAGTCCAAACAACCAACCCACACACACACACAATCCCGCCCCAAACCCACGGTCGACAGTAAATTCTGGAAGGAAGCGGAAAAACTTTGCATATTTTCAGTCTTCTCAGTCGCTGCGAACGGGGGCGCCGAAAACTAGGCAACTATTTCCGCCCAAAGTCGACACTGAAATATCTTCAATCCTCGATTTCCATTCTTGTAAAAATCAATGTGCTTCGCCTTGGAATTTCGAACGCATTCCCATCATTGCTCTTGGCGACACTCATCGGAGTCGTCGTCGTCTGCCTCATGCAAATCCCGGAGCTTGAATCAGGTTCTACGCCATCCGCCGTCCTCCATCCATTTCCATCGTCCACCTCGTCCATTCGGCTGCACATCGTTTAATTTGTCCACTTAGCCGTGGCACAGTGTGAGCCAATTTGTTGCCAACATGCCGCAACTTGCTCCACAAGCAGGCGTCCGTCTCTCTCACGGCTCCCCTCGGCCCCCTCTGCGTGTCCCTTCCGGGTTCCAGAGTCACTCGGCCGGTTCGTAATGAACTTGTAATTGCCACTAGGAGGCAGCAGGATGGGAAAGCGCCCGAACCTAGCCGAAGATCTGCACGCCTTCGTCTTCGATTTGCGTGTCCGTCGCTCGTGCTGAACTGGCTGCAGCCATCGAACCCCCTCCGAACCCGTGTCGCGGGATTCCGGATGCGTTGAGAATGTTGTTGAAAATGCTCCGGGATCTCGATGGCGACTCATTTGCCAGCCGCGAACTAGTTTGGGGAACTGGTCTAGAATCGATTCAATGATCCGATATCTAAAAATACAAAACACGACCACTCGGCGAGGGAGAGAGAGAGAAAGAGAGAGCGAGAGAGGGAGACTCTCCCTCTGTATGCGGAAGGGTTTCTCGCCGTGTACTTCAATAAATCACATGAATCACAGCCGCCGTCGTTCGCGGGTGGAACCTGTACGAAAGCAAGCGTTGACTTCTCGCTTTCCGACTGCCGAATATGACGGCATCCGAAAACAGCCGCAGGTCACGGGGGAGGCGACGGGTGTCGACGCTCGGCCCCAAGTCAAGCAACCGCCGACGCAGGTGAATAACCACGGCTCATTGGGGCCTGTGGCCGCAAGACAGACGCGCCATTCATGAGTCCGCGAGGGGAGTCGAGTTCAAATCGATCGAAGTTCCCGGCGGGGGGAACCAGATCGAATGCTGTGTGATCATTTCTCACCGTGTAGACGTCTGTCTGTCTGTCTGTCTATCTGTCTCTAAATGATAATAAAACGCGCGGCTTTATTGACAGAGATCCAGGCCAAAATATTTATTGTGTCAACAAATCAGGCGCGATTCTGTAAAAGTCGCGCGATCCCATTTTGCGCATCGATGCTTTTCGAGCATCTGTAATAAATTTTCCGAAGCACTCAATTCACGATCACTTGTCCGACAGAATGGAATAGAATTTGTACAAGCCAATTAACGCCTTAAATGCAAATCAAGTCGAGTCTCTTGCTCCCACTTGGCAGCGATCGGAGTGCGATCGGTCGGGTGGGCATCGCTCAACCCTGGTTGGTTTCATCTGCCCGCTTCCCCCCTGAAAGGGTTGGCAGGGGTCGTTCAAACACTTTCCGCCCATGCGTCCCATGTGCGAGCTCGTGGCGACCATTTGGGCTTTGAGAAATTAGCGAGTGCGACTTTCCGCCAAGGCAGTGATTATTTCCTCACATTGACACTGGGGCGACATTCATTTGATTTGCATTGGCCAACCCACTGAGCCACAATCGCCCATATTTGCCCAAGGCGGGCCGCTGCAGCGACGTCAACCGTCAGCCGATCGATCGAGCCGATCCAGCAAACGGCAGCCGTCATTATGCAAAGCAATTAATAATTTGCACACAAATTTAGAGAATAATATTTAGTGGGAAAACAAAACAAGCCCAGCCAGCAGTCATTGCTCTGCGGTGCGTGGAAGCCGTTTGTGTGATGCCAAAGCAAACACGGCCTCCGGGGTGGGGACCGAGACCGAGGCGAACTGCAACGACCTGGGTGGTTCCATTGGCCGGTAGTGACCACAGGGAGTGGGATGGCTTCAATGTGGCCTCGTGATCATTCGGAATCATTTCGACGGACTTTCAGATGTCTATCTTCATGCATATCTCAACTAAAATGTCTTCCCGAATTGAAACAACTAATCGTAATGATTTGTGTTCAAAACAATTATTTTAAGCCATGGCTAATCAGAATCGCATTAAACCCCTTGTGCATCTGTGTGTGACCGTGAGTGTGTGTGAGTATATCGTGTACGAATTAATGGATCATGACATCAGCTCCCAGACTCCAAAATCGTTCAAATTAAACACCTCGAACACCTTCTAATGCCAAATGTAATTTGTCTTCTTTCAAATAATTAGAGATCATATCTCGATTTTGAATGTTTCCCCGCCCGAGTCGAATCGGTTCGGGTCGAGTTGGTTCGGGGTGGAAATAGCAAAAGCAGCAGCCCCAGCATCATCCGAAGCAGCGATCGCGATGATCAAATCGTCGGTAATAATTTATTTCCCAAAAATACTGTTTCGATTTCATTCCGTCTGACGTAAACTAGCCATGTAGGATTTTCGGCCAGAGCCGGCCACAATCTGAGCTTGAGGCGTGCGAACGTGAGTCACCGAAATCGCCGAAGATACGCACGGACCGATTCATAGACCGATGATTTGCATAATTATGGCTATTGTTCGCGCTTGGTTGCGGCGTCCGAGACATGGGCCGAACTGGTTGCGGGCCACAGACGCACCTGTGTTGATCCATCGCCAGGACCGCGGCCGAGACCGAGACCGAGTCCGAGTCCGAGTCCACCAAGTGACGTCGAGTGTCGCCGGAAGGTCGCGTTCCATTGCCATCGAACGAACACCGGGCAATCGCACTCTCCAAACGCGTTCAAGTTCAGGTGCAGCCCACATGCAGCCGATGCTCAATTGAGCATCGCGCCCACGCCTCGCGCCCCGCCCGCCTCCACCACCGGACCTGCCTGACTCCGTTCAATGTCGGTCGCAGTCGCTGAAGTCGCACAATCGACGGCAATTGTTGTTTGCATTCGGCACTTATCGTCGCCTCAAACTCAAACTTATGTCGAGGACACGCTCTCACTCGGACACAACTTTGTTCATGACTGAGGAAAAGCTCTCCAAGCGCCCTCCAAGTCTCGAGGGGCCCTCGTTCAACCCGCTGAGTCGATGCAACAGCCTCGCCCATGCACCCATGTGGCCGCCTCCAAAGTTGAGCAACAACCTGCGTGCTTGCTGTGACTGTGGCTCCACGTGGCTCTCGCTGCGAAGGTGCCGAAGCGTGGGCCGCCAGCTCCAACGACATCAAAAACAAAGCACTAACTGCGCGTGCACCGACTTCGTGGAGCCGGTGGCAGGTGGTGCGGGTCAAGACGCGGCTGTTGTTGCCACGATCAACGCAGTTACGGCATCCGTTTACTGGAATAATTGATCGTCGCCACTGCACTTACTTCTCTCTCCCTTCGCCCTCCCCTCAGACATCCCCTCAGTCCACAGTCCCGACGACCCTTTCAGCCGTCATCTCATTGGAGTTGACAGGAAAATTCGACTCCGAGGTTTCCGTCGACGGCTTTTGCTGTGCGGTCCCAGCCCAGGCCGAAAATTGTTAATGGCCCTCTCTGAACAAATAACTTCTCTCGGTTTCGCTCTCTCTCCCTATTCCTCTCACGACGCTCTTTCTCTCTCGCGAGAGAGAGAGAGATAGAGAGCACACTCAACTTGCATGACGTGCTCCACCACTTCCACTTCCTCCTCGGCGCTCCACACGAGGCGCGTCGTTGGGCGGTTGTTTACAGCTGAATCGGATTCGGAATCGGAATCGGAACCGCAACGAAACCGAAACCGAAATCCGAGCAACAATTCAAAAGAACTCGAATCAAATGCCTCCGGCTCGGAGCGCGCGCTGCTGCCGTCGTCGTCGTCGTCGTCGTCGTGGTCGTGGTCGTGGTTGTTGTTGGATTGGCAACTCCATTCGATTGGCAACGGCACGGCATCCAGTCAGTCAGTCAGTCAGTATCAAATCGGCGTTCAATGAGTTCGGTATCGGAATCCGGATCGGCATCGCTATCAGACCCAGAATCGGAAGCAAACTCCGAACAATTCGGTGCCGTGTGTTGAGCGTGGCGAATGCGCGAAAGAACGATCGACCGTCGAGGCGTCGAGGGAGAATCAACAGACAAGTAGTGGATCACGTAGTTCTTGTTGTTCTTGTTGTTGTGGTTGCTATTGTTGCTACATTTGTTGTTATTCTTGCTGTTGGCATTGTTGTGGTTCTTGGTGCTTTTGATGTTGCTATTTATCTCTGCATTCCCCCGAACAATCGAACAATTAAAAACATCGATGGTGTTTAATTTTGCACCTCTCAACGTTCCGCCAACGCCGGCCGGCCGGCCGACGGACGACGCGCGATTCCTCTTTGAACCGTGGAAAATTCGAATTTATGGTGGCTAAAAAAAGCACTCCCAACATAAACAACAGAAGGCAAAATCGCACCCATCGCAAAAATGGAAACAGAGAGGGGGCAGACGACGAGCGGGAGCCGTTTCATCTCACGGTCGCCGGAAGCTCGTCTAATCGGCTTCCACCATAAAAAGAGAGAGAGAGACAGAGAGAGAGAGAGAGACAAGTTAGGGGTAGGGTTAGAACGGAAGTTGACACTCGGCGCGGCGGAAGTTCCAAAAACTGTTGGCCACCGTTTCCTTCCGCTCTCGAATGGGATGTTTTTTCCTGAATGCGAACCGCGTGGGCGCGAGTCGTAAATCGTAAATCAAAATTAAATTCTTTGAAACCCCACAACAACTGGTTTCAAGCCCACTGTGAGTTTTCATAAATCAAAATCAATAAATTCGATTAAAATAATTGAATGCATGACATGATGAAGGGAGTGGATTCAGAGCGAGTGAAATATGTCCATGGATCGATCCGTTGCTCTTGTCTCCCAGTCAATGGGATATTTTTGTGTTTATATTTGTTATCGCGCGAGTTCGTTAATCTCAAGCGAGCTGTGTTTTTTTTGTTTTTTCTCTTTAGTCATTGCCTCCCTTCATCGACTTGATTGCATTACGATCGCCTCCCAGATTCAGATAATCGAGAGAACCGATGATCGTCAATCGAGCTAATGCATCGATGGATTAAGTTGATCATTTCATAATTTCCATGGGTCTAAATGCATATCTGGAAACTCGGCTCGGTTCGACTCAACTCGCCTCAGCTCGCCACGATTACTTCATGCGATTTCACCGATGATATTTTCTTTCCAGTCTCGCCCGTTACGGCCAAATATTAGACATATTTATCGGCTGCATAAATCAAAGCGATAAATGTGACACGCACACACGTTCGTCGTGTGTGTTTTTAATTTCAGCTATTTTACATACGACCGACCGCCCAAATATAGACCGAGACGCCTCTGCAAGCTCGTCAAAAAAGCCGGAAATTCAATTGGCCGATCCGATCGTCGTTTTGGCCGTCGTTCGTGTCGGCAGCAAAAAAAAAAAAGACGAGAGATTAATTGTCGAATGCAATTAGTTTGGACGGCATATCGGGAGTTCCATTCGACTGATCGATCTGAAATGTTGCAACCTCTAGAGAATTATGCGATCAATTGGTCCGATGCAGTGCATCGAATAAATGAATCAATCAATGAATCGATCTAAAACAAATTCATTGAATGCTCGCCGATTTCCTTTCCGGATTCTAGTGGAAATTATCAGCCACGGGGTTTGTTTCGTTAAGCAAACCAATTACATGTGACTCAATTCGAATTCGAATATTTACCCTTGCAATAGTTTTTGGCCCAAACTCCAACTCTGGGCTGGTTCCACCCGAGAGGCCTCGTAATGAGAGGAAAGACAGATTCCATCTGTTGGCGCTTCCACACTCTTTATGTGTTGAGATTCCATTTGCGGTGGGCGTCTGGAAATCGCTTTTCAATTTTGAGGTCAAGCATGGTTCAATGAAAGCCACATTGCCTTGTGCTGCTGCCGCCGTTGTTGTTGTTCTCGATTTTTTGCTGTTGTCGTTTTTTTTTTTTTTGCAGTCAATTAATCGCCGATCTGTCGAAAGCTGCCTGCTGCAAAGAGGCCCAAAATGAAGACAACGACAACGAAAACGAAAACGAAACGAAATTGCGGACTGTGTCGTGCTTTGTCAATGAGCAATGTTATTAAATTAGCCAAATGAGCAATAAAACAACACGATCGCGATGGGGGGGGCGGACGGCGGAGGTTGAGGTGGAGGCGGGGGCGTGCGACTGGGCGACAGGGCGAGGCGCAGAAGCCGAAATCCCCAGAGAGCACATCGGAGTTGTCAGCACTTGCGGGTCGCTTCGGAAGAAAGTGCAAGTGTTTGTCGAAAGCTCGTCTTGTGGTCGTTCGTTCATTCGTTCGTCTCGCCTCTGATGTCTGACGTCTCGTCTGGCTGCGGTCGCTGACGGGTCTGAAATTTGAATGACATGAGAAAATTTAGAAATTCCAATGGAATTCATTTATGGATTATGTCTCGCTCTGTCTGTCTGTCTGTCTGTCTGGCTGTCCCTCCGTCTGGTTGACATCTGTTCGTGTTCGTGAACAACGCCGTAACTGAATTGCGAACAACATGTCGTTTGTCATTGCTGTGGCTAACGAGCAATGGCTGTCGGTGTGGCCTACGGAGCGCCCGCTGATGAGAACCCATTGTTGTGCATCGGCTGGGCACCCACGTGGGCCGCACTCGACCCACTCCTGGTCCTTGCAGCCAGCCCCACGACAAGAGCACCTCAAACAACGCCGCCGGCGACAAGTTGCATCGTTTGAACTCATCACTTGTGAGTCATCGCAACTGACGTCCGTCCGTCGGTCGATCGAAGATTCTACTTCAAATCTACCCATGAGCAAATATCTATTTCGAACGGGTTTCCTCAGGCTTATTCTTCTTCGAACATAGAAACCAGCAAAATATATATTTTCTTTTGGCGTGCGACTCAATTAGAGGCTGCCATAAGCTCCGAAAAGACCAACTGTCCGTCCGTCTGTCCATCGGTCCGTTGTCGACAGCGCGTCTCTTGTGAAGTCTCACCATGACATCATGGTGGTTTCTAAGTTCATCTACGGGTTTTCTCGATCTCTCGCCTTCGTCTTCGCGTCTCCGCGATGATTTATCATCCGGGCCCGAAATCTGTTTCTGCTCAAAACACGATCTCGATGCGGGGCGGTGAGGAAATTGTGGGAGTGTTTTAATTGCTGTGGCATTATTATATAGCCGCTAATTATCGGCGGAAATTAAAGAAAGCCAAATACGACCGGCTGCCAGAGATCGTCATCAATCACGAGGAGAACGCCCAGACTCGTTATCGCGACTCTTTGTAGCCGGCTCTAATGGAGCAGCTCGGTTCGATCATTCGATGGTGCGATCCGAAAACGCATAGACCCACTTGACATTACATGAGTTGTGTCCGCAGACTTGACCCGGTTGGCGAAAACGCACCAAACGCAGCCTTCGTGGGGTGGCCTTCGTCGCACATTGGGGCGAGATTCGCAGACATTCAGCCTCGATGTCATTCGATCGAAACGATCCAACGATCTGCATTGACTTTGGCGAATTTTCCTCCTTCGTCTTTGTCCAGCAGCCGGCATTTGGATCTTCGAATAACCCAGAATTGGTCTTCTCCGCGTTTTTCCATCCGTTAGGAATCGCATCGCTCGAGCCCATCACTTCTATGGCTTGCACCGCTCTCTTCTCCATTCTCTGCAGCACTCGAAACGAGACACACGCATCCGGCCCAGATCCGCAGATCGAATTTCCCTTCGTCAGTTCGTCAGTCAGTCAGTCAGTCAGCTGTTGACGTTACGCTACTTAGGCCCTAACTACGAACCTTTTCCAACCCAACCCAACCCGCTCTTCCACTCATCCCGCAACTCTTTCAACTCAAGACATAAGCTTGACGCTAGTCGTCGGTGGCTCGACCGAATCCTATTCCATAGTCAATGACTCTGCCTTTGCCCCTGCCCTGCCGGATGGGTTCCTTGGTCGTCATTCAGCGACGGCGCCGTGGCGCTGGTGGCTCCGAGTGTGACCCACTTGCGGTCCCCCAGTCCCCTCGAGTCGGGAACAATTATCTGCAGCACGGCAGCACGGCTAGGAGCCAAGCTCAACGACGAGGCCCAAACCGCGAAGCCCGAGCTGCCCGACTGAAGAAGATCGTGACTTATTACTTTGGCTTATTCGTTGTCTGGCTCAGTGTGCGCGACTCGCTCCCTCCCTCCAGCTCGGGCTGTCCAAAGGCCAAGTTAGTTGCATTTACCGATTTAATTGGTGAATTTAAAACAATACACGATTGCTCTCGTTGAGAGTGAGAGTTGGGTTTTTTTTTAACCTTTCGAGTGGGAACCGATCGAAAGTCTCTCTCTCGCTCTCTCTGTTTTCATCGATGAATCGAAGATCGAAATTGAACAACACTTAATTCATAGCATAATTACAACAACCGTCGACAAGTCGACAAGTATTGAAAAAGAAGGAGGGCTACCGAGTTAAGCCCAGACGTTATAGAGAACAACAACTTATAGTCACCGCTCCAGCATGGCCGACGTTGATATGTTGTCGTCGCGAATGAAGTCGCGCCTGCATCTGCAGACGAAGACGATCGGTGCCGAGCGGATCAAGAAGGCGAAGGAGAACAACGAGGACATCGCCGTGCTGAGCATGTTCCTGCCGAACGCCACCGCCGTCGAGGAGAATCGCAACTTCTACTGCACCCTGGGCGACTATTGTCGTCTGGGCGACCCACGCGCCACCAAAGCAGGTAAAAGTCGGGCACGTTTGGGAATCGACCAGAGCAATGTTTCAATTGAGGCCCTTGGAGGACAAAAGGGGGCCAGAGACAGGTATTCGCGTCATTTTTAGGACGCTGACCCCAACAACTTCGACGCAACTTGGCTGTAATTGTCGCGAATGAGGAGTTGGGCAGCGGGATCGGGTGGGCTGTGTGGGAAGTTTCAATTTAACCCGACGTCGCGACGGAAATCATAAAATTCTATCGTGCAGAAAATTACTTTTGTCTTCGTTTTCTTCGCATTCCACTGATGTATGTATATATGATATATGTTGTTGTTGTTGTCTGTTATTGTTGTTGTTGTCTAGTATGGTTGCTGCTGTTTTTGTCATCATTGTCGCCACAATAAAAATATGTAATATTCTAATTTTGCGAAAGTCATTTATATGTCGCACGCATTTCGTGCCAGAACCTCCTCCGACTAAACTCAATACAGGGTGCTCGCCGTCTTGATTGGGTCCGTCCCATTCTGGCTGTCTGTCTATCTGTCTGTCTGTCTGTCTGTCTGTCTGTCTATCTGTCTGTCTATTTGTCTGTCTATTCGTCTCTCTGTCTGTCTGTCTCTCGTGACTCCAAAAAACAATTTCAACGAAGGAAGAACAATTACAATCGATGGATGATTGCATTCCCATTTTCATGGTCGTCGTCCCAAACGAATATTGTGTCAATGGAACAATGTCAAAACGCAGCAGCGACCGACACCGAAATCGAAACGGAAATCGAAGCCATGTTCTTCGTGTTGCATGTCAAACGGAAGTCTATTTTCGCCATTCAAACTCTCGATTGTCTGCCGAAGTTCGTTTCTCCCACCACCCCCGATGGTAAAGGGTCCCAGAAGGAGAACGCTCGCTTAATTTAATCCCTTGATTAAACTATTCATCGATTCAAATGATTATAATACAGAAATATGTATAAAGGTCACTGTCGACCCTTGGCTCCGCATTCCATGTCATGTTAACGTTTTCTCATCTGTTGCCTCTCCATGATTACAGGTACCAAGAAGATGGAGTACAAGACGAGGCAGTGGCACGAGAAGTGCTTCTGCTGTTGCGTCTGCAAGACGGTGATCGGCACAAAGTCCTTCATCCCGAGGGAGCAGGAGATCTACTGTGCCGGCTGCTATGAGGAGAAGTTCGCCACCAGGTGCATCAAGTGCAACAAGGTTGGTTCGCGTGGTTTCTTTTGTTATACCTATTGTTGAATATTGTATATTCCTGCAGGTCATCACTTCCGGAGGCGTGACCTATAAGAACGAGCCCTGGCACAGGGAGTGCTTCACCTGCACCCACTGCAACATGACGCTGGCCGGGCAGCGCTTCACCAGCCGCGACGAGAAGCCCTACTGTGCCGAGTGCTTCGGCGAGCTGTTCGCGAAGCGGTGCACAGCCTGTGTCAAGCCAATCACAGGTAGGTTCCGTTGTCATTGGCACTCTTTCATTTTCCTCATTTTTCTTTTTTCATTTCCCACCCACAATTGTCTCCTCCTCCACGCAGGCATCGGCGGCACTCGCTTCATTTCGTTCGAGGATCGTCACTGGCATCACGACTGCTTCGTCTGCGCCAGCTGCAAGACGAGCCTGGTCGGACGCGGCTTCATCACCGACGGCCCCGACATCATTTGCCCCGAGTGTGCCAAGCAGAAGCTGATGTAAGCGCCATCGGACGACGAGGACGAGGGACGATCACGAGGAGCGAGGAGCGAGGAGCGAGGAACGGGAACCTGTTCTGCCAAGAAGGACACCACAAACTTCTGATTCTTATTCTAATTAAAGTAGCTGATCAGGAACAAACCTTTTGAAGTAGTTATAAATACCATGAACTAATGAAAATGATATAAAAAAAAGTATATATTACTTCATATGCAAATTTCAAGCGAAAAGTATTTCAAACAAACATTTATTTAAAAAAATATTTATATATTTCATCGACGAGAGTTTATATTTAATTAATGAGAGAAATGTAAAATTGCAAATGCATTTGAAATAAAAATTTAAAAAATATTGTAACAAATATTGCGAAACAACAACTAATTCATTAATGATTACAACAAATTGTTTCTTCCTAGCAATTTGGAAAAATTAACCTTGGGATTTAGTTGTTCTTCTTCTTCTTCTTCTTGTCAATCTTTGAATTGTAAACAGTTTACATTATACTTAAACATTATTTTTTATATGATTTTTTATGTATTGTTTAGAGTCTAATTTGTTATTTACACCATATTTATTTAAAGCAGAGAAATAAATTTTATTTTATATATACATTCATAAACCTATGCTAAACGTAAACCTTTCTTGGTTAATTCAATAATCAAAACCAGACACAACTGAGCCGAAGATATTGAATGTACATTTGATAAAAGATTTATGATGATTATGTTAATAACCTAATAATGCCAATTATTTTGTCGATATCGGAATTCAACAAATACATATATTTCTGTAATTAAATTTGTGTTTTATTTACACTAAAACTGAGATATATATGGAAGAGCCAACTGTAGGATAAATTAATGGTGAGAGAACCCACTTTTCATTAACGACATCACTTGCCCAACTCGGATGAGAACCAAGAAAATTGACAAATTTTGAATTTTCTGTGAAATAATAAAATTTTGTATTTTTAATGAGAATAATCAATTATTGAATTTTCTATGAAAATGGTCAAATTTGGAATTTTTTCATGAAAATGATCAAATTTTGAAATTTTCATATCCCATATTCATAGGTCAAATTTTTAATGTTCTTTTGAAATTATAAAATTTTGAATTTTCTATGAAAATGAGTGAAATTATAAAAATGGTTAAATTTTGAATTTTTCATTAAAATTATCAATTTTTCTCAAATTTTAAATTTTCTATGAAAATTATCGGTTTGGAATTTTCTATAAAAACTATCGGTTTGGAATTTTCTGTGAAAATTTGAATTTTCTATGAAAATATGAATGAACATTTTAAATTTCTATGAAAATTTAAATTTTTAATGAAACTGATTGAAAATTTGAATTTTTATGAAAATTTTAATTTTTTATGAAAATATGAATTTTTATGAATATTTGAATAATATATTGAATTTTCTATGAAAATTGTAACTTTCTACGAAAATTTTTAATTTCCATGAACATTTGAATTTGAATGAAAATTTGAATTTTTTATGAAAATTTTAATAAAAATTTGAATTTTTTAAGAAAATTTGAATTTTTTAAATTTGAATTTGAATTTGAAATTTGAATTTTCTATGCAATTTTGAATGAAAATTTGAATTTTTGGAAATTTGGAAAATTTTAATTTTTTATGGAAATTTTAATTTTCTATGAAAATTTTAATTTTCTATGAAAATTTGAATTTTCTATGGAAATTTGAAAAAAAAATTTAATTATCTATGGAAATTAGAATGAAAATTTGAATATTCTATGGAAATTTGTATTTTCTATGAAAATTTGCATTTTTTATGAAAATTTGAATTTTTTTTTATGAAAATTTGAAAATGAATTTTCTATGGAAATTAGAATGAAAATTTGATTTTATAAAAAAAATTGAAACCGTTATGTTGTCTCTTTTCGATTTCGTGCTTTCGTATTGAGTCGCAAATTTCGCGTGGTATTTTAAAATTGAATTATGACTACAGTAAGTCTAGTGAAAATTTTGAAATTATTCAGAAATGACGAGGACGTAGTGAATGATGACGTCTTTCAACAGCTACGTCAATGGGGTTTGATTCCGAAGGATGGGGACTACCTATGTTCTCGGAATCATCCTCTAAAATTGAAAAAGAAAAATGGTGTATTGGATGGTCCTGTGTACTAGTAAGTATATATATATATATATATGTGTATCATAACTAATTCATAAACTTATTTTTCAGTTGCAAGGCGAAGTACTCTGCCCAAACAAAAAAGAGGAAGGTGTGTAATTATGAGGTTTCCTTTGGGAAAAACACCCTTTGCGAAAGAAGCCACCTCTCTTTATACACCATCCTCTCTTTTTGTTATTTGTGGGTGGAGAATTGAACTCTGGACTTCATCCGGAACCAAGTGCCGATGTCTACCAGAACTTCTGTCGAATGGGACAGTTTTTGCCGTGAGATTGTCATTTATGGCATGATCACACAAAGGCAAAAACTCGGTGGTCCAGGAGTAGTCGTCGAGATCGACGAGAGCAAGTTCGGTAGACGGAAGTACAACCGTTGTCAGAGGAGAGAGGATCAGTGGACACTGTTTCCTAGTTCCAGTGGAGACTCGCGACAAGGAGACTCTCCTTAATATCATTAAGGAGTGGATATTGCCTGGAAGCATTATTGTTTCCGATTTTTGGAAGGTATGTAAAATAACACATTTGACTTTTTCCTATAAATAATGTTTTACTTTTTTCATGTAGGCTTATGATTGCCTAAATGATGGAGGCTTTATTCATTATAAAGTAGAGGTCTCGATGCCCGGTCTTTTTTCGGCCCGGGTATGCTCAAAAGCCCGGGCGCCCGGGCCGAGAGAGCATGTGCGTGCAGAAATCGAGACCTCTATTATAAAGTCAATCATAGCCTTCATTTCAAGGATCCGGAAACAGGGCAACACACCAACACCATCGAGGGTCTCTGGCGCCACGCCAAACATTCATTGCCGGAATTTACTAATAACTTTTTTTAAAAAACTAAAAGTGCAGTTTTTTAGTATTTTTAATTGCCTTTAATTTGATATATTGTATCCGATCGGTTAACATTTGTGGATTTGGTGGCTATTTGAAAAAAACATTAATTTGAACTTTGACCTTACTTTATGGCCAAACCAAATGAGTCCGCCGCCATATTCTGTTGTTGTTTTTCGTTATTTAAAGCCCTTTTTGAAAATTTTAATGAAAATTTTAATTTGATAATTAATAATAATTTGATTGAAAATTTGAATTTTTTATGAAAATTTGAATTTGTATGCAAATTTTAATGAAAATTTTAATTTTCTATTTAAATTTGAATTTTCTATGGATATTTGAAAAAAAATTTGAATTGAAAATTTGAATACAAATTTGAATTTTATATGAAATATTAATGAAAAATTGAATTTTCTATAAATATTTTAATGAAATTTTCAAATTTTCATTCAAATGTCCATATATAAAGAATATACAAATTCTATATGACCACGAAATATAGCTTAAATCCGTAATATAGTTATTTCAAAAAAGTCGGTCACATTAAAATGTATTTTTGTTGACAACACTGCCAGATTTCAGAATTAAATTACTTGTTTTACCGAACGCAACTCAATACTTGATTTAAAAATCCCATTCCATGTGAACCAGCCAACTTCACTCCACTTCACAGCTGTCATCTCATTCACACTAAGGGCGATTACCAGGATATACACTATATTCATCTCCCTCGCACACATGACAGCGAGTGACAACGACCTATTGCGGTGGCTGCTACATGTGTCAATCCATTCACCTTCGTCTATTAACTAATTAATAGGCAGAAGTTTTTCACCTAAAATTCAAATACAATAATTAAGATTATTGTGCGTGAATTTTACATCAATTTATTATATATACGAAAAAGTATATAACTAACAAAATGGTTTTGGCAGAGAAGGAAGTGGTAAGTACCGAGAATTGTGTCATAGAAAGTTATGTCGAGTTGGATTTATGTGCAATGCGTTCAGCCGACGGTGGACGGCGTGTGTTTGTGTGTGTGCATTGCATGGGTAAAAATAAATATAGTCCACGTTCATAGACGAACGATAATGTGATAATTGTTACTCTTGGCCGCTTTACAAAAATACACAATCCTTAAGTTATCCTTCAACACTTCTAATTTTCCCGAGAATAATATTGAATTCTTAAATTCACCGCAAAACTTAAACATCTCGAACATCTGGCGTATAGTGTCGTTGGAAACGCCTTAAAGAAGTACAATCCCTACAAATTTGGAAAATCATATAAATATCGTATCGTTTACATCGTTAACAACTCTATTATCTTTGAATATAAACTTTTTCTTTCACACTTTGACGGAAAGTATATTGGATAACGTAAATATTGATCATAAAATTGCCAGCAAGTTTGAAAACATAAATTAACCTTCGGCTCAGATCCTTCAGTAATCGTTAAACACATTGATTTCTGATATTTGAGTGTTTCTCGGTCTCCCTGTCTCACATAACTGTAAAGAGTTTCACAGAAAAGTGAATTTCGTACTTTCGCTTTTTCGCAAATGATCTCCTCCGACATATTATAATCCGTAATCCATGTCGAATAGACCTGAATTAGTAATGGTGTCTTCCGTAGCTTTCTTTCTTTCTTATTTCACATTGAACGTGTTTGTGTGTGTGTCCATCTATCTCTCTGTCTTTCTCCTCCCAGAGGCTGTCTCTGGGTTTCTGCTCCTCCATGTCTTTCTTACCGACCGACATGTTTGTCTGTCGTCTGATCAGCCTTGTCTTGTCTTTTGTGCGCACAGTGCATCGCACTTTGGTCGATTGGATTGGGAAAAGTGATGATACCAACACAAAGAACAACAAGTGCATGAGCGGAGAATTGGGCAGAAGCGCAAAAAAGACTGAAAGCATCATTGCAAAAGCAAAGGCAAAAACAAAACCAAAGGCAGGAGGCAGAAGAAACTTGAACAACAGCTATAGCAGCGACCGACGTTCATAAAACAACAGTTAACCCACTGTTGCCGCGGCAAGACGAAGCCTCGAGTCGAAGAAAACTAACTTCCCAAGTGCGTCGTCGTGCAATCTCGGTTCGGACTCTCTCGTGCACTCGCTTCTTTGCTCACTCACTCACTCCAGTCTTCTGCCACTGTGCTACAACGGGACCAGATTGTTTTCAACTTGCTTCGGTGTCGAGTTTGCCTTGATTTTCTGTGTCACAAGAAAGAAAAAATTCGAGCCATTTTTGTTGAATTTAATACAAAAAAAAATTTCGTTTCACTTCAGTTTGTTTCGTTCAAAAAATTTTCTCTCATAACAAAAAGAGCCAAAAATATTTAAAGATTTTGGAAGTTGCAAAAAAACCAAAAACTTCAAATTTTCTGAACATTATTGAAAATATTTCGAAAACTGCAAAAAACGAGGAGAAAACCAACCACATATTTCGAAGCGCTGCCAGCAAAAAGTGTTTCCATTTCTAAGTAAAAAGCCGATAGCCTTTATCCACACATTGTTCGAAAACCCAAAAATTCTCATTTTATTTGAAGCATTCGCTGCTCGCTGTCCGCCGACGTCATCGACAGCGCCAGCGCCCGCCACACAGTGCTACTTTGCTTGCTATTTCCAACGTCTTCGTCTTCTTCTATAAGACAATAAGAAGGCAGGAGAGTGAGTTATCGCCGCCTCCTGCTCAAACAATTGCTGGGATCGATCGTGTCGACGACGACTTTCTGTGTGTCTGGCTGGCTATTGTGTTGATTTGTAACAAGTTCAGTCAGTCGCTAATTTCTAATCAAGTTTGTTCTCTCTGTAACCAACTTGACTCTAGTTGCAACTGTCCCAGTGTTAGTCTGTGTATAGTGCGTCTGTGTGTGTGTGTAGCCGCCGATTCCTGATATTAATATTCGTGTCATGATGTTTCAAAGCGATTTCCATCGAAAGAAGAATTTCGCCAATCCAAATTTATTCAACGTAATCATCAATGCAATTCTCTCTCTAACTCGCTTTGAATAATAAACTCACACTTCCACCATACATTTTCAGAATGCCACAGAGAAGAATGCAGCGCCACAGGTGAATATTGCGCAAGGTCGTGCCGAACCTAAAGAAGACAACAAGGAACAGGAAGAAGTACGTACCGAACACTTGCTGAAGCACCCTTTGCAAAACACATGGACCCTGTGGTACTTGGAGAACGATCGGTCCAAGTCATGGGAGGACATGCAAAACGAAATCACCAACTTCGATACGGTTGAAGATTTCTGGAGGTAATAACAATTCCAATTTATTAACTAAATTTGCATTACATCTCTTCTTTGAATATATAGTCTATACAACCATATTAAGCCACCATCTGAGATCAAATTGGGCTGTGATTACTCATTGTTTAAGAAGGGAATCAGGTGAATCAAACGCTAGTTGCAAACAAAAGTACATCATATCAATATACATGTATATTTCAGACCCATGTGGGAAGATGCTGCAAACAACCAAGGTGGTCGTTGGGTTATCACACTCAATAAAAGCTCCAAAACTG
Source organism: Coelopa frigida (assembly GCA_017309665.1). Taxonomy (NCBI): domain Eukaryota; kingdom Metazoa; phylum Arthropoda; class Insecta; order Diptera; family Coelopidae; genus Coelopa; species Coelopa frigida. Next base: position 20,467,479 of record CM029563.1, read on the forward strand.
ATTTAGATAATTTGTGGCTCGATGTTGTACGTATATACAAAGTTTCAAAAATTAAAACAAGAAATCATCAAAATAATAAACGTTGAAGATTATGTTTCACTTAATTTGTTGAATCTTTTTAAGCCATACTATATATCACATTTACTAATTAACTACACACATTTCATATTTATTCTTAGCTCCTTTGCCTAATCGGAGAATCATTCGATCACTCGGATCAGATTTGCGGAGCTGTTGTTAATATTCGTGGCAAAAATAACAAAATTTGTAAGTTAAATCACAAATCGATTTCTATTCTTTGATTGTCTAAATAATTGAATTTTACAGCTATTTGGACAGCAAATGGCGAAGATGATGAAGCGGTATTGGAAATTGGCCATAAACTGAGAGATGCCTTGCGTTTGGGTCGTCAAAATTTGCAATATCAGCTACACAAGGACACAATGGTGAAACATGGTTCCAACGTCAAATCGATTCATACTATTTAAACGATCTTTGAATAGTTTATTACCACGATAAAAATTACTACTCTTACTATTACTATAATAATTAAATGCGCATTTTCAACTCTGAGGAAATTATTCAAACTTATCTTCATCAAATCGTAACTGGAGTCGTAAAGGCAATTAAAGAAAATCATGTTATACAAAAACCAATTCATGATTAAATTTTGCACTACAACATGTTCACCAAGAAATTTCAAATGTGATTGTAATGTGTAAACACAGTTAAAAACGAATCCAAATGTAATAGAAGTAAAAACAGAATAGTGTACAATATGTAAACAAAACAAACGAAAATTAACCCTTCTGGAAGCAGGTCTTTTAAAATTCATTATAAAAACAAATACATTGTTCACTTGGAAAATATAACATATTAGTGCATTTTGTACATTGTTTTTAAAACTAGAAAGAAAATGCATATTGTACTCGTTATCATCTGATCCAATGTGTGTTTTAAATGTAAACAACATGGATATTTTATTTAAAATCTAATAAATTGAATAATATTAACAAATATATACACATTTCTTTCATTTCAATATCACTAGCTTATTATTGTATAAATAGTAGTCTAGGAAGACGAACATATTTTGCAGGTATTGAGTTTACATTATTTAACTAATTCGATAGCATTTTCTGAACTTGACGTCGCAAATCTTTGCGACCACATGCATCCAGGGCTGTGCAAATTAACGAAGCGTGCTGACTTTCGCTATTACAATTGTCTTCCTCGAATAGTTTCATTAGCTTGTAAATGCGTGAGGACAAATCACTTGGATGTTGCACCTCAATAGCATCCATTGCTCCTTCGCCCACATCCAACGACCGTCCAAGAAAACGCCACTTGGTCCCGATTTCCCTGGAAAGCAATTTGTAAATAGCCGCTCGCTGATTTTCCGTTAAAGTCGACACTTGAGTGGTTCTCGCACTTTCCTGTCCAGTTGTGGAGTGGTCGATGTTGGAGTTCGAACCATTTCGTGCAGTCAGACAACTAGAGATATACAAGGAATGATTGATTTCGTCAGCCAAACGCTGTTCCTGATACTGATTTATCGGCACACTAGCGGTTACTTCCTTGGGGGTCACATAAGAAGCTATCGCTTCTTGGAGTGCCGTGTTGTCGGCCAGATCGACGATTTTCCGCAGAGCATCGACGTTGTATTCACCGAGCACATCACGGCGCTCCAGGCAATCAATTAGTTCGTTAATGGAACGGATGCTTTCGAGCCGACGAACGGATTCGATATCTCGTTCAAAATGCTCCTTCAACTCCTTTAAATTGTTGTACAAACTCAATTCTTGCACGATTAGGGTTTTGAGTAAGTGGTACGATCCTTGATAGTGGTCAACATCAACCATTTTGCCAGGGGAAACACACGCGGCAGGTACTGGGGAAAACAAGACACAAACGTTATCTGATGTACGACGACTTCATCGAAGAGGAATGAATCATTCAGTCGCTTGCTTCCAAGAAAACAAATCCTTTCGTAATAAATAAAAAAATAAATAAATCTTTCTTCCACGAACAACACCAATCGCAGTGTTTCACTCAGGGTTGCAGCCATCTATGGCGCCATGACCCTTGCGAATAATAATTAATAATGTAATATTGTTGTTTTTACAAGTTTTATAATGAAATTCCATTGTTTACAAAAGACAATATCAAAACAAAACTTGGTCAGATTAAAATCCATCCCGATTTTTTGGGACACGAAAATCGAAAATTTTGAATTTTGATTTTGTAAAGCATCCCTGCTCTTTTCCTCTCAGCTGCTCTCTTCAGCACAGATCTGTGCTCTTCACCAACAACGTATCCAAAATCGTTGTGGAACAATAAACAGGGAAGGTCGATCGATCTGATCGAAAAAATATCGAACAAAATTTGATCGAACAAATATCGATCATCGACGTATTTGATTAAAAAAAAACGATAAAATCTTGCTCGAAAAATAAACAATTAAAAATTGATCGAAAAAAATAACGAAATGAATTGTTATTTCCCAAAAATCATGAAATGTGACATCAATCCAGTTTTGCATATTCGAAAGAATAGTTTCAACAAAAGAGAAGATGCATTTTCATTAAAAATTTTTTAAAACAATTAAATCGAAAAATTACACTTTATTTATTATTCCCCTTGTTCAATTTTTACGAACCAATACAGATATTTTTAGCCAAAGATAACATTGCTACTGAACAGATTCCTGCAGAATCGATTTCTCCTCACATTCGAGGGAAGAGGATGCTGCTACCACTTGTTTTCCAATACTATATAGAATGGTTTGAGTGTAAACGCATTCAGGCTGATATATAGAAGGAAATTAAAGAGAACGATGAGGATGCACCCTTATCTGATGTATAAACAATATTATAGCAGTGTATGAACCACGTTTTAAGTAGAAAGTACTTGAGTTAAACATTGACCAGACTTCAAGTTTTACAAGGACTAGCCACTCAATAATTACTAAAAAGCTCACTCAAAGTTTTAGCTATCAGTATTGAAACAAAACTGTATTACTTAAAAAAAACAAGCTTGTATTTTTCTTCTTCAACCAAATTAATTTGGTTAAAAACACAAAAATTTATTGGTTGCAACACGACGACGTTCTTTTTGTCCTCTCACGTTATATTGTTTAATATTTAAAAAAGAAAGTACTATCGGAAAAACTATAAAAAGCAGTCCGTGTTTACTTCTTGTAACCACAGCTTGAACGACGACCACGAGCACGCTCGAATTTACGTCCCTTTGATCGCACATATGGGCGGGTGTGTGAGTGTGGCACACCGGGAGCTTTTCCGAAGTGCTTGCATGCTGTGCGTGCGGTGCGTTTGCCCTGCAACAACAATGTCTTCTTGCCAGTGGGCGACTTCAATGCCAATTGATCGAAAGTCAAAATGTTTCCACCAGCCTTAAGAATGCGCTCGCGAGCCTTCTGGGTGATATGGAGAGCGCAGACAGTCATTTTTGGCACTGTCATTAGACGAATATCGTCGGTGATTGTGCCAACAACAACAACGGTTGATTCGGGTTGTCCAGCTTTCTTGAAGAAGCGAGTCACACGCTGCAACGACATTGGTGGCCTATTGGTTTTGCTCATAAACAAACGTTTCAAGACGATGCGGTTGAACTTCTTGTTGGTACGACGTTGCAAGAAACGGTACAACTGCAAAATAACAATAATTAGTAAAATGTAAACGAAGATTCATTATCAGAAATGAAGTTCCATTCAAGTACTGCAAGTACATGAAGCTAATGTTTTGATTTGAAACACGCTCACAAGTTATCATTCCATGGGTTTTGGAACTTATCGGAACCTTCATTTCGAATATATCATCAAAAATATATCGTTTTTTACTCACCTTAACGAGAAGTCTCAAGTAAACATCTTGGGATTTAGGCTCGGATCGGCGAACCTTACGATCGTATTTGTGGCAGATATCAATACCCTGAAAAGAGTAAAATTTTAATAACAACACATATTTCACACTATATCTCTTTGGTTTCACATCGAATTAATCACGATTATATTCAATTATTTTGGATTACACTGAATTTAAAATTTCTCATAAAAGTTTGGTATAAGTCTTACCATTTTGGCGACCGGAAAAAGAAAGAGACGTAATGTTGGTACAACTGTTTTACTTTTGACAGATTGACAATTAAGTACAGTGAAGTTGGTAGTATTTGCCTTGAACTGTCAATTTATTACAGGCAGGGTGGCCGAATGTACTTCAACACACAGCCGAACACTGCACCACTTTAATTTTTAAGGCACGTTTTACTTCCCTAGGCAGATTTTTGGCAACTTATAAGCAAATTTTATTCTTTTTTCAATTATACAGTTTTTCCATTAATAAATTAGGACAAATCTTGAGACTGGGCCCAAAAGTTTATTAAATCACTCTACAACACTTCACTTTTCTCACTTCGTAAAAATCCCGTAAGCATCCCTGATTATATGACACTATTGCACACTAATAAATTGAATATTGTGAATGGACGTCAAGATGGCCACGCAACTTTGCAATTGACTGTGTAACATCGATTGCGACCACAAGGTGCTTTTGTTAAGTAGCAAAATTTCTTTGATAATAATAATTAACAAGATTAACGAATCACCCTGTAAACATGCTTCAATTTATTAATCATTTCATACAATTTTCGTGACGCAAAATAATATATTTATTTAATTTTTATTAAACTAGGAACATGGAAGATATGGAAGAGAAAACTGAGCCAACAACTGAGAAAATTTGTAGAACATGTTTGAACAACGAATGTGCTGCCTATGTAAATCTCAAAAGCCCCATGGAGATCGTTGTGCGGCGAGAGGGCGAAAAATACCCAACAAATATGCTGGACTGTTTGCTCTTCTGTTTACATTCGGAACGGAAAAAGGATCACCGCGACCTACCGATGTACATCTGCCTGGAATGCATGAATCTATTGAAATGCTGCTATGGATTCATTAAAATGGCCAAGCATAGCGAGGAGAAACTCCGTGCCAAGTTCCAGGAGGAGGCGATGGAGAAAACGCAATGTTTAGAAATTGAATACCTGGATTCGGAAGACATGGATATTGATTATGCCAATGGAAATGAATCGGCTGATACCGGAATGGAGGAGGAGGATAATGACAAGACCAACTTGAATCTGTACTTTGCCTATGAATGTGTTCTGTGCGAATATGCCACCAACTACGTGTCTAATTTGAAACGACACTATGTGGGGAAGCATAAGACCGAACCGACCGAGGATCAATTGAAACGGAATCCGGCTATATCGCCAAATTATGAGAAGAAAACGACGGAGGTTCTGCAATGCCCTCAATGTTCGAAAGTTCTTAAGACAAGCTATTTACTAGAATGCCATATGAACAAGCACAAAGGTGAGTTACAGGAATGTCCGACGATTATTTCCATTACTTGTTAACACATACGATTGCAGGTATAAATCCCTACAAATGCCAAATTTGTAGTTACGAATGTCGTTATCAGAGCAATATAACTCGACATTATAAGCACACACATCAAGTTCTTCCTACCGCTGAAATGTTGAAACCCCTGGAAGTCTCAGATTTACCTGCAACTGTTATTGAAAATGAAGAGAATCCCATAAGTTGTTCTTTGTGTTCGTGCAAAGTTGCCTCAGACGAAGCATTAAAAGAGCACCTGCAACGGACACATAAAGTATATGATTCTAAGAATTCGAAAAACAGTCAAAATTTGTCTTCAAACGGTATGCAACCTTATGATCCTTATATCTTCATGTGTTCGAAGTGCTCGAAAAGATTCAAATTGCTTCACATATTAAAAACACACGAGAGTATTTGTGAGGTGGGGAAAACTGAAACCGGAGTTTCGGCAATCGATAGTGACCCGGCGAAAAAGGTGATTGTTCGAAGTTCTATTGTAATTAAAAATAACCTCTTCTTTCTATTTAGCCATATAAATGTACACAATGCTCTGCTCGCTTTGCAATACCAGAATACTTGCGTACACATCGGGCTGTTGTTCATCGTGAGCGAGCTCTTCAGTGCAATATCTGCGACAAACGCTTCAAGCTTCCTTCACAATTAAAAAATCACGTAGCACGCCACATTGCACGAAACTTTAAATGTGACCAATGCGAGTGCTCGTATATAAGTCAAGCGGACTTAAATTCCCATATCCGAATTCATACTGGCGAGTTACCGTATGCGTGTTCAGAATGCCCAGAACGTTTCCGTAATTCAGATCGTTTAGGTGCTCATCGAAATAAAGTTCATTTAAATCTCTCATTCAAATGTACTGAATGTTCAGAGGAGTTCAAAACAAAGGCCAAACTACAATTGCACCGATACCGGCATATAGGCATGCCATATAAGTGTGAGCTATGCCAGAGGGAATTCGATAAAAGGTACGACATGAGACGCCATATGACCGGCGTACATCATACAGATATTTCAGATAAAGAACTAGGTGAAATGTTTGCGAAGAATATGCAGTACAAAAATCGAGTTGATGTATTTAAACCTGATGATGAAGAGGAAAAGCATAACGGAAATGTTGAGCATAATTATATGAAGAGCAAGTGTATATAATTCGTCAAATTTAGTTACTAAATTTAAAGAAATGTTTACGTTAATTAAATTTTTAATATCTCTGTTTATACTAAATACATAAGAATCTTAAGTAATGGAATTCTATTCCTAAGTTTACTTTATGTCTTTTTCTTCTTCATTATTTTCATGAATAACACCATACCTGTAATATATAAATATTTAATATTAATGAATCATATTATTTAGGAGCAGTATCATTTACCAATAAATACTACTATCACAAAAACGATCATCATCCACATCCAACACTTCCATGCGTTTCGAGAATGGTCTTCCAATTTATCAGTTTCTTTGTGTAATGCATTAATATTGCGATCAGCCATGCCCGTCGAGCGAGAGACAACTTCAGTATCCTTCTTAATAATACGATTGGCAGTTTCCGTTTGTTCTTTTAGATTGCGAGTCAACGACAGCATATGTTCAGTAATTTTTTCTTGAGCTTCGCTGTAATATTTTACAGCTGCGTTCATGTTATCGGTGGTTTCTTCAGGCTTGCGACGACGCAAATTGTCATCTGTTAGAATAGAAATGTTACTAAATTTATATAAACTCTGTTATGGAATTTTCTTGCCATTCATAAGTTCTTTGCGTAAATCAGAATATTGTTTCGAATTTTGTAACTGCCGCACTTCCTTCAATGCATCGTCGCCGAATTCCTGACGGACCTTAGTCCGAAGACTATTTGCCGATGGTGGACTATCGATGTAATTCACGAGGGTTTTTAAAGCTTGCAATCTTTTGGAATAGTCAGGTATTTTTTCTAAGCTATGTTGGCTAAAATTACACATTTTATGAATGGAAATGAGATATAAGAATCGTAAGGTTTATTATACTTACTCATCGTATTCTTTGAGTTCGTCAATCATTGTATCCAACGATTTTATAAACTTTTTAAGTCTCCAAAAGTTGGACTCATCTTTTGCGAGCTCCTCACAATTCAATAGAAGTGTTCTGATATTAACATTTAATTTGGTAACCATTTTATCATAGAATTACCTTAAAACATAAAATTTGCTAAAAACAACACGCACACGTCACACAACAAACATATATATCAGCTGTTAATGGCAGATGTTCGAAGTCAAATTCCTCTATCAGGGCTGCCTGAATTACTACAACGTCACTCCACCTACAACAATCCACTTGTTTCGAAAACACTTCCCTTTTTAGTGAATGAACTGACCAATGAAATTAAATTTTTTAACGTATCGGTTTTTCTTGGGAGAGAAGATATATTAATGAAAGATTAAGAGAAAACTGAAACCTGCTCCGGTCAACTCAATTATTCAACATTTTCTTATCAGACACTTCGCTCGAAAATTCTGAAACGGCAGCCCTGTCACGATAAACCAAAATAGCGAGTGATAATCAACGAAATAGATTGGCAAACTACGGTTGGTGTCTCCGCTATCCGTTCTTATTACAATCGGCCACGAACATACTTTTCTTATTAAGTTGGCTACAGATTGAATTTTGCTAAATTGTCATTTGCCAGGGAAGCCGCGCCGGACTCCCTTTTTACAAATATAAAAACGTATCGAATATATTAAATATTCGACCACGCAGTCGTAAATATTTTATATAAACTCAAATTCACTTTTATGTGAAATGAAAATAATTTAAAAAATTGCATAAATTATAATATAAACAAACTTTTCTATGAAAACACTTTTCTCATAGTGCTTCGGCCCAAAAGGAAGCGAAATACTTCGGTTGAAGTGCATTCGGCAACCCTGTTGCCGACAAGCATACAAAAATGCACCTAATTGCTCTCGCTCCAGTTCATAACGTAATCTACATGTGTTGAAATGAGATAACAATAGTGTATATGGAAAATTTGAGCAATCAGCACCTAAGCAGACAGCGAAAAATCTTCATTTTGCAGTTTTTCCGTACAATTTACTAGACGGCAGAAAAAAGAAAGAGTTTTGGTTAAGAAAACTTCTAACAATTACCCAAAAGGAAAAACTGTTTCAAATTAATTACAAATAAGTGTTATTTATTTTGCGAAAGTTTTTTTTTAAAGGTAAGTTCACTAAAATTTGAAATATTCGAAAAAAAAATTCTCAAGGTAGTGTACGAAAATTGTTAAGAATGGGACATGGAGAAAAGGTGCCTTGGTGAAATTTGCGAGCACAAAGAAAAACAGCGCGAAATGTGGTCGGGGAAAACGGCAATGAACTCTTTCAGACTTTTCTCTGTACCAGACACGATACTTGGAGCACCATTGTTTGAATAGTGTACAGGGTGGATCCTGTCACGAATTGAGCATTGTTTAAAGGAAGAAAAAACCCTCAATTTACCAAAAAAAGTTTTTCCTATCAAAATGTGCAATTTTTTTTTTGTCAAAACACTCAAATTTTTTAAAATAAGATTTTATTTCGCCTAATTTTAAAGCACCCCGATACATAAATCAATCAAAATGACGTGGGAACCGCGGACTGAAGGTTTACAGCAGATAATAACAATCCTAAAGGAGTCTCAGTCTCCTGATACAGCAACACAACTGGCTGTTCAGATGGTGAGTTTTGGAATATGATTAAAGATTTCACACGTAAATAAATACTTAATAGTATTATATGAAAATATATATTGTTAGAGAAAAGTATTCCACATAGACTTTATTTGCATTATAGAAATTGGAGGAACTGAATCAGTATCCAGATTTTAACAATTATCTCATATACGTACTGACCAAATTGAAATCCGAAGATGAACCCACCCGATCTCTTAGTGGACTTATTCTTAAAAACAACATTCGCATTCATGGAAATAATTTACAACCGGAAATTTTGGAATACATCAAGCATGAGTGTCTGCAGGCAATAGGAGATCCATCGCCGCTCATACGAGCAACTGTTGGTATTCTCATCACAACAATTGCTAGTAATGGTGGACTTCAAAACTGGCCACAACTTTTACCTTCACTCTGCGATATGCTTGATTCCCAGGATTATAATGTTTGCGAAGGAGCATTCAGCGCGTTGCAAAAGATTTGTGAAGATTCCGCTGAAATACTTGACTCCGCTGCGCTCAATCGACCACTGAATGTTATGATTCCAAAGTTTTTACAATATTTTAGACACTCAAGTCCTAAAATACGTTCGCATGCAATTGCTTGTATAAATCAGTTCATTATTAATCGATCACAGGCTTTAATGTTACACATTGATACATTTATTGAGAATCTGTTTAACTTGTCATCGGATGATGATCACGAAGTTCGAAAGAATGTATGTCATGGTTTGGTAATGTTACTAGAAGTGCGAATGGATCGTCTATTACCACACATGCCACAAATAATCGATGTAAGTTAATTTATGTTAGTGTCAGACTTAAACTAATATGATCTTTTTGCAGTACATGCTTATACGCACACAAGATTCTGACGAAGGTGTTGCCTTGGAGGCATCTGAATTTTGGCTCTCACTGGCTGAACAAAGTATTTGTAAAGATGTGCTCGCTCCCTACTTACCGCAGTTGGCGCCCGTGTTAGTTCGAGGTATGAGGTATTCCGAAATAGATATCATATTGTTGAAGGGCAATGTTGAGGAGGATGATATGGTGCCTGATCGCGAAGAAGATATACGACCTCGTTTCCACAAATCACGTACACACACTCTGAAGTCGGGTGAAGCAGGTGGTGATGAAGACGATGATGACTTTGACGATGGTCTGGATGATGATAGCTCTCTCTCCGAGTGGAATCTGCGTAAATGTAGTGCGGCGGCTTTAGATGTTCTTGCAAATGTCTTCCGAGAGGAATGCCTGCCTATTGTTTTGCCAATATTGAAGGATACCCTATTCCATCAGGAGTGGGTAATCAAGGAAAGTGGCGTACTCGCTTTAGGCGCCATTGCAGAGGGTTGTATGCAAGGCATGATTCCTCATTTGCCGGAATTAATTCCATACTTGATTAGTTGTCTATCGGACAAAAAGGCTTTGGTACGATCAATTACGTGCTGGACTTTATCACGTTATGCAAACTGGGTTGTCAACCAGCCACATGACCAGTACTTAAAACCCTTAATGGAAGAATTGCTAAAACGTATTCTCGATTCGAACAAGCGTGTTCAAGAGGCAGCTTGTTCAGCTTTTGCTACGCTGGAGGAAGAGGCTTGCACGGAGTTGGTCCCATATTTGGAGTATATTTTAAAAACGCTTGTGTTTGCATTTTCTAAGTATCAACACAAGAATCTGTTGATATTGTACGATGCAGTTGGCACACTTGCCGATTCTGTTGGACATCATTTAAATAAACAACAGTACATTGATATATTGATGCCACCATTGATTGAGAAATGGAATTTGCTCAAAGATGACGATAAAGATTTGTTTCCATTACTGGAGTGTTTATCAAGTATTGCAACAGCACTTCAATCAGGATTCTTACCATATTGTGATCCCGTATACAGAAGATGTATTTCTCTAATAGAGCAAACAATTAACCAGGACATGGTAATTAAATAGTAAATTTAAAAAATTAATGTAATTATATAATGAAATTTGTTTTACTAGGCCTGCAAATCAAATCCTGGATTTGATCATCCGGACAAAGAAAGAATGATTGTGGCATTAGATTTACTCTCAGGATTGGCGGAAGGACTTGATGGACATATTGAATCATTGGTAGCTAATAGTAATATTATGCAACTTCTATATCAGTGCATGCAAGATGTGTTGCCTGAGGTAATTTAACTGAAGTAACCGCAATCACCAATATAAATCAAATTTTGTTGTTATTTTCAATAGGTACGTCAATCATCGTTTGCTCTTCTGGGAGACTTGACAAAAGCCTGTTTCCAACATGTTCATCCTTTTATGTCGGAGTTTTTCCCAATCTTAGGTCAAAATTTAAATCCAGATTATATATCCGTGTGCAATAACGCCACGTGGGCAATTGGTGAAATTTGTATGAAATTAGGTAAGAAATTAATGTAATGTTATCGTAAAGATGAAATACTTAAAAATTTATTTTTTCTATAGGGGAGGAAACACGACAGTACATTCATCTTGTACTTAAAGAATTATTTATTATTATCAATCGCCCAAATACTCCCAAAACTCTTTTAGAAAATACGGGTGAGTTGATTTCTTGAAAGAAAGAAGAAAAAAACAATGATCGATTTGATGTGAATCAAGAATGTTTTTACGTAACAATTACAAAATTATGTGATTTTGATTTTGAATGTTTTTCTTATAATCTGCCTTTATCTCACAAAATTCGGTATATAGGGTCGATTGAGTCTCCTGATCGAGTCTCCGGAGGATGAGATTTTATTTTTGTTTGTGTACTATACATCCGTTTGCATATGTGTTTTTGTCATCTAGGTTCAAGCAAAAGTGAAAACGAAAGCCAACAACAATTTTTCATTAATCTATTTGTTTATTAAAAGTGTAACAAATCCATACATTTTTGATTTTGATTATTTCTTTTTCTTGTTTTCTGTTTTTTAGCAATAACAATCGGTCGTCTAGGTTATGTGTGCCCAGTTGAAGTGGCTCCTTATTTGCCAGAATTTGTACGACAGTGGTGTGTAACATTTTTAAATATATAATTTGTATGTTTTTTTCTCTTAAAACTAATATAAATAAATTAATATTTTATTTAACAATTTTATGAACACATGTTAACATACAATTTATTATTTCTGAAACATATAGAACTTTAATTTTATTTAATTATTGTAATGTTATTAATTATGATGTTACATATACTCTTATAACCAAGAGTAATTTTTATGAACCAATGTAATAATATATCTCATTTCTATAATTTAAACAGGTGTACTTCTCTACGTCATATAAGAGATAATGACGAAAAGGATTCAGCATTTCGTGGTATGTGCCATATGATAACCGTCAATCCTGCAGGAGTTGTTCCAGATTTTATATTCTTCTGTGATGCTATAGCTTCATGGGTTAATCCACCTCAAGACTTACATCAAATGATACAGAAGGTATATTATATAAATTAACATTGCAATATTTAGTTCTATGTTAAAAAAAATCACGAATTTACAGATATTACATGGCTTTAAAACGCAAGTTGGTGAAGAAAATTGGCGTCGGTTTGTCGACCAATTTCCACCCAACCTTTCGGAGCGCTTGGTTGCAATGTATAACATATAAACAGCCAAGCCACGTAATAACATGTTGAACGAAATCGAAAAATAATGCTATGGAATGGCATTAAATCAATAGATAACCATATAAATGATATGTACATTTTTTAAATCACATTAACACTTCAGTATATTACAGTAAACCAGGATAAAAAGTAAAAATCAATTTCAAAACATAACATACATACATTTAACTCCAATCACAATACCTAACGAGACAGTCCATTTTTTAAAAAGAAAAACTTATAATTATTTTAATTTAAAAAAATGTTTATCAATAATATTATAATATAAATTTATGTAACTATAAAACAAAAAAATCTAAAAGGTTTAACCTTTAAAGACATTGATTAATAATTAGAACTCAATACTATACCTATTTATATATACGAATAATAGAACTACAGGAACCTTCAAAACTTAAAACTAAATTAACATATAATAATTAAATTTATATTTAAAAACGAAATAATATCTTACAATATTAAAAGATAAAAAGTAACTTACTATGAATCAATATTCATTATTAAACTTCAGCAAAGTATCATGTTGTAGGTTTAAGTAAATATTTGGTGAGTGTTGCTTCTTATTTCACTTCACTTTATATGTGGTTATGGTAACTCTTTTTAATTTAATTTAAAGTTGCTATCTTGAGAAAGCATATGTCAGTCATTAAGAATTATATGTGGGCTGTAGTACGCAAGCAATAATTTCTGAAACATTTAAACTGAAATGAACCACATGAATATCGGTGTAACTATATCCATAAAATTACATGCATCTTAACAAGAGCAAAAATATGATGTAAAAAAAAGTTTCTTTGTGTATGCAGTGATCTTATTGTTTATATTATATATAGGCATATTTTTTAAAGATTAAAGTGCAGATTACTGAATAATAGTAAGAACAATTTATGAGTATTTGAATCAAGAAGTCAAGTACTTTAATACCTCCCGAAAATATTTTATTCAAAATCATTTTCAGTATGCTAAAATTTGTTTTAAATGAATTTAGAAAATTATTAAATGCCAATTGAGAACATAATTAGTAACACCTTTATTATATAATTAGAAATTTTTATTTTATTTAGTTGATTTTTTATTTTTTTTTAATTGTGGGGTTTAAAACAAAAATAAAAACATAAATGATTCAATCTACGTATAAATAAATCGGTTCGCGTCGCGTTTCATATATCGTCGTTATAATTTAATTATGTAATTATGTTTGAGAATAGAGCTCCAGCATTTGTAGGAAAATTTGATTTACGTTATTGTGCCATTTCATAAACAAATACTGAAAAAGAATATCTTTTATAAGCAAGCAGCCTATTGGAAAAACATTCATATAAACTAAAGACTGATATATTATTAGTAACAGAAACAGTGAAAACTGAAAATTTCAACACTCATATGAAATATGAACAAAATTGTGCCGTGACCGACAATTCCTGCAAATGCTTTAGCCTCTTGACTTCCGGTTAAATTCATCCGTCGCGTTTCGGGATATTCGGTTTCGCGCTCGCGCTCGCGTTTTTCGTCGTTCGTTCGTTCGATCGTTCTCAAATCTCTCGCGTATCGCGTAAAACAAATGTAATATAAAAATAATTAAATTAAAACATTGTTTATAACTTACTAAAATTATGTTAAGTATTTAAGTATTATTAACATAATTTTTGTTTTTGTAAAATTTTGCACAAATCCTTCAATTATTCAATACATATTCTACATTTCAAATTACGATAGAAACTCATATTTATTTTCTTAAAAACTAATTCAACACCATTTTTTTATTTATTTTCTATCTTCAACTATTTAATTTCTTAAATTCGTGACACAAAACTTTTCTCCTCACAATAGTTATATAATTTAATTGCTTGTAAATTAAAGTGAAATAAAGACTTTTAGAACATATTTTTTCATTGAAAAGTTTAGATTTTATTAAAACAAATGATAAACTCAAGAACTGCTATATTAAAAATAAGTTATAAATAAATTTTAACATAATACATAATTCGCGGAAATAAGCGTTTAATGGGGGGAAAGTCAGTCAGCTCGTGTGATAAATCCCGGTTTCGTGAATTCGCGTAATTTTTCCTCGTCGAAAGGATCTCCGCCCCCGGATCCCAATAACAAAACCTAACTAACTATACAAATAATTTCGTCGGTAGAGTAAAAATCGTCGGTTCGTCGTTCGGTCAGAGTTGTGTTTTCGCGTAAAGATCGAAATCGTTGCCGTTTTTTCCACAAAAGTAACATAACAAACCTATTACTGTTAAAATAATACATACCAATGTTTTAATAGCAAGACATAGTTACCAAAAAACTAGAACTCTTATTTTTGTAGCCTCTTATTCGCATTTCATTTGTCACATTATTAGCTATTTACTTTTGTGGAAAAAGAACGATTTTTTATGTAAATAATATTTTGGATCTTATTTTCAAAACAAATACATATTTTTGTACCATTTATAAAAATGAAAAAAGAGCGAATATAAAACAGATGAAAATATTTCTTTTAGATATTTATAATAAATTAAAATGTACCAAAATATTAAACATATAATTATTTTAATAAATAAATCGTGATTTCGTATGTACCTAAACCAAATTCACCGCGGAATTTGGTCGCGTTCGCGTTTATAACTCGGGTGATTCTATTAACTTAACGTTTAGATAATAGATAACAACATATGTAGGGTTTAATTTTTATATGATGAAGAAAAAAAACTAAACATAAAATTACAAAAAACCACAAAAATAATATATTTAGAACAATCATAATTCTAAAAAGCAACAATCGTAGGGAAATTTTTCAATTTAATCATTTTTCTCAAATAATAAGGTTTATTTATTTTCATTCGTTATTATTAATTAATTTTGTGTAATTTTGAATAACAAAAAAACAAAAAATTTGAGTCTGCATACACACCGTCTCCTAAATAATCTCTTTCTATTAACGACCATCAACTCTTCTCCATCTACAGAACACTAAATCACACTATCAACTATGTGTATTTTAACAAACATTAAAACATACACATAAACTATTAAAATCAGAAGTAAAAGTACTTTAGATGCACTTTAGATGTTACAGGTAGCAATGATCATATCATACTGAGCCAGCTATTAAAATTTGTTTCTTGTCTACCATTTTCGCCGCCTCCAAATTCTTTTGAAAATGTAACAAAATCGTGTAAAGTATAAGAATTATAGTAAATTATTCTATAATATATTGTTCCTAGCAGTTATTAAAAGTCGAATGTATTGAACGTAACATATTAAAAGGCATTAAAGCAGAAATCCACTATACATATATGTAAAAAAAATATATATTATTCAAACTGCAGGAAGTAGTATTCAAAGAAGTATCGAGCCAACAAACAACAAATGTTCAGACATGATGCATAAATATGCTCTTTAATCTAATGCTAAACCAAAATTGAATGTATTTCGTTAGTGCTGACAAAATTTTACATACTACTTGTTTCTCCTATTACCTATTTACAAAACAGTAAACTATAGAAAAAGAACCCCATGGGAATATGATATTCTGACATAGGAATATCGTAATCATTATTGTAAAATACATATGTATTAGAAATTAGCAAGTAGAGATCTAATCATATGTGTGTGTTTTTTAAACGATTCAATGAAAACGCATATTTACTTATTCATCAACATGTATGCAAAAACAAATACTATAGTATATATCAGTTAATGGAAATAAAATTCAATGAACGTGAAATGCATAAATATAAAATGTGGTTTATTCAAATAACAAATGTGTCTTTTATTACGGAAAATTATCATCTATCCTGTCATTTACATCTATAAATAAAAATTTATTTTAATTTCTCATCATTTTATTAACTATCTATTTCACTAGTGCAATTATCAGCAAGCAATTATTATTCATTTCTAATATGTATTCTTTCTTTATGCAATATATTCTCAAGGGCACTTTTGTCCTATTCTCACAATTGTTTGTGCGAAACTTTGCTCACATTTGAATACCTATCAATGGCATAGACTTACTTTGTTTAGACCGATGAGAAGAGAAAGACATGCCAAACGGAGTCATAAATCATTTCATCCCCATTCAAAAAAAAAACCCCACTACGACACACACACATTCCATCAACCCCCATCACCACCGACTCTCACGTGTTTTCCTGTCAGTAAAAGAGAAAGAAAAGAGAATTTCACGATGAGAGAGAGATTGTGCGACATGTAGTTGTGTGGAGCGAAACGGAACGTAAACAGCGTTATCGAGAAGAGTGTTATTTTATTCTTATAAATATATATATATATATATATATATATATATATTATCAAATCTAGATTAACACAGTTTAGAAAAATAGAATCGAGTACGAGCACACTAGTCGATTGTAATGCATATGCTATTAAATATATACAGATATGTGTGAAATGAAAGAGGAACGAATACTTGAGCTGTTGTTGTTCATTAATTGTGCATTATAAATGCTCAATTAATAATAATAACTGCCAGTCGTGCGGGAAGTCGTCGAGTGAACGGAACGGAACTGATATGGCATATATTGCCTCGTTGGACGTGGGCACAACCACTGTGCGATGTTTTATCGTGAACGAGAAATGTGAGATTAAAGGATCGGCTTCCGAATTGGTATGCGAATTGAGCGTGTCTGCTTTTAAACTACAGTACAGTGCATTGATATAAGGATTCATTCGAAAATAGGTTGATTTACTGAATCCACAACCGGGCTACTTTGAAATCGAACCTGAAACACTTTGGCGAAAGATTGTGCGAGTGATAACGAATGCAATCAAAGGTATACTTATTTCAAAATATAATTGATGATGGGGTAAATCTATTGCTTACACAAAATTATGCTTATACAATATGAACAATTATGAAGTATGAAAGTGTTAATATCAGCACATAAGAATAATCTAAGAGCTGCAGATGAAGCCATTCAATGCATGATTGTTTTCATACATTTTCACAACAACAAATCCTATTTAGATGCTCAGCTTAAACCCTCGCAAATATCGTGTCTCGGTTTGTCGAGTCAACGTTGCACGTTTCTGACCTGGAATCATCGTACCAAGGAGTACTATCACAATTTTATCACGTGGAAAGACTTGAGAGCCGATGCTCTAGTGGATTCATGGAATAGTGGATTTACACGGAAAACTATCAATACCCTTGCGTATGCCTTGTATTTGATGACCCGAAGTAAGCGCTTTCTAGCAGCAAGTGTTATAAAAATGATGAATGGTCAGGTAGTTAATTAAATAAGTTAATGATCGTTTTACTTCGAATTTCCACTTGACAACTTCTAAATTCAGGTAACTCTACGGCTACTTCACGAAATACGAAATAATCTGAAGCTACAACAAGCGATTAAAGACAAGACGGCGCGAATTGAACTTTTGGACTCTTGGATTTTGTACAAATTGCGGTGGGTAGAACATGACATAGCATGAAATAAAGTTTACTTACAATTGATTTTAGTTCCGGCAACGGTCTGGAGCCAAATGTGGATCATATCACCGATATCACCTCGTGCACGGCAACCGGTCTCTTCGATCCATTCACTGTCGGCTGGTCGCCAATGATCAACATGACGTTCGGCATAGATGTAAGTTATCTAAAGATCTCAATGAGGTATGAGGCAGTCATTCAATTTCTGATCATTTCTGCAAGGTAGCCCTTTTGCCGAGAATTGTGGACAATGCATACAAAGACTTTGGTACTATTCATCCGGGAGTATTTCGGGAACAGGGTGACGAATGGCAGGACGTTCACATACCAATAACTTCTTCGATAAGCGATCAAACGGCTGCCATGTGGGGCTCCCATTGTTTCGATGAGGGCGATGTGAAAATAACCATGGGCACCGGGGCTTTTTTGAATCTAATAACTGGCAAACATTGCCAAGCATCAATCTTGGGAATGTACCCTCTGGTGGCATGGCAGTTTCGGTATAGCCCAAAAAGAGTACAAACAACTTATTGTGTCGAAGGTGCCTCGCATGACATGGGAACGGTAATCGCTTGGGCCCAATCGTGTGGTCTAATTACAGATCCCTCAGAGACAGCAGCCATAGCAGAGTCCGTTCCGGATACGGGAGATGTTTATTTCGTGCCAGCATTCAGCGGGTTGGGGGTTCGTACATAAATGGCTCTTTCGGTTAGATAGCAGTTTTTCAATATCAGTTTTTTGTAGCCACCAATTAACGATCACAAGGCGGCTTCGGGATTCTTCGGCATTACACCGTCCACGACACGGGCCCACCTGGTGCGCGCCATTCTGGAAAGCATTGCTTTTCGTTTGGCCCAATTGTGCGAAACAGCGGAAATGGAAACCAATTACGAGCTGAAGACACTGAAGTAAGACTCAGGTGGAAATGTATTTGCAGGTTTATAAATAATACACTTCTTCTTATAGGGTTGATGGCGGTGTATCGCGCAATGATTTTGTTTGTCAATTTCTTGCGGATGCCACGGGAATTCGCGTAGAGCGCGCTCAAAATTCAGAGTCCAGCATTATGGGGGTATCGTACATGGCTGGATTGAATTTCGGTTTGTGGAAGGATCCCGAAGAAATTCGCAAGTTCCGTAAAGTCGACCGGGTATTTGAACCCTGTGAAGAACGGCGCAAAGGAATCAGGGACCGGATGGACATGTGGAATAAAGCTATTCAACGTTTTCGAAATTGGTATTAACTATTTACGATGGCTCAAATTACAAATTACGATGTTTTATATCGTAGAATGCAAATAAAAGATTTTTTATTTTTAATATATATTTACTTACACTATTTATTGATGATATCGAAATGCTGGATGATAAATATGTATGTACTTCGATTTGAAGTTAAAGTATTAACTATTTACGATGGCTCAAATTACAAATTACGATGTTTTATATCGTAGAATGCAAATAAAAGATTTTTTATTTTTAATATATATTTACTTACACTATTTATTGATGATATCGAAATGCTGGATGATAAATATGTATGTACTTCGATTTGAAGTTAAATATTTAATTTACATTCAATATTTTTGATTATGAACCAATCTGGAAATTGGTTTAAAATCGTTGCTGAAAATTTTGTTGTTGTTGATTAAACATCATTTGCTGTTGTTGTTGCTGCTGCTGCTGTTGTTGTTGCTGATGATGAAAATCTTGTTGCTGCACCTGTTGCTGTTGGCCACCTCCACCTGGGCCTGATAAACGAACACGTTTGCTATTAGGTTCATGATGTTGCGATTGTTGTTGATGTTGTTGCTGCTGTTGTTGTTGTTGTTGCTGTTGTTGTTGCTGCTGCTGTTGTTGCTGCTGCTGTTGTTGCTGCTGCTGTCGTTGCTTATTATCAGATTTATCTTCCTGATCATCATCGGTTAAAAACTCTCGTTTCGGATACGGTATCGGACAGCCAGCAAAAACATCCTGGGTTGGATGTGGTTCCTCCTGAAAGTATGGATCTTGCATAGCTTGCTCAGATGTTATCCTCTTGTTGGGATCCATTAGCAAGAGCTTTTGTAAGAGATGGAATGCCTTACTGTCAGGTTTTATCTTATGTCGCTCCATATACTTGGCCAACGAGCAAGTGGAATACGTCGAGCGCTTAAAGTCTTTTATAAGCGTATGATGCTCCGGCATCTTCTTAATATCCTCCCAGTCTTTGTCTTGTGGAAATCCCATTACGTTAAAGATCCGATCGAGCTGGTCATGATGGTATGGATTACTTGTTTTTATATCTTCCTGACGACAATGAAATATCGGTTCAGAGGTCAAGAGCTCGGCAAAAATACAACCTATAGCCCAAATATCGATTGCCTTTGTGTAGTGGCGTGCACCGAGCAGAAGCTCTGGAGCTCGATACCAGAATGTCACGACCACTGGATCTAAATCGGCCAATGGCTTTAGCGGGGCATTGAAGAGTCGGGCAAAGCCCATATCCGCTATTTTCACTCTTCCACGTTCGTTGCCATCACCCATTACCAAAATATTAGCCGGCTTCAAATCCCGATGCAATACCCAGTTGCTGTGCAAATAATGAATACCATCCAGAATCTGATACAGCAAACTCTTCACCATACCTCGGGGAACAACGACCTGTTTCTTAGCGGCTTTTGCTGCTCGATGGAACTTAATGATATGCCAAAGGTCGTGTTCTGCATAGTCGATCAATAGAAATACTTTGCGATCGTTGTGGGAGAGGAACACTCGGATAAGTGTGATTACATTCTGGTGTTTGAGTTCGCGAAGCAAGGCGATTTCGCGGCAGGCGGACATAGAAAGTCCTGTCCCATCGATTTGCTTTAGAGCGTATTCCTTGCCGTCGCTTGTCTCTTTCCATTTAGCTTTATACACATGGCCATAGGTGCCGCGTCCCACTTTGCAGCCTTCATAGTTGAAAAGGTCCTCCACCTTTGTCCTTTCAGACTGTGTTTTCATTTTAAAATCGTAATCCATTATTGTTTTATTATTATTTATTGTAGTTGTAAGTTTATATTAAACTGCTGCTAAAACGAATTGTTTATAAAATTGACAAATCACAATACATATATATTCAGAATTCGCAGCTGTTCTCTAGCATTATCAGTTGTAATTCACAATCAGCATTCACAATCGCATTACAAATTCAATCGCATTCGCAATAGCATTACTAAATACCTCGAAATGCTACTCGCCGCGAGGTCCAATATCCTCCTAATTTCAAAACAGCAACAAAACCCCATTTAGCAAGATTCAAAAGAACAATAAATAAATAAAAACACACACAGCTCACAAACCATACGAAAACAAGAAAGATCATAAAGAGAATTCTTTCGCTTTTTTTGTGTATACACCTAATTCTCTTTTTACACGGTTCTTTACACAGTTTTTTCCGGAACCAATCCAATTACCACATTTTGTCAAAAAAGTGGAGTGAAACACTTCGATTGAAATGACTTCGGCAACCCTCGTCACACGTGCCTTTAAATGTCAAACTTTTCAAAAATAACATTGGAAAGAAAAATCATTGCATTCTTTCAATATTCGTAAATATTTATATTAAAGTTATTTATTTTTTTTATTAAACAATGGGCAAAATAAAAAAGAAGGACTCGACACCATTACTCAAGTCAAAGACAAGCAAGAAGGACAGCCTAATATTTAAAGCAAAGGCGACATTAAAAAAGGGCCATACAGAGGACAAGAGTGAACAATTTTTGCACAAAACAATAACGCCGAAAAAAACCACCAGCAAGAAGGAGAAGTTCCGGCAAAAGCATAAAAATCTTCTAAATAAGTTTGCTCTGAATAAGAAGCAACGAAAAGAGGAAATTGCTAAAAAGAATCGTGAGAAAACTGCTGTGATCGGTGATTTGAAGCCGCTGAAGGATGCGTTGCCCTCGTTAGATGAACTCTTTAAATTGAGCAAGGAAGGCGAAATAAAAACGGGAGTCAAGGAGTTCGACGAAGAACCAAAGAAATTGAATAAGAAACAAAAAATTAAAAACAAAAAGATAAAGCTGATTAGTCAGGTGAACTCATATCAGGCTCTATTAAATGATCCAGATTTTAAAAAGAACCCACGAGATGTAATTGCGTACCATATAAAATATACTCATGGTTTGGCTGAAGATTAACTAATTGTTTTTTTTATTTAATAGACTAAATTTTTTCAATATTCAATTCAATTGGTGCATATAACCAATATCTCAGTAAAACTTTCTAAAAATATAAGTTTTTTTCCTATTTCAAAAAAAAAATAACGATCAAAATTTCTGTTAAAAATATAACGATCAACATTTAATCGATACATTGGATTGAAAAAACAATCGACATCTAATTGATTTTAATTTTTCAATATTTGATTCGAATGGTTCCACTCGTGAGTGAAAAAATACGAATCGCTTAAGAGTGGAAAAATTACGGCTCATGAGCATTACTTTCAGTGAGCAATTGAATAAAAAAACATGTTACGAACTCTGTTTTTTTTCCCATTTTGTTTTAAATATTTCGTATTAAATATTTCTGCAGAGAGCAACCCTGATCACATCGTAATTCGACTGTCTGTCTGAACGTACCCTTTGCATCTTGCGTCGAACGTACGTCTTATTTTTTGTTTACAAACGACGTCGCCGCCAAAAATAAATAGTTTTAAACTATAAAATCTTTTTAAAAATAAACTTCAAAAAATTTTGAATAAGTTCTAATTACAATTGAAATATAAAAATGTGTAAACCAAGAATAAAATGTGGTCTTGGGCCTCACAAGATAAAAGGCAAACCCATATTGATCACAAACCCCCGTCATATCAGCTTTATAAGAAAAACGCGCAAGGAATTTCGGGTAATTTGACAATTATAGTTAGTTATCTGTTCATTTAAAAATATTAATATTGACTTCTTCTACAATAGCCGGAGTATGAAGTGTGCGAAACGTGTTACAAAACCGTTGTGAAATATTATAATCAAAAGCACGCATCTGCAGTGAAAATAATGAGTAAGCAAAGGAGTCATGCAAAGGCTGGTGGTGTAACGGATCCATCAATTTCCTCGCGTTCCGATTCCACAACAAACGATAGTAGAAGCCGCAATCAAAATAAAAGTAGACTATTGGCTGCTACGTACTCATCAACTTCTTATTTGGACAATAGTAGAGATAATTTGTCATCTGAAACTCGCACACCACTCGTGGAAACAACACAACGTTCGTACAATAGTACGAGAAACCAATCGGCGAAATCGACAAAGAATACAAGTTCCGATACTGTTAGTAGCAGCACATCATCATCATCATCAAGTGTATTGAAAGCGTTTTTATTTGATAATTCACAAACTCAACAATCCCAAACGAATAATCAAACCGGAACACAACCGATAACTACTTCACAACTACTTCGACCATTAGAGACGTCAAACAATTCAGACGCATCTTCATTGGATATGCAACCTACAACGAGTGCAGCAGCAGCAAAAAAGCGCTTAGCTGAGGATAATGTGGTTGACCACATTGTTGCAGAGGATTCCGAGTGGGACGATGTTCCGAGTCCTGCTGTTTTAAGTGGTGCCAGACTCCCCAATATACAACCCATTCCAAAAAGTATATAACTTATATATATTCACTATAGTAATTCCCATTCTAACACTATATATTTCATTGGTTTCAAGGACGGCAATTTGTTAGCACGAATAAAGATATCATGGACATATATTTAAACGGAACCACTGGTGGTTAACCAAGCGTGCGAGCTACAGCATTTGTTATTTATTACTGGTATAATGAAAATAATTATTGGAATTGTTATCAAATTTATATAATCATTAATATGTCGATCCTTTAATGAAATAAAATATAAACCATTAATCATTATTTATCAAGGTAAATTTGTTTTATTGTTGGAGTTATTAATCAGAAATTCTAAACATATTTAAAAGTATTTCAATTAGTGTTCAAGCAAATGGAGCACTCTTGTATATAGCTTCAATTTTATGGATGAAAATATAATTTAATTCTTATTCTATTCTGCTGGATGTAACATTGTTTTATTCATACGTCTTTCGATTTATGTTTCTCAATATTTTAATTATAAACACGTATACTGCTCATTACATTGACTTTGACTATATATATATGAAATATAATAATCAAAAACAACAATGGAGTGTATATTACCAATATTTTGTTTTGTTTTTTGGTAAATATTTATTACAAAAACTTAAAATTATAAAAGACTTCTCGTTTATATTGAGATCATTACATTTTCAACAGTTGACGATTGATCTATAACTTTAAACGTAAAGTTAGTTGTAATAGATAGATTTTTATGTATGTACTCCATTTGCTTATTTTCTATCATAATGGCAATTATTACATTACAGAATTTAATAAAGTTCCAATAAAATTATGTATTAATATACATTTTTAAACAAGTTTATTAAACATTAGTATTGCATAAGTTACAATGAAAATTTTTTGAAAAATAAAATATATTTGTCTTCTTGGTTTCATATTCATTTTCATATTCTACAAGAATTTCTTCAAAATAATAAATTTTTCAACAAAAAATTTCATATAGCATGTATATAGTGAGAGAGAGATGAGTGTTAAACAAATAATGTAAAGAATGTTTCTTAATTATTTATATCAAGTTCAGAATTCCTTAAACTACAAGCTTAGTGAATAATAAAAAATATATTTATATAATTAAACCAAAATGATATTTATTTGTTTAGCAAAAACATCAGAAGGCTAAAAAGAAACCAAGATAAATAAATGCATGTTAAAAATCGTCGATTGCACATTTGGTTAATTCAAAATTCAAATTTACCGGAAATTGATTCCTTTAATCGACAGTAATCTGTTGCACTCAGAACTATCGGGCAATGGTAGAACATAGTAATCACTTTCAGTGCTCTGAAAAGATGAATAAATGCCATTAATTACACTGCAATTTGAATTAATCGGCATATATTTCGGGAACTAATACTCACTTGGTCCGTGAAATCATGCTTGTAAATTTGCGTCGAGACCTTCATATCCGAAAAAGGACCTTTTAATGCGAAGAAGTGAATACTCATCGGTGCTGTTGTTTTCGTCTTTAATATTAGCTGTGGACAAACAAACAAAATTACTTATTGGAAATGAAAATAATTCGAACACCATACTTGGTATGTTATGGTTCTCTCGTTGGATTGGTGTGGATCACGTTGGCTGTTATTTATTCTGGCTTTCACCACCCATTGCTGGTTGAATGCAGAAAACCGTGCAGTTTCATAAAATAGTTTATGCACATATTCATCCGTACGATAGGGTTTCATTTGAAGATCTACGATATATTATATTTTTCAATATCATTTTGCAGTTAGTTAAGCTGAGGACAATAAATATTTACCGTTGAAAATGATCTTTTCATAGCTCAATAAGTCGATTAAAGTGTTGAACATCTTCTTCTCTTCCTTGATTTTGGCATCGTGTGCTTCAAGTGCTGCCATCACCTCGTATCCAGATTTATTTGGGTGCAAGCAATTGCGTTCATGTTCACTGCCTGTTCAATATGTAAAATTGATATTAATTTAGTTAGCCTATATAGCTTCAATAGGGGAAAGAACATACTTTCATGGTTTGGACCACGCCATTGACAACCGATCCGAGAATATTTGCATTTCGTTGGACGTTCCTGGCATTCGTGTTGCTCGTGGCGATCCAATGATTTGTATGGGAACTCCTTGTTGCAGAACTAAACAAAACAGAGGACGGTCAATAATTCTTGCTCTGTGATATATTAGTGAGATTGTACCTGACATTCGCTGGGCAACTCGGAAGCGGCCTTCTCCACGGCCAGGTTGCGCGAAGCTGTTGTCTTCGATA
This sequence comes from Coelopa frigida, assembly GCA_017309665.1. Lineage (NCBI taxonomy): Eukaryota > Metazoa > Arthropoda > Insecta > Diptera > Coelopidae > Coelopa > Coelopa frigida. The sequence goes on from CM029563.1 coordinate 20,493,569, forward strand.
TCTCCACACGACAATTGGGACAGGTGGCGATTTGATCACGGAGACTAAATCGAAAAAGAATCCACATATGAATTTACAAGGGATACAAGTTAGTATTAATGTTAATAATAGTGATATGTATGATAAATGGCTAGAAGAATAGAGGCATCTATTGGAAATCATACCGTCCGTCGGCCAGCAAATGTGTGAAGCAAGCAGCGCACATTAAATGTCCCATTTGGCACTGAAAAGGAAGGCATAGAAACGATTAGTTTGATTAAATTGAAAATGCATAAGAGAAGGTGGAGAATTTTAAGTGTAAAAATGCTGTAAACAGAAAAAGAAGAAAAAATTGCTATTAGTTTATGTTCGTTTCAATTGATTTATTCTAAATGAAATTGTTTGTGATGAGACGAAAATTCAAGGGATTTTCCATTGCATGAGAGGGAGGGAGGGGTTTGTTCGAGGGATGATAGGGGGTTCTTTTTCAAATAAAAACAATCGCATTTTTCAGATTTCAAACGCAAACGTATTGAGTTTTATTTTCGATAATTCTTTCTTTTTGTTTTTTTTTTTTTTTTTTTTTGGTTTACATATGTGTTTACATTGCTTTTCGTCTTTTGTTTTTGTGTTTTCTATTTTTCTATTAATCTTTTTGTTTCTTTCTTTGTTCTATTGTAAGTACTTAGGTTTTACTAATGCTTAACTCATAAATACATTGTTTTTTTATTAAAATCGATTTATAGTTTTATAAATGTTTCGTACCAATAATAATTACATCAATATTTGAAGAAGCACAGAAATGCAAGTTCTATTTTAGTTAATGATATAAGTTCTTGACGTATTGTATTGTCAGCGAAATAAAAATTAAAATATAATAATTAACTAAGAGACTAATTAGGTTGTGGATGAACGAATTCGAGTCGAGGGGAAAATCAAAAATAAATAGGAGAGGCAAAAAATAATTTTGTAAAAATTTTAAATTATTTTTATTTAAATAAAAATGTTGCGAATAGTGATTCGATTTTATTGAGACCTCTTTTAGGAAGAACACACTCAAAAAGGCATTCGTGTGGATGCCTTTGTTATGATATTTCGGAACAGAAGGTCTACAGAAGGTCGTCAGCAGCCAATTACTAAGGGTCTAATATAACCGAACCGAATCCAGGAAACGACGGTCAGTCCGACAGACACAGGAAGCCAATATATGATTGTAATGATATTTATATGAATAGCATTTTCCGATCATGGAAACTACCGATTTGATAAATACACGTTCTGGTATATAAAGAAAATCCGTCAAAGATATTTATTGAGATCTCCTGGTGGTATCTTTAAAGTGAATGTGCGTGTGTGTTTGATATTGGCCAGCTATTTCGAGGACTTCTATTTCGAGGCCTTTTATTTAAATCGCAGCCGACAGACAACGAACAATGATGAACAACAATCGTCGTTGCTGCTCAGCGAAATGAACGATTCCGATGCGATTGGAACTAAGACTGGGTGGGGCAAAAACGCGTCCATTGGATGATAGTTTAGAGTATAGAACAGATGATTGGACCGAGTTGTGGCGAATCTCGAAGCGAATAGTGGAATGTGATTTCAATGACGAGTTTGAAAAAGAATTATGCAAAACAATAACAATAATAACGACCGTGACCGTGGGGGCTAGAAGAATTCGAAAGAAATTCTTTTGTATGCAATTTTTCTCCACAGAACTGATCGCATGTTTTTCTTGTATTTATTTATTTATTTTATTTTTTTCAATTGAAGACATATTTATTTTTTTGTTATTTTTATCATGCCTTCTTTCACTCCATCATCGCTTCAATTAGTGTGGTTGGAACTTTATTATCATTGGTTGAATGAACTTCTGAGAGGGGGACGACATATTAACAGAGAGTAGTGAGAAGAAAAAACAGCTTAAATTCAAAATTTTGAAAACCGACAAATACAGCTAATAAATAAAACCTCCGTGCATAGACATAGTGGGCAAAAGTTTGGGAATTATTTCTACTTTTAGGTAGGATTGCGTCAACGAATTCGATGTTGGAATAGAGAAATCATATTCTATGGTGTGTATTGTTGGTGTTTCTTTCGAAAGGTCTGTTGTTGTACCCTCGGACCAGCTGATGCTGCTGCTAGCGTAGATGGACGGAAAGTAAGAAAGAAAGTAGTACAACGAACGAACGAGATAGACAATCGGATATTATAGCTCAAGAAACCTGTTCTCCTCCTGCAAGAATATTCTTCGACGAAATACGAAAGCGTTGCAACCTGCTGCTGCAACTACTTTTCAAACGGATGGGAATGGGAGAAAATGCATGGCCAATGGAAAGAAACAGTAAATCCGGTGAAAATCCGGTTTCAAAAAGAGAGCTTGTTCCTACTTCATAAAACCTAGAGAAAATTATTTCCTTGCAAAAAAAAAAAGAAGAAAACCTAGAGAAAAGTATTTCCTTGCAAAAAAAAAGAAGAAGTAAGAAAAATGGTTTTGGTTCAGTTTCAGGAACTAGAGGAAAACCTGTTCAGAACCTCTAGTGATCGTTTCAAAATATTAGAGTAGTAATAGTTGCTGCATCCATCGTACGAAGACCCCAACCAAACCATATGTTTTCTCATATACTAGCTCAGGTTTGTGCGTAGACACTGAATCACAAAAACAAAACAATAATAACAAACTTCTGTCAAAAACAGCTGACCTTTTTCATATCATCGCATACAGAGCACACTGTTACTGTTGTTGTTATTGTTGGTAAATAACAACGCATGTGCTATGGATAAAAACCTCGCCGAGAGCAACAACAGCAAAGAGAGAGAGGGAGTTGAGCGAGTATTGTTACTGATACGAATGTGTGTGTGTGTGGCCTGGGGCTCGCCCTGACGTGCTCAGCGATATCAGAGCTACCACAAGCAGAGAAAGAGAGCTCCATATGATCATCGTATCGTACTTGGGCCGAGTTGGAACGACGGCACCAACACGACGATGATGACGACGACGACGATGGGGGAGGGAGGGAGACAGAATGCGTCTCATTTCAAAACAATAACAAAACAAAAAATAATTCTCAACCCATGCGGTGGCCACAACAATATTTACCTACATACATATACATACACCCATAGATAGCTGTGACGATGCGATCCGAAACAACGGCTCCTCCGTTCAAACCCGTGCAGGTACCCAGCCTCGTCTCGACCCCGACCCCACCCTCTCTCACAATCGCTCTCTCGACGCCTCTCACATTCACCATCTGACTGAGTTCTCTCCAATCTGTACATATTCCGATGTGCTCACGAACATTTTTTATATATAGTGTGTTTTCCTGTTTTTCTGTCTGTCCCTCTGTCTGTCTGTCTCTATGTATGTATGTATGACGATTGCCTTTCTCTCAAAGTCTGCCTGTCCGTCAGTTCTTGTGCCTATCTGTTAGTTTGTCTGGCGATTTGTTTGCATCTATGTACGTATGTTTGTTTGTCTGTGTGTAGATAGATAATACCGTGATATATCTTGTTCTTGTTTATTTGTTTGTATGAATGTATCTTCGCATGGATATATGTATGTATGTATGTATGTATGTACATAGGTATGTTGGAAAGTGTGCGTCGAGATATTACGTCGTTGAATTTAGTTTCTGCAGCAAGTCATCGATTGTTGTTGTTATTGCTATAGTTATTGTTTTGCTGTTGCTTTTGACGTTGTCGTTTCTTACTTTGGCTGTTGTTGTTGTTATTGTCCGTCATGTTGTTGTTGTTGTTGCTTAGAGATAGACAACAATATTATCGCTGTGTTTATTTATATTTGATTTTGTTTTTTTTCTATTCGTCCCCACATGAATGCAAGTGTTTACACATACATCCATACATTGATTGGTGTCGATGTGTTGGAGAATGCAACGTGTTTGTTTTTTTTGTTGTGATTTATAATAATTTTCAAAAGAAATACAATGCACGAGGATAAAGAAAAGAAAATATACAAAAAAATATAAAGGACAAGAAATGCATTGATAATGAAATTGAAATCAATGACGGACGGGAATTTTATAATTTTTCACATGATAAGCAAATGAATAATTAACTGCGGGTTCTCAAAAAGCATAAATGATGGCGATAACTCAGAATATGAGACGAAAATGAAGACGAAGACAACAGGCGACAATAACAAATGCATGATTTCATATTCAATGAGAAACTCAGAGAGAGAGAGAGAGAGAGAGAGAGAGATAGAGGGAGACAGTGAGAAAAGGAAAATGTATTGAAAGTTATGTAAGGTGTTATACGAGATATTAAGCAGAGAATATTTAAAATCCGTTCATACTATAATCTTTCAAATATCGACAATTCAATTTTCAATTCTTCTTTTCCAATTTATTTATTTTTTAAGAGTAAAATCTTCGTTTTATGAATATTAAAAGAATAAAATATAATTATTGGCTATTAAAACCGTCGTTCTAATTAGTTATTAATCGGTTATTAACGGTTATTTGCTACAATATCTGTTGGCTGGGATTTTTCCTAAATACATGAGATCATTGGCTTTCTATTCGCACGTGTATATATGTATATGGCATATGTATAGGTGATTGTGTATGCATGTGTCTGTGATTTTGTATGCATGTGTTTGTTGTATGTAAACTACAACGCAAAACAGAGAAAAAGAAGAAAATTAAAACATGTCATTACTTAATAGAATAAAAGTTTTACTGCGCAGAAGTTGGTGAAGCGAGCAAACAGCAAAAATATGCATACATAACTACATACATATATTTTTGTAGAAATGTCTCGAAGGAAAATGTCAGACGAGACGACGACCAACAGAAAGAAATGTTAGCCTTGCATATTCATAATATTGAGGGCTCAGAATTCACTAAACACAAACGCAAGCATACATTCGTTGTATGAGTAGCACACACACACACACACACACACACACACATACATACATGAAATAAAAACAACGTCACAACTTGGCTTGCAACAGCCTAGAATATTGATGATATACAATATGAAAACAACAACAACAACTACAATAACAACAACAAAGCGACAACAACAAACAAAGCGACAACAACGAAGACGTCGACAACTACAGAAAACAGAAAAACTACGACATGTGTCAGGGGATGTTTGGAACCAGGAGAGGGAGAGAAAGAAAGGAAAATAAGAAAAGTCGCATTAAATGAAATGCAGCCCAAAATGCAAGAAGTTCGTTCTACTACGCAGAAGTACAATAGCTTTTTTTTTGTATACCATTCCATTCCATACTATGTCCACCGTACATGAGGGTATATTATCACAAAGGGGGAGGGCGGGTTGTGACGACATTCAATAGTTTCGGACCCTCATAATCGCGCCGAGAGGAGGGGGCCGACCAACATAAGGAAGAAGCACTATTTCCCCATCATTTACTTCGAAATATGCATGTCCATTCAATAGAAAATAAAAGAGCATACGATTCGGAACCCACTTGGACTCATCATATCTTCCTCTTTTATGCGAGGTCTGAGCCAGCAGCTGGGTTTTTGTTCGAGTGGAGAAAACTGTCGAATGTTGGTCAGCAATTAGGAACAGCGTAAAAAGTTAATGAATATCTTGTCGATACACATTTCACTCGAGTTGACGATCTATTGAGTGTATGTGTGTGACGTGTGTGTGTGTGTGTGTGTGTATGTATGTGTGACATGTCTATGTACTATTTGTATTACACATTATCTGTCTACACTGCACTATTCCAAACGAAAAAGTGATTCTCAATCGATTCGATTCTCTGGAAAAATATTCCCTATCAACCGCCCATCAAATTTATGAAAAATGAGAAAGACGTCTCCTGCTGATATTTCCCCCCTCCCCCTCCTTCGTCATCGCCCTCATATCGTGAGCTCTCACCGCACAGCTGGCCCATGAACAAGTTATGCTTCCTCCGAACACCCTCCCTCCCCCGACGATGACGACGACAACCATCCACCACCACCGTCGCCACCGATCCCAGAACCCAGCCTCCTCCACTAATAAGAGAGTGGAACACAGCTGAGAGTTCGAGGCAAAGAAACAAACGAAAAAGTCAAACAAACCAGCAGCATTCGATTTTTTTTCTATAGGGATGGATCTCTTTTGTTTTTCTATTTCTATTTCGAATAAGAATGTTGTAGGTCTAACAAATGTGCAGCTGAGTGTGTGTGTGTGTGTGTGTGTGTGTGTGGTGGTAGTGGTAGTGAGGGGCTCTGTAGTTGTTGTAGTAGTAGTCTTATAAGTAGACACTCTGTCAGTAAGTCAGCCAGCGATGCAGGCAGGCGGACAGACAGACAGACAGACAGAGAGACACACAGACAGACAGCCAGCCAGTACGGACAACACATGGTCTATACGTGTTTGCCACATGCATTCGCAGGAAAGTTGTTTTGATTTTTTCACTCCAAGTGTTCTGGGCACGAACACGAACCTACGGCCAGGGTACGAAACGTGTTCGTAGGCCACAAAAGGCCACAAAGCAAGCACCTAGCAGGAAATGCACCTGAATGCATTGGGATCGTCTTATCGTCTTTTTACATATGACGCATTTTCGACAATCAAGGGATATTTCTTCATGTGTTCAGTTCAGATAATGAACTTTGTTTTTTCTTTTGGAATTATCTTCATTATTTAAGGGATTATCTTCATGATTTAAGGGATTACGTCTTCTTCTTCTTCTTTGGGTGGAAACTGATTCACTTCTGTTTGAATAAGTGTTACAACAACACCTTTGTTCCCCATTCACCCACCCTAGTTCTAGTGTGCATCGAACTCACCTGATACATTGCCGTCTTTGGGAGATCCAAGCAAACGGCACAACAGAGAATCCCACCCAAACGATACTCCAACTTCTCGTGCTGTATCGGCGTGGTGCTCGAGGTGCTGGGATGATCGAGCATTTGCTTCTTGTTTGGCGGCTCCCCCGCGTCCAACTTGCTGTTGGTGGAACCGATGTTCGAGGAGCCGTTGCCGCCTCCACCACCATTGTTGCCACCTTGCTGCGTGCCGAGTTGTGGCGGATCGATGCCGACCAGAGTCGAACCAGCCGAAGTCGACGGCGAGGACGACGAGGCGTTGATGCCGCGCAGCAGCCCACCGCCGGAGCCCCCCGTCACATTGGAGCCCGCTGCACCAGATCCACCACCACCACCACCACCAGAGTTGCCAGCTGTGCCGCTGGCTGACTGCGACTGCGACTGCTGCTGTTGCAATTGAATCGTCACCTGAGCACTGTTGTCGGCCAGGAGCTCAGCGGCTGCCAGCAACGGGATGGAGTTCATGTGGTTGCTGGTGGACGACGGAGGCTGCTGCACGGCGGAACTGGACGATTCAACGTCGGCCATTTTCAGCGAAAACTTTCCTCTCTCTCTAATTTGTATCTAAAAGCTCGTTTTTCTTGTAAATTTTCTAGTTCTCTCTCTTCTTTCTGCCTGCCCTCTTCTCGGTTTTTCTGATTTTTCTTTTTGCAAGTCCTTCAATCGATTTTTCCTTGTCTACTTTGTGTGATTTTCTTTGCTCCGCTCTTCTCTTCTTTTTCCCCCCTTTGGGCTAGAAATTTTGTAACACCAGAATCCAATTGCAAAATTTTCCCGAACCGGATTTCACAATTTTCTTCGAGTCAAGGGACAATTTTTTACACTCGTCTTCGTCGTTCAATTGAAATATGAATGAAGACGAAATGACTTCTCAATGAATTTTTCGTTTTTTTTTTTTCTTTTATTTTGTAAACACTTATTTGAAAATTCCCCAAATTGTATTTATTTCTGCTCCGAAAGAGAACGAACGAACGTCGTCAATCCACGAAATAACAACGAGGAATGAACAAAGAAAAATCGTCTCTTGCATTTTTGTTTCCGTGAGAATGCAATGAAAGAGAAGCAGCAAACAGGGTTGCATTCGAAATTAAAGCTTACTACGGTTTTGTCCTTTGAATTGTACGAAACTACGTTCTGAACGTCCATATTTTGATAATTTCGATTTTGTTCTGAAATCCATTCAATCCTTAATAAAACATGGGTTTAAATGAAGTTATTAGATCAGAGAATGCTTATATTTATATCTTATTCAAAGATAATGTTATAATTCTTACTTATGCTGATTAAATATCGGAACAAATTGAAAAGTGGCCAATACAAATAAAAAATTTGCAAGCGTACATATTGAGTACATAGTTAATTATTAAAAACAAAAATAGTTCCATAAGTAAACTCAATTCAGCTTAGACTACAGCAAATGCCTTCCTTCCCTCCTTCAATATTTAAATGTTGGTCTACGGCGAATTTGAAATATCCATGTTGTCTGATTTTTCCACACTGACTGACTTGCGGGACTTGGAATCAGTGCTGGAGCGTGTGCCCAACTTTTCCTCGGCATCGTAGTCGCGCTTAATGGTCTCCTCCGAAATGACCTTCAGTTTACGATCAGGTGTGCGTGAGCGTCTTTTCGATGAAGACTTGATGCTGGGTGGTGGTGCCACGTCTTTACTTCGGCTCGAATGCGAACGTATTGACGGAGAGGGGGAACGGCGCTTGCTGCGTGAACGCGAGGATCGGACACGTTTCTCCTCGCGAGTGCGATGCGAACGTTTGCGTTCACGGGAGCGGGAACGTTTTCCGCGAGAACGAGACCGTCTCGACCGTGAAGTCCGAGAAGCGCTGCGACGATGGCGAGAGCGAGACCTCTTACTACGGCGATCACGAGAACGTGTCCTGTGCTTGGAACGAGAACGGGATCGACTCTTACGACGAGATCGGGACCGCTTCGAGCGGGAACGTTTCCTGGAGTGAGAGTGTCTGGAACGCGAACGTGACCGCCGCTTCGACTTGCTTCTGGTGCGTTTTCGTGTGCGTGAACGAGACCGGCGACGAGACCTGGAACGGTGCGAGCGACTGCGACTTGTTCGTCGATCACGAGATCTTGAACGGGAGCGAGAACGACGACGTTTGTCCTTGGCCAGCATTCCAATAACCGGATCAATGGCTGCAGATATCATATTCTGAGCCTCTTTCACAATGGTCATAGCTTCTTCGATTTCAGCCTGGGCGGCTTCGTTGGACTTGGCTTCCGGCTTCGTTATAGAGTCCGTGGCGTGATATACACTCAAGTGACCCCCCTTGAACTCCTGGCCTTGCATTTTAAGAGCATGTATTACGCTGGGTTGTTCACAGAATTCGATCATGCAATAGGTTTTACTCTCCTTCTCAGCCCAGCGTGCATATTTCACTTCACCGGCACGTTGAAAGCAATCCATCAAATCGTCTAGACGCCATTCGTTCTTCACATCGCATACAATAATTGTACGACGAATTTCTTCAATCTTGCGGGCATCATAAAATGATGGTAAAGCAGGATACTCGGGTAAATTATTTTCCGTTAGTTTAGGATCGTACGTCTTAATGACCTGCAATGAATGAGTTCAGTTTATTAGTAAACATTAATGACAGTCCCAATCATTAACATACCTGCTGTGGCGATTGCCCTTCAATGCGATTCACAACTTCGGGAGGTAATTTCGAATCCGGTTTGGTCAATCCCGGTACAATTGTGCCGTTCTTTGACATTTCCAGAGCGCGATACTCCTCTGGAATCGCCAAGACAGGAATTACGATGAGTGCTCTATCGATGAAGACGGTGTTGGTGAGATGTTGGGCCACCGGGACGCAGTTGCTATCGACGTATTTGACGTAACAAATGCGAGACTGCACAGGACATGAAACGTCTCGCACCGTCGGGTACAAGCGGATTTCTTCGATTTTCCCGATGTTACCAAACAACGTTTGCATTTGATCCTTCGTAGCCTGCGGTGCAATATTTGTCACCTGAACTACACGCGGCGCATTTCCACCAGCCATATTAGGAGTGATTTTTCAAGGAGGAGCCTGCAGCAATTTTATGGGCGGCAAGACCCAGATAATTTCAATTGTCTCAACTAGAGTAAGACTGAATATTATCGCACTGGTGGACAGAAAGTAAAGACAAACCTCTAAAGTTTGTTTTTAATTAGGTTTTTACAGTTTTGCAACACTTTTTATAGATAAAAAAATTAAATAAAACTAGAATCTGCAAAAAACGCCATTTTAATGCCGCAAAGAAAATTTTTTTCTGAAAAACGCACGCAAAACGAAGACCACTGAACTGTAACTTGACGAAAACTGAACGAAAATTGATTTTATTGGAATTCGGAATCTTTCGTTCAATTTTCCAGCTCTAGCATTTTTAGCGATTTTCCAGTTTTGTTTATTTTGTAAATGCATTTTAATGACTGGTTACAAATCGATTCGAATTCGGAATTCTGTTATTATTATTATATTTATTATATGTCAAAATTATTTGCAATATTCATCGACAAATAAGTTAAAGTGACATTGTCGAAAATAGACGAGATAAGTAAATGCAACACTGTGCAGAGATTTTGGCTCTTCAATCAATGTTATTCTCGTCTCTCAGTTTCTTTCTCACTTCTTCAAGAAGAAACCAAAAAATTTTTATTGTGGTTTTTTTGAGTAAAAAAAATAAACCAACCACGAAAACAAAACGATTTCCCAAATTTTAAGTAAAAATAGTGAATAAAAGAAGAAGAAGATAAATAATAATGTAGTTGAGAGAATTGAGAGATTGGCAAAGTGAAAATGTTTGCTGAGCATTTGATGCAAACGAAGAAAACCAACAACAACAATAAAAATACCATTACCAAAGGCAGCGCAGCGGCAGAGCTAAAAGCAGCGAATAAAAGAAATTTCTACAATTTTAAAACAATTGAAACGAATTTTTTGTAAGATGTGGTGTAATTTACGCAATCAGGCGATTTAACAACAACATAACTCATTCTCAGCAGATATACTCCCAGAGGCTCTGCAACCAGTTCCAATTGGATTTCTCGAGCCCAAGATTGGGCTGTCTACAGCCACTTTACCCACCACCACCACCACCTCCGCCTCCGTCACCCCTCCGTTCCGTCCTTGGCACTCACTCGACTGATACCAGAGCGTAGAAGGCAGAAGGATACTCCATCGATGCAATAATAATATTATAAGAAAATATGACTACAGAAAATGTTAGCAAACGCTTAGCTAAATTGATGCTCAACGACCAAACAGCATCCACGTCGTCAACAACAACGAATGCCCCAGTAACCACAGCATCACAAACGCAGCAGCAGCAACAACAACATCAGCAATCGCCATACCATGCCATTGACAGAAAAGTGATCATGAGAAAATTCAATAATACAAGTAACACAAATAATGCGAGCAGCGGTGGAGAAACTATTGTTGCTGCATCGGCTGCTCACAACTCAAGCAGCAACGGTGCATCGGTGGCAGTGAACACATCAGCAGCAGTTCCAACGGCCTCGTCGCCCACCTCGCCTGGTGAAATGTCCGCCAATGACCTGAAGCAACTGAAGCGTGAATCGGATCCACAGTTCTCGAGATTTGCCGATTACTTCGTTATCTGTGGTCTGGACTTGGATACTGGCTTGGAGCCTGATCGATTTGCGGGTGAGTTAAATCCTTGATATCCTTGGTTATTTTCGATGAGTAGACAGATGAACTTTCATTTGTAATACCTCTAATATTTTGCTAAACAAAACACTTTCTCTTATCCGTTTCCTTTGTTTTCCGTTTCGTGCTTTCTTGTCTCCCGCATTCCATTGTTCATCAGGCGATAATTTGCATTGTTCTCCCCTGGATCGTGCCTACAAAAGTAAACCCTTGGCTCACTACCCAGAGAACGTTGCTTGGAATCCCTTTGACGCTCATGGAATATGTATGGTATGTGAATGGCGACGCTTTTAAATTGCATGCTAATGCGGGCCAGACAGACATTATAATTTATAAAAAGCTACCAATAGTTGAGTTGAATATGTACATATTGAAGAATATAATGAACACAAAGCCACTCATTGTGATGATGGGTTCCCGACTTGTGTAGAACGTGGAAAGTAAAATCATCAATTGAGTTCAATTAAAGTTTGGCTTCGCTTGCGTTCGTTCTTATTTTATTTGCGTATTAAACTTTCGCCATTGAAACGAAGAAACGTTTCTGTGTTTCGTTTACATTTGTTCTTGTTTTGTAATTTAAGCGTAGCACGTGTCTCTTGCTGACCGATAACAAATGTTTAGGATTGTTGCGAAGCCTTAACTTTTAGTACTGCTTGTATATTTCAATGTTAAATATAATATTTTGTAATAGATGTTGAATACGATTTTGGTAATCTTTTCATTAGCTTTCTCTGCCACAAGGCTTGCGTTTTCGTACGCAAAAGCATAACATTGAGCCAAGGTTCCATTCGTTTGCGACCACACGAGAAGATGGAAAACGTTGCTATGGCTTTAGCCTGGTGTTCTACGAAGAAATACGAAATCGCAATATTTGCAGTGCAATGCATACCCTTCAGGTAACCCTTTATAATGATTTCTTTTATAGCTTAAATTTACAAATCTGTGAAAATACTTGTAGTCAATGTTCATTACGGAGCTGTCGAATGGCCAACAAACCCATTCACTGGGTCGCATCAAGGAGAGTCCCGTGAGCAGATCGTTGCCTCGACATTTCAAGGTGGCTGGCCAAGCACCACAGTCTGCACAAAGTTATTACGATATTACCAAGGATAAACTCTATGTTGCCAAAAGTCTTTCATTGATATGTCAAATACCATATTCATTCGCTGCCGAAATATTCCTCACAAATTTATACAAGTCAGTTGCACTAATGCCCTAGATTACATTGAATTCAACTTATTCGATTGAATGTACCTCGTTGTAGATGTCTTCCTCGTCAGCCAGGACCAGGCATTAGTCTCGAATCATATGTGTATAATATTCTGTACGAAGTGATGCTACCTCAACCAGGGAAATCCATACGAATTTACTTGCCTCCGGCGGAACCTCACTTGCCCGCAATGGCCCTAATACTCCAGCGCCCCGAGCTAAGCTCTGAGCTGCCATTGCTAGACTTTCCGCTGCGCTTACTCTTTACGTACCTTGGTGTTGAATGCGTTATTCAGCTCTTGACGTGTGTTTTGCTCGAAAATCAAGTGCTGTTACGTTCCAATGGTTAGTTAAAAATTTATATTAGTTCAAAAAATCCATTTATTTACCATCTATTTTTTGCGTTTAGATTATCAAAAGCTAATGATCATTGGCGAATGCATTACATCCGTGCTGTTCCCATTCGTTTGGCCACATGTCTATGCGCCCATTTTGCCCGCTGCTCTGCATCACTTTCTCGACGCACCCGTGCCATTTGTCATGGGTCTGCATGCCGACTGTGAGGCTGCGCATAAAATCGGATCTGAGGCAGCTCTATGTTTTGTCGACATAGACAAGCGAAGAATACAATTGCCGGAGGAGCTGCCAGTTTTTCCACACAAGATCGATTTCATGGCCGAAATCATATCCATTTTGGATAAATTTGAAATCGAACGCGATCGTTCGCATGAACCAATACTCAAGAATGGCTATAGTAGTAATGCACGTGATCATGATGCGATGATCTCGAGTTGTACGTTGCCCACGGGTCTGCAGAGCTCACGGCGAAACAAGCAGAATTTCCACCAACTCCAGGAAACAGTCTACACCCTGGGCAACAGCAACTCTCCGGGTGGCTCCAATCACAATCTCGAATATCAACCACTGATAGCGCATCCCTTCAAAGGCGAACATGTGCCACGCATTGCCGACTTTCTGCGCCGCAAAGGTGTGCGTACGCAGTCGCCATCCGCGTCATCGGCGTCCCTCAACGATTCCGGAATTGATACCATCGACGCGAATCTGTCGCCATCGCATTCGCTGAGCCGCAGAGGAGACAATGCGAAAACTGCACCGGTTCTTTCTGCCGAAGAGCAATACTATCAAGATTTGCGAATCAATAATTCGTTGCGCGAAATTTTTCTCAATCGTTTTGTCCACATGTTCTACTCTTACGAATTCTTCGTCATCTATCCGAATCAGGAGAAAGAGGAGTGGCTCTCGAATCGTGAATCTTTGCAAAATTTCGATAAGTCTTCATTCTTATCGGACCAGCCCGAACACCATCGACCGTTTTTGTCTCGCTTTCTAGAATCTCAAATGTTCGCCACACTAATAGACAATAAGATATTGTCTGTGTGGGAAAAGGAACCGGAAACCAACTTGAAATTGTTCGATAGACGGGTAAAGCTTTTGAGGTGAGTGCATTGGCATTGGATGGGGTTGTTTTGGGAGATTATAAAATTGTATTTTTTTTTCAGGAAACGCCACGGAGAGAATATGATTTGTGCAACCAGCTATGAGCCGTGTGTGCTGAATCAGGAGGCTCAGCAGATATTCGAGAAGCGTCTGAATTGCATTGATATCGAGGTGACACCACCCAGCGAGATTCTCTCCAATCGGGCGGCATATTTTCGCAGCTTTCCTCTGCTCGAGAAGTCGGTTCTGAACCAGGAATGTGCATCGAGGTAGATTATTAATTAAATTCTCAAAACTCAAATGAAAATCTCACAATAGTAAATAGTTATTATTATTATGTTTTATGATTTACATATGTGCGATCCTATCGTTAGATAGTTAGTTGTTGAACGCAGTTTCTGCATTCGAATTGATATTATTTGTAATAATGCAAAGAAACAAAAAATTATTATTGTTTTTCGTTAGAATGTCTTCCACTAATATTTATACAAACAAATCTGGATCAAAGATATATAAATTTATATACAAATTTAATAAATAATGCAATTAAATGTTTATCACTTTTGTTTTTAGTACTTTGAATCTCTTAATTTGTATGATACTACGTATATCTTTGTATAAGTTTAAGCGTTTCCTATTTAACACTTGTGTTTATCAAATATATGTTGAGTAATTTGAATACAATTAATTAAAATTAAACTAGTTTTAGATATTTCATCTAAATGTTCTATCGTACACGTGCTTCTGTTTGTTTTGTTTTCGGAATGCTTTATTTATATTTATTTTTCATTTCTTTAATTCCCTACCCCATGCCCGCCCTTCCACCCTCTTCCCCTTCCTCTATCATTGTGCAACCATCCTCTTATAATTATAATCACATTCGCAATCGGTATTTACTTTGGTGAAATTCAAAATTATAACTTATTGTGCCAGCAATCTGAAACTAATTTATTTTTAAATATTTGCAAAATCTAAAAAAAATTTAAAAAGTATCAAAAAAAAAAAACCTTTGCCACGCTATCCCCGTATATTTTTTTCTATTGCCCAATTATTAATTTTGTAGAGGAAACAGCTTGCGACGTGTAAAAAACGGTAATAAGTGGCGTGTCAAAGAGATATCTTTGGATCAGAAACCGGCGGTGAACTATAATCGCTTGTCGGCCAATCTCTCCACCACCGAACTGAGTCCAGCTCTGATAGCTCAGGCGAATTGGACTTTTATCGAAAGACTTCTGAAGGTAAATTTATCGTCGTACATCGTTTGTAAGCTGACCCCATTTCGAATTGAATAATAAATTGAATTATGTTTTTCCAGGATATTAAATCGAAAACCAAACGCATGCTTCTCGAGAAAATGGGAACCGAAGCAGTTGAGCTCGGTCTCAAGGGCGACGGGATTGAGGAGAATACATTGATAGCGTCATTATGTGATTTGTTGGAGAAAATCTGGTCGCACGGATTGCAGACAAAGCAGGGAAAGTCCGCCCTGTGGTCTCACCTGCAGGCGTTTCTTGAGCTGCAGGAAGCTCGTGCCAACAACACCACCACGCCCACGATTACCACATCGCCCAAGGCGGCCGGCAATAAGATCGGATCGACCGGAAGCTATGCCACCACCACACCGGGTAATGAAAGACAATTGAAATAATGAATACATATATTTAACCCTTGCTTTCCTCTATAATCGTTTTAGCTCTCGCCTGGAATGTGATGCGCAAGCGCATGGATTGTAAGTTAATTTGCATAACATAATTTCCAACAACAGCTAATTTACCCTTTCCTTTCTTTCACAAGACTTGTCGACCTTTCAAACAAATCTGGATAATCCACCAAGTCCGAATCGCAGTCGGTCACGCGATCGCAACAAGTTTGTTGGTCTCGAACAATTGTGTCCCCTGCCGGAGTCCCTCGAATTCGATGTCAAGTATGTTTGATGTTATGTGTATTTCATTGAGAATGCCTAGAGCAGTTGATGAATTTCAGAAATGTACTCGCCATGGCTGACATCAAGACGCACATCGGTTACACCCGAGCCTGGGTTCGTTTGTCGTTGGAGAAGAAACTGCTGTCGCGCCACTTCCGAACTTTGCTTTCCGAGGACACGCTTTTGCGTTCGCTTTATAAACGCTCGGCTTTCCTGCGGTGCGACGAGGAAAAGGAGCAATTTCTCTATCATTTGTTAACCTTGAACACCGTCGATTATTTCTCATTCACTAATATCTACCCCACTACAAGTACGTTAACTTTTATCTGCGGTGAGAGAATATTTAAAAGAGCATGTTATTTTTCATTGTAGAACTTCCATATCGTGTTGTCATCTTCCCCTCGCGCAAATACGGCGGCTACCATACCTCGAGCAATGTGTGGATAATCGTTTCGGGTACCATGAATGAAACCCAACGGGTGCCAGTGCCGAAAGGTTCTCTCGAATTTATCTTCCACGTAAGTTGAAACGTATTCACGAAATAAACTATAGTAATAAACGGTCAATATTTCGTAGTACAAGAACCTGGGGCTATTGACCACGATGCGCTTAGGACACGATAACTCTGGTACCTCGAATAAATGGCTGGTTGAGCATGTTGTCATGCGCAATGAAGTCACTGGACATACGTACAAGTGAGTCCATAAATCCCTTCTTCTCCTCGTCGTCAACCTAACTTCTAACTTGAATGCAAATAGATTTCCCTGTGGCCGTTGGCTGGGCAAAGGCGTCGACGATGACTCCACCGAACGACTACTCGTGGGCCAACGTGTTTCGACGAATGTGAAGAATGCGGAGCTGGTACAAGCCTGTCGCACTCCGCCACGAGCACGCAGCCCCAGTGTCCAGCGCCAGGAGGTGATCGCTCCGTCCGAAGTGCAGCACAAGCTGGGCAACTGCGTCAATGTGATCGTCAAGTGGCACTACAAACCAAGTCGTGACCGTGATGTCGGCACTTTGACCAATCTTCTGTGTGGCGACGATGGGTTGGTGAAGTGCTTGGAACAGGTTTTCCTTTGTGGATTCCGTTCGTCGCGGTTCTTCGGCAGGAACCTCTATATTTGGGATTATTTTAGTGAGTTTTCTCAAATCATTTCGCTGGACGTTCACAGTTGAATATGGTTTTTATTGTACAATGTATCTTAGGTAAAATTAAGGATCAATTCGAGCAATTTCTGCAACACGAACAACAACAGTTGGATGACTCCGCATCCAGTTTGGATTCGTCGATCGGTGATACGAGTTTCTCGAGCGTCCAACGTCGCGAATTATCTGCCATTTGGCGGTATTATGTGCATTTGATGGACGAGATAAACAGTGCCGGAAGCACTTTGGGAAAGGATGGAAAATTCCAGTTGTTGATTTGCCTCAGTTTAAGGTGAGTTCTAGCTTAAGTTCACAGCCGAAAACGAATTGTTTCTATCATGAGTCGATGCTTTCTTAGAGACCATCTTTTGACACGCATGATCAAACCGATGTCCATGACAAAAGTGACCCAGGAAATGTACGAGGAGGAGAGTTTTCTGCGGCGAAAAAATCTACTCACGTTTTTGATACAAATTCTCGAGCCTCTGGACGATTGCCACATTGTGCTCGAGAACTCGATTACTCAAGGAATTCCATCGCAATGCTAATTTAACAATTATTCTATAGTTAGTTGTTGGAAACCCTAAGCTTATTCTAATTCATGAATTCGCTAACAAATCTTGCCGTCAAATCTTAGCCCTGTTACTTGAAACACTCTACCTATTGTTAAGTTGTTTATGTGAATTTAAAATCTCTCCAGTGAACTCTACCAAAGTCAAAACATTTATTTAGATCTAAGTTTTTAATTGTAAACGCGTGATGGAGACGTTGAAAGTTGATGAAGAAATATGTTAGATGTAAGAGAAAATAATTCGTGGGAGCTTTTGTTGCTAACAACTAGTTAGTGGTCCACACTTGAGGCAACTATTTATTGGTGGATACAAGACAAATTTGAAACAATTGTGTGCAATTATATTCGTAATATTGATATGCATTTCCGTTACACCTAAAAAACGATATTAACAAATCTATCTAAGAGTTTAAAATTTTAAGAATCCATAGAGATGTCGGTCGTCGTCGGTTCTTATGGACGTATTTTGCATTACATTACCAAAGATTTATGTTTTCACCCCTGAGATTATATTATGTATTATTGATATTTTTCTTAATTTAGTTAAATATACTCGTTTTAAAGTGCAGCAGCAGCAAGATACTGATATTACTAATTTTAGTTCGAAATGTGTATAGGTTATTTTAAAGATTTTAAACCCGAAAACCAAATCGATTACGACATGTAATGTTTTAAAGAGAAACGTAGTGAAATATAAATGAGAGATTAATGTTGAATGAAATAAACAAGAGTTTTTATTCAAAATTTTATTCCTGCAGCAGACAAAACGAAATCCAACTTAATATAAAATTCAAAATTGTATAATTTCAGAAAAAATTAAAAAATTGATAATTTTCATAGAAAATTCAAAAATTTATAATTTTCAAAGAAAATTCAAAAATTGATCATAGAAAATCAAAATTTGATATTTTTCATAAAAAATTCAAAAATTGATAACTTTCATGGAAAATTCAAAAATTGATAATTTTCATAGAAAATTCAAAATTTGATAATTTTCATAGAAAATTCAAAATTTGATAATTTTCATAGAAAATTCAAAATTTGATAATCTTCATAGAAAATTCAAAAACTGATAATTTTTATAGAAAATTAAAAAAATTTTTATTTCATGAAAAATTCTTAATTTTTATAAAAAATTGATCATAGAAAATCAAAATTTGATATTTTCATAAAAAATTCAAAAATTGATAATTTTCATACAAAATTCAAACATTGTTAATTTTCATGGAAAATTTGATAATTTTCATGGAAAATTCAAAATTTTATAATTTTTATAGAAAATTCTAAAAATTTTCATGAAAAATTCTCAATTTTTATAGAAAATTCAATAAGGAAATTCAAAAATTAATCATTTCCATAGAAAATTCAAAATTTGATAATTTCATAGAAAATTCAAAAATTGATAATTTTTCAAAATTTAAAAAATTTTATAGAAAATTCAAAAAATTTTCATTTTCAAGGAAATTCAAAAATTGATCATAGAAAATCAAAATTTGATATTTTTCAAAAAAAATTCAAAAAATGATAATTTTCATAGAAAATTCAAACATTGTTAATTTTCATGGAAAATTTGATAATTTTCATGGAAAATTATAAAATTAAAAAAATTTTATCACTTCTCTTTTCTCACTTTTACACTTCGCTCAAAAATGTCAAAGCGACATCCCTGGTTGCCATCTGGCGAAACAACTGTCAGAACTGAACGAAGATGTCAAAATAAAGACTATGTATAGAAAGTTTCAGGTTCGGCAACCCTGGTTGTTCTCTTCGCTCTTCATTTTGCATCAAAGTGTGAAAGCGGAAAGTTGTGAAGAGTTTCGTTGCGCGCACAGTTTTTTTTAATAGAAATTTCGAACGAACAAATTTAATTTTTGTGTTGTTTGGTACGATTGAATCACTTCCATCGTCATCCTTTTTCATTTATTACATTGTGTGTTTCCCAGTGGAATTGAAAAATACGTGAAAGAATTCGCAGACTTTTTACACAAAAAAAAGAATATTGAAAAGTTGAACCCAACTAATATAAAGTGCTAATCGAGAGAACCTGCAGGTGAAAAACGATAGAATTCAAAGAATTTTCACTGAATTCAAACGAAAAAAGTAAGTCGCAAATAATTGATCAAATCTAGCAACAACAAAAACAACGCGTCATTTGAAAATAATGACCCGATTCGGATATAGTCGAGGAGTCCTGTTCTGTCTCCGTCTGGCTGCCTTTTCTGGTCCCAGGCATCAAATTAAACGTTTCGATGGAATTTAATCGAAAAGTTCGTAAGGTGCAGGTTTCATTCGCGAAATTCATGACGTGAGCAGCTCGTGGAGAACGAGAGAGCGAGAGAGAGAGACCAACGAGTGACAGAGCGACCGATGTGTGAATGTGTGTGGCGGGTGGGAGATGGCGCGCGGTCGCCGGAGAGAGGAGAAAGCACCGCGCACAACTGCCACATTGATCTCTCCCATTCCCCCTCCCTCCCTCTTTGTTGCCCTCATCAAGAGATGACAAAAACAATCCACCAAAGGCGTTAAGAAAAACCATCATTTTAATTTACGAAAAGAACTCTCTGATTTTGAAAAATTGTGTTTCATACATTTACACATTATTTCACAAATGCTGGTCGTCCGATGGTGGCGTGTTCTCTTTCTATTTGGACCGTGCTTCGTGCTTGCCAGCCAACCAGACAGACACACGGACAGACATTTGCCAGAGCATTTCTTTCTGTTTATACAAAGAATTTCAAACAGTTCCCAATACGTCAGCCAGCGTGCGACGTAGGCAGCGTTTGTTGGTTTTGCGTGTGCGTCGACCACGGGTTCCACTGGGAGGGAGAAAGAAAGAAAGAAAGAAGAAAGCTTCCTACATTCATTGACGAAACGCCTCAACCGGGGCAGACAGACAGACAGACATCGCCTTCTCTGGTTTCGTTCGCCGCCCCTTGACATCGACGCTATCACACCCTCGCCTGACACGCAGCCCATTTTAATAGCCCATTGGTGGAAATTAAGGTTGGTAAAATGTAGCAGCAGCCCTCTGCGATAACTTATACCAGAATTATGGAAACTTAATCGTTGTCCACCACCACCTGCCTCCTGCCGGCGACCGACACTTGGAGCAGCTGTTCCTCGGCGAGAGCAGAAAATTCGACTCGCACTTAGTGCTATTGATTTCTTGTTCGTCTTCCTCTCTGTCTCTTTCCCATTGTCGACAGCTCATTCACTTTCCACAAGTCAGCCTCGGTCCTCGGTTGGTCTTCTTTGCTCCTTCTTCACCACTTTAACCGGCCGGTAGCTGCCTTTCCTTCTTCCTCTCTCTGCCGCAGTGAATCCCAGTGGACTTCCCAGTAATTTCATCATCATCACTCTTTTGCTTTCTACCTTCTCCATGCCTTGTTTAGAAGTTCCCATCAATGCTCGACGAACATTGGGCCACGTCATTTATCGTACGATATTTCTATATGTGTTTCAATGTACATACAGACATACGTACATACATATCCATGCACACAACAGATATACAGAGTTCTATGGAAAACCACCACCAGTCGCAAATTTGCAAGAACACAGAAATATCGCAGAGAACAAGTCGTGACTTTTTCATTCGCATTTAAATTCTGACTGGGGGCTCGGTGGAGAAAAGTTTGCTGTTTGTTTATTTACATGTTGTGTTGGATGCGGATGCCGACAACGACATCATCATCGAGATTTTCGCATTCTACTCACTCACTTCTCTGTTTTTCTCTCGATTACACAAGTCTTTGAAGTGACCCCGAAAAAACGGGATGGTTTTTTGGGGGGAGACATTGTATACATCCCATATCCATACAACAACAAGCAATATCAACAACATTCTATATTTAGTTGTCGCATTTTATGTACACCATATGTTGTGTCTGACAGTGCGGATCGATAACACTAATTTGGCCAAAACTCCCTCTTGCATTTTGACCCAATTATCTACATACCCTCTATCCATCCATCGATTGATAGATAGATAGAGTGAGCAAAACAAATTTATTATCTCTCACGTTCGAATTCGCTTGTGTTCGCTGAACATTCGATTTCGATTTCGAATGTTCGCAAGTTCAATTTAGTCAAATTCAATGATTCTCAATAATCAACTGATAATCGTGTATTGACTCATGTCGTCGAACCTGGAACGGAGTCCGTCTTCTTGGCAACCTCCTCTCATCGCTCATTATCTTCTAAAAATAGCTGCTGACATCAAATGAAATTCACAGGTCAATGGTCAGTGATGTTGGCAACTTTTCGGCTACGATCACGACGCAGGCGAAAAATGGTTTCGTAAGGAAGTTCGCTGTCATTACATCTCGCTCATTAACCGCTTTCGGTGCCCCGACACGCTGAGAGCAGCCAGAGGCCGGGGGAAACGTACAAATCGTTGATCTTAGTTCAAGCATGAGCCAGCTCCAGCTCCATCGTTCGTCACATTCACTTGTTCACCGGCGAGTGTTCGGCCGGACACCAACGAGCGATCGATGTACTTTGGACTATCGTACGACTATCGCAATTCGTTTCACTACATCATCACAATCGCAGTCGTGTTCCACTGGTCAGCTCAGCCTCATTCCACCGCTCCGTCATTGCTCCTCGAGCGGCCGCCGAAGCAGCAACAGCAACGACGATGACGTCCCAGAAGAAGCGGCCGGATGAAGTGGGGTTTGTTCGTCAAGCGAATAAATTAATTAGAAACCTAACATCGATTGTGTTGTTGAGAGAAGCTAAACCAAGCCAAGCCAAGCCAAGGTACAGCTGTACCAGGCTCCCTTGATAGAACCCCATAGAGAGCCAGAGCGTCTCAGACCCCAGCAAGTATTCAAATGAGTACAACAAAAAGTGGAGCTCACTTGCTGGCCCAGTGACTAATGACGGCTACCGAGCCCACGTCACCTGATCGTGAGTCGTGATCGTGGTTGCGGTTCGCACTTGTTGCCGGGTAGAGGAGCCGCGTCGAGAAGACCGCGCACCGGGTTTTTATGAATGAAATTGGAGAGGTCCGACGCAGCAGGAAATGACAACCATTCAAAAAAAAAAAAAAAAACTCACACACTTGGTTTTCACTCTACGGCACTTCACCGTTTCGGCCTTTCTATCTTTCCACCTATCGTTGCGTACGCTTTCTCTCTCTCCTCCGGCGCTCTCGATTCGCTTGATCACGCCTGCCGCACACCTGCCGCTTCTCACACAGCACACAGTAGTTCTCTCCCACCGACGCCAACATCAGCCGGTGGTTTCCATCGCGCCACCTTGGACCTTGAACATAGCCGCTGTTACTCCATCGACGTGGTGCCACATGGTGTTGGTTGGTGTTCCCTTGATAACGCAGTCGTAGTCGACGATATATGTTGACGAAGAGCAAATATTGTACGTGTGAAGGGAGCGAGTCACGTGGTCGACGTAAAGTCGAGTAGCTTGGAGTGGGAGGAAGAACTTTTTACGATTGTTAGGATTGCTGAGTAAAAAGTATGCCAAGTCATTTCAACTACTGTGGATGTGGATACTCCCGTGTGTCTTGAGAATTCCACATGTTGACTTGAGTCTTGAGTCAATCGCTCATGTTCCTCTTCAGTTCACTTCGCTCGGCTCTTATTGATTTCACGTTTGGGCCGGCTCTTCAAATATTTGGCATTTAACGTTTGGTTCTTACCAATTGCTCGCGACGCGCTCAACCATTACCACACGGTGACTCATGGGAGTTTTCTAGGTATTTTGTTTTTTTGACTCATGTGTCTCATGTTCCCTTGGCTGTTATCTTTTTGAACGCTTCCCCCCCACTTCCCCTCTATTTCCGTTTCGTCGCCTGACTCTGCTCCATTTTAGTTCGTTTTGAAACGCGCAAATTCCCAGCGAATTTCTGTTCGTGGTATTTCCTATCCGTGATTGCCATTGATCCCGGCGCGACCTTCCTTGATAGCCCGCAACCCATTTGATTTCTATTAGTCCGTCACTCTCGATTGCCCTCAAATGGATTCTATAAATAATACAGAAACAAACATTTCATATGAAAATTCTATGAATCTGACATCAGTAGAAAGTGTTTTCGAATTGAAGCATCGATCTCTGGGATTCTGTGGTCGAAATAGTGGGATCTATCTCATCTCTCTTTGGCTCTCTCTAATTTCCCCTCCTTGTTTATCGTTATATCTAAAACGGAAGATTGTTTTCTAATTTTGTTTACGTTTGCATCCAATTTATTTAAACAAATTCGAAAACTGTTCTTTGTTATTTTAGTAAGCTGTAAACAAAACAATTGTGTTTATGAACACAATGGCATGAATGCTAATTACGTAGCACCGTCTTTGTTGGTGTATGTAGATGCTGCTATTGTTTTTGCTATTGTGATTTTGCCCTGACCGCCCGAAACTATAAACTCTTGTACTTTGCCCCACTGCAATTGCAAATTAGCTGTTTTCTTCCTCCTCTCTCTCTCTCGCCCCTTCGGCTTGCTTAACTTAATTTAATAGGATGCTAATTTTCTGTTTTCTTGCAATTCCACAGTTACGGAGTGTGTTTTGTAATAATAACTGATCATTTCCTTTTTTGTATTGACTCATTACTGCATATCTGTAATATAGTCCGATGTTCGCGATATGAAACTTCCTCGTGGCTACTAAAAAAGCTCGTTTTATTGGCCAATTAACCGTGTGGGGTGAGTCTGAGACGCCGCTGATTCTATTTCGAAATTGCACACCGCACGTCACGTTTTCCGCCTGCCCACAAATGTTTTTGTATACTCTGATATGTCTATATGTAGTACGTAGATATCAACCGCTCTGTTATCGTTATCGTATAGGTTTTCCTCATTATCTGCCGATGTAGTTCATTATCTGAAGGCACCCACCACTCTGGGGAGTGGGGCGGGGGCGGAGGCGCAATCGTAATTGAATGTACTCGAGTGCAACGGACAAGTGGCCGGGTGAGTCGACTCGGATAGATCTGGATCATCGGCTAAAGTGTAATTCCATCCAATCTAATCTGGATTTGTGTTTTGCCGCCGCCGATAAGAACCGCATGTTACTTGTGCAATCACATTCTTGGGTTTCGTTTGTCGAATAATCACAACACTAAATCGATACCCAGATATATAAAGTTTCTTATTAAGGATTATTTCGCAATATTTTTCCACCGATTGCAACACGATCGGGTTTGATTTTCTTTCTCATGAACATGCTGACATCAGTCCATAGAATTTCGTAAAATGTCAGCAGATATTTGATCAATTCTATAGGCGATCGTATGATTTTTGGTTTATGTCTACTTTTGTGCATAAATGAATAAATATTGATATTCTTTTCTGGTTAAATCACAATTATACTAAAGGTTTTATTATAATTTTATACCATTACGTCAAGCATTTGTAATTAACGTTTTCTCTCCTCTACACTATTATTTTATTTTTTCTTTTAATTTATTCTTCTTGTTCACCTAGCAACCACAATTCTGTTTACTTTGTGTATCACCAACATCTCTTCGTCTTCGATTCGGTGTAGATTTGTCTTCCAGTATTATTTATTTACTTAGTCTTGATCTTCCACTAATTAACACTCTAGCGGTGGGAAGGAATCAACATCAGATCCCGTCCGTTATAACCAAGCGATGACTCAGATTTCGACTGCGTCCCACGGTCACTTGAATCTTTCTCCATCTCAAGACATCGCCCTTCGCCTTCTGCACACACAGTTCAAATCCATTTATCTATCTATCCATCCATCGCTAGCCATGTTGTTGCTGTGGTCCTATTTTGTTTATGTCTTTAAATACAACTGGGCTCATTGTTTTGTGGAATTCCGCCAAGACTACGGGCTAAAGTATTAACATATCGAAACATTTCACTACGTCATCAACCGAAATATCATTGTATCATGTGCGTGTGAGCCCGGGATTTTGCTGGTAATTAATTTATTCGCCGGTCCATATATTACGTCAGATCACGCGCCTCTGTCTGGCTCTCCTTCGGTCTATTTGCATGTTCGTTCGTATGTCTGTCTGTCTGTCTGTCTATCGCAGTTGCTGTCTACTATCTCGATGCGTGCCCAGGTTTTTCATCTCTCTCTCTCTCTCTCTGTTTCGCACGTAAATGTAGATGTACATTTCGAAAATTTCTTCTTACTCAGTGCGTTCTTCTCTCGCCTTCCGTGTTCTCTTTTCCTCCTTGGCTCTTGGGTCATTGCATAATCCCGTGTCACGGTTGACTTTCGTTCGTTCGTTCGTTCGTCCGTCCGTCCGCCAAGGCAAGCGCTCTCATTTGTCCACAGTACTTTGAACTCGGCCAACTGGTGCATTTTAATGGGATCAGTCTTTCTATCGCTAATGTCTGGAAGGCAACGAGAACTGGTTCTGGGTGTTTGACGGCGGTACCTGTTCCGTCTCAAGCACATACAGAAAGCAGAGAAATTCGTTTTCACTAAACTTGAACTTGATCACATTTACTTCAGCAAGTTTTTACAACCACCACTTGTTGTAACTCAGAAAGTTCATGTGAAAATTATTCGAAAATTATACGGAATAATTGTTTATATCGACGGAGAAGACTTTGCCGTAATGATTTCGTCATCGTGCTGCTAACTTTTGTTATCTTGTCCTTGACGTCGTCGTTGCCCTGGCCCTTCGTTGATCTCGCCAAACGTCAATCGTTCATTCCGCCAAGTACTGCTGGACGTCGTAAAAGCATAACTCAAGACGCTATATCGTAGAATTTTATAGCTTCAATTTCGTTTGGCTTTGTGTTTGGTATGTGTTGTTGTTGTTGTTAACCTTGAAACTACAGCCATATCAGTAAACTTAGAAATGCTAGATAGAAATGGAGTGAGTGAGAGAGGGGAGGACGGGCATGGGGAGGGATAGAGGCAAGCATAAGACTTCTTGAAGAAACTTCTTGAAGAAAAAAATACAAAATATCTTATCAGCTCATTTCCGATTTACGCACGTGTTTTTTTATAGAATCTACGTTGTACAGGCGTAGGAAAAAACTTTCTGTAAATCCTATATTTCTTAATTTTTATATAAATATTTTGAAATTGATTTTTTGTTTTAAAAATTTAACAAAACCCTACCCTGAAGCAACTATCTGTGGGTCGGCTTGCAGATGTGTTTATCTGTGTGTATGTGTGTGGTATCTGTGTGTATGTGGTATCTACATATGTGTAGGTTGACGTAATCGCAAAAAGTGGGACAGATATTGAGGTGACATAGAAATAAAAAAATAAATAAAATAAAAAACGGAAGAACGAAAAAGCAAATTGAAAAAAAAACCCAACGCAAGTTTTCTCATGGATCGATCTTTCCCCAAATATATTTATATATATTGTTATATTATAAAAAATGACCGTTGGCACAGTTTTTCTCGTGATGAATCGTGTTTATTAAACCTTCTTCATCATCGTCTTCATCTCATTTGAAAGCGATTGCCAGCTTTATTGATTTCACGTGAGTCAATAGCTAATGGAAAATTATTGCTACAAAATTCCGAGAGATGGGAAATAGTTGGACTATAAAAAGGTTGATATAAAAAAAGAGACAAATTAATTGTAGCCATACAAAGATATAAACAGAGAGAGAGAGCGTATAAAATACTGGACTAGAGAGCGTAACAAATAGTAGACTAGTTGAGCTCTTTGAAGTCGTCATCGTTATCCGACTATCCATCGTTATCAGTGCGAGAGGGAGAGATAGTGGGATAGAGAGAGAGAGAGAGAGAGGAGGCAACGTGCCCCTTCCGCCCAGTCACCCGCGCGACCTTCGCTCTCAGCGCCCGATCTGCAACGTCAGTAATCAGCCGCTTTTCTATACTATATATATACCTTATACCAACCGATTGCCATAATTATTTTTCTCCTTTTTCTCTCTCACTCTCTCTCGTCGCCGCGCTATCGCCGGTGCATGGTTGTTGCCTACTTTATTTTTTTTTTACTCGTACGTTGTGCAACATTTATTTTCAGCTCGCAAATCATTCGCAGGAAATTTGTCGAGCTCTGTGGACGTGTGAGACTATAGTGACTATTTTCTCTCATTATAGTATTTCACCGGATTCTTCGCTACGCAATCAAAAAACAAAAAAGTTTTATACCATCGTTCTACAACTTCGTACGTGACTCTCAGAGGCAAACAATCAATTACAACAGTCAAATATCTCGTATAGCTTTAAATGTCGCGTCTTTTCCTTGTGTCTGTCTGTCTGACTCTTCTCCCAGAGTTTCTGCCGCTTGTCAGTGAAATTGAAATCAATTGAATTCACTTTAGAGTCTATTAACAGTTGACCGAAAGTAAAGCACAATTTTAAATAAGAGTTTATTTTTAAACGCAAATTGGAATGAGAGGTAATTTAAGTCTATTATTATTGAGAAGAATCGCTGAATGTTGTGAGAAATGTTGTGCAATGTGATAACTTTCGATCGAAAATCGAATGATCCTGATAATTTGTGATCTCAATGGATGATCTCTGTCGACGTCACCTTCTATTAGCCATTAGTCCAAATGATCTGCTCTAGTGGACCCGTTAATGGTAGTCAAAATTAGTCAGACAGAGTATCAATGGCAAAGTCTGTTTTAGAGTTTCATGTGTTTTGCCAAATAAATATTTGTACTTTCTTTGTATGTTATTTAACAAAGTGTTTCTTTCTTTCTTCGTTTGCAGATAATTTCGCATTGGAGTTGCGTCAGCTTTGATAGAAATAAATTGAGCAACGCACGATCATCGTTTTCTACTTGAGACGACAGTTCATTGGAGAATTGAATCTCTTTCGCCTTTATGCTGGAGGAGTAACAAATCAATTGAGAACAATTAGTTTGCAACGTGATCGAATCGACGGCGACGCCCAATTGAATTCAATTCGAATTCATCAAAACACTTAAAGCCAAATCATATCGTCATATCAAAAACCAAACGCAAACGGGAAGACATCAATACATCAATTTCCAAAGGAATCCCATCTTGGAAACTCCGCTGCGATGGCATCTTCATCGGTTCTTGCGAATAATCCAATTACAACGCACTCGGCCATCGTCGCGACAGCAACACCAACGACGTCCTCGTCCTCCGCCTCGTCTTCTTCGTCCTCGTCGTCGTCCTCGTCGTCGTCTTCTTCGTCCCCCTCGGTGAGCTCCTCGATTTCGACCCGCAAAAGGACCTACAACAAATCGGCCCTCTCAATGCCAACCGCCGCCGTCGCCAACTCTTCAGCAACGACCAGCAACGCAGTGCCGTCGTCAGCGGCCAGCACTGGGGGCGCCGTCGCCGCCACGTCGTCGTCGTCGTCGTCCTCTGGTGGCTCGGCCAAAGGATACGCCGCGAAGCAGTCGGACTCGGACGATGAACTGCTGAGCATCCAGGTCGATGCTGCGATCACAGCGACCAAACTCAAGGAATTCACACGCCGCATGTCCTCGGACAGCGATGGCGAGGACAATCCGGCCATCGTCGCCGCCAAGGCCATGCTCCGTGATCTGCATGCGGACGACTTTGGGGCCGATCTGGCGGGCGGCAGTCCCGTCAAGAAGAAGTACGTCCCACCCCCGATGCCCGTCATCAGCAGTGGAGCCGCCGACTTCATGGTGAGTGCCCAATGGATTCGTTCGCCACGAGATTTGTGAGAGGTTTTCCCCCCGATTCGGTTGAGACACGACACGAGTCGTGTTTTTTCTACTACTCTTACTGTCCTGACTTGGGCCATTGTTTGCAACAGTTTCCATTCGTCATGCATATTTTTTTTCGCTCCATGAGCAATCGTTCGTCGTCAATCGTCGTGAGTTTATTGCAGTCGTTTTTCGCATGGTGTGATCGTAAAAGTGGTGATAAACAAAAACGAAAGACGAACAACAACAAATGAAACAAGCCGGAGACAGAGATAGCAATAGCGAGAAAGCATCATCGCATCATCGCATCATCGAACACGAGCCACAAACGCCACATCGTCAAAACAATAATCGCGGCTCCATCTGTGGGAGAGTGAGAGCGAGCGAGAGGCGGGTGCAACAAGGGCTGTACCTATAGAGTGAGAGAGAGGGGCATATAGAGTTTTTCTTGCGAAACCCCCCGATGGTAGATGGAATTTGTTTTGATCCTTTATGGTCTCGTTTATTGCGATTAATATGGCCATTTGTATTCGTGGTATAGAAAATAATGTAAATCTGCCGATTTAACAAGAAGAGTATCGTCATCAATTATCGTTGTTGTAGTTGTTGCTATCACTCTCAAACACCCAACAACAGTCATTGCATGAATCATGTTTGACATCGTTTTGGAGGTTTTTTTTGTTGTAGTCTCTTCGTCTTCACAGACACCACTTACAAAAATAATGGGGTTTGATGTTTTTTGAATTGATATTTGAATTTATAAATTTTTATTTTAACAACCTAATAATTTGGATTTTTACTAAATTTAATTTTGAGTTTTTACGCCATCCTCGAACTCAATAAATAACATTTTGTTGAACTCAATTCGTAGAAATGAAAAACACGAGGAACGCCTCCGTTTCTTCCCTCCCCAAGTGCCACGCCTTCATTTTATTGCATCTCGTCCCCAGAGGAATGTGCGAGAGAAATAGGAAGCGGCAAAAATCACTGTTCATACGTGGAATAATTCACAAAAGGTTGTTTCTTATCGCCCTGATTCTGAGAATTCTTCCCGTCTGTCTGTCTATCCATCTGTCTGTTCGCCGGTTTCCTTATCTCCCTTCTCTCTCTCGTTGCATTCCTTTTGCTTCAGTCGGTTTTGCTTCCTATTGGGGTCGTAGCAAAACAAATACAATACCAATAGCTTTGGTCTAAAAGACAACGTGGACAACTCGACTCGATTGCGATGAAGAAAAACCCGAAGTAATAGAAAAACACAATTGTAAAATGCAATTACCTTCAATTGGTTCTCCCACCGGAAGTTTCCATTAAAAGTTAATTTCTAAAATATATCTGTATCTAAAGCGTATAATTGGAATAATCCTAAAATAGAACTCAACAAATCTCCCATCTTTGCGAATACAACCAACAAACAATAAAGCACCTTTCTCACAAATAGAAACATTAACAATCTCACAATAGAAACACAGTAACAATTGTGTTTTCCCTCCGATATCGAGAGGAATTGAATATTTTCACTCTGTCGACGTTAACAGAAAATATACATATTTTTGCGAACATGACCGCGGAGATGCTGCCCGTGCACATGTCCTTCGAGAAATTTGTAACCATAGCCGTTCCCACTTGTCTTCATAATTCATTTCATAATATTCCTTTCCTTCTTTTCTTCTCTCCAGACCATCTGCAAGCCGGCCCCCTTCTCCACCGACGAGGAGGCCCTCGACGAGCTGGAGCGCTGCGACTACACGAAAAAGATCACCTACCAAATGGCCCGATCCGGCCAGACCAGCCGTCGCGTACGCGTCTACGCGGACGGCATCTACGATCTGTTCCACCAGGGCCATGCCCGACAGCTGATGCAGGCCAAGAACATATTCCCGAATGTCTATCTGATTGTCGGCGTGTGCAGCGACGAGTTGACGCACAGCAAGAAGGGACGCACCGTGATGAACGACTACGAGCGCTACGAGGGAGTCCGCCACTGCCGCTATGTGGACGAGGTGAGTGAGAGTCGAAACTCATACGACCCGTTGCACTCTATTTTTGACTCTAATTTTGATTTCTTTTAATTGCCTTTAGATCGTACGCGAAGCCCCATGGACTCTGAGCGATGAATTCATTGCCGAGCACAAAATCGATTTCGTTGCTCACGACGACATTCCATACACCGGCGAGGGCATCGACGACATCTATGGACCGCTAAAGGCCCGAGGCATGTTCGTCGCCACGGAACGCACAGAAGGTGAGTTTTGCCCCGGGCTAATTAGGAGGGAAAAATGACTATAAACGGAATTAGTTTTTATCCTTTTTTTGTGACTTTTTGAGGATGTTTTGCTACCACAAATATTTATATTTTGTTATCATCTTTTCCGAAAATAGTCAATCGTTGATATCTTCG
This sequence comes from Coelopa frigida, assembly GCA_017309665.1. Taxonomy (NCBI): domain Eukaryota; kingdom Metazoa; phylum Arthropoda; class Insecta; order Diptera; family Coelopidae; genus Coelopa; species Coelopa frigida. The sequence continues at coordinate 20,525,350 of CM029563.1, forward strand.
TTCAAATGCTTTTTATCTGTTATTCAGAGGAGACCTTCAAATTTCATTTTAGAAATATGTGTGTGTTTTTGTTCACTTATTGATATATATCCCATGGTGTGATTTTCTTTGTCAGGTGTCTCAACTTCCGATATCGTGGCTCGCATCGTCAAGGACTACGATCTCTATGTTCGACGCAATCTCGCACGCGGCTATTCGGCGAAAGACCTGAACGTATCATTCCTCTCGGAGAAGAAATTCCGCTTGCAAAATAAAATGGACGAGCTGAAGGATCGTGGACGTCGCGTGATGACCGAAGTCAAGGGCGACATCATCACCAAGTGGGAGGAGAAATCGCGTGAATTCATCGATGCCTTCCTGCTGTTGTTCGGACGCGAGCGTCTCAATCATTTGTGGAACGAATCGAAGGGCAAACTGATTCAGGCGCTCAGTCCACCCGGCAGTCCCAGCGGTTCCGTCAATGGCGACTATGAGGGCGAGTACGAGGAGGATGACGATGAACTGGCCGCAGACGTGAGCATTCACATGGAGCACTCTCCACGAGCCAGACGTTCCTATCACAAACGAGTTGTGGACAGTCCCACGGCGGCGACTTTCGGCCGGGGCGCCTCGTCGGCCACCGGGTCGAGAACAACAACGCATCAACAGCGCAGCACACCAGTCGTTGGTGTCGACGATGATGACGACGACGACGACGACGATGCTGAATACGAGCGAAGAAGTAATTAAGAGTTTTGTAGACATTTGTACAACAACAACATATATATAACAACACGTATGAGGCAGTTATTATAATGTGCAAATACGTATCTCTATTTCTCTCAACAACTATCTAATATCTAATGTCTATGTCTTGTATCCTAATCTATATTCTGAATCGTAGTTAGTAATTTAGAGAAAATCCAAACAAACAAGCTATTCAATTGAAATTGTTCGAAAACTCAAGAAGAAATTATACGTTTGTTATTTATAGAAAGAAGCAAGATAACAACAAACAACACACAACAACAACAACAATAGCAAATAGAAGAGTTGCAAAACATTTGTTACACGTTGAATATCATCTTTAGAAACCATTAGTTAGCTTATAGTTTTAAATTATTTGTAATATCCAATTTAGTTTTTAATGACTGATTCTTTTTTTACAATCACCACAAAGGAATATTTTAAATGAATTGTATTTTTTGTATTACTATATATACTATATATGTGCGTATGTATATTTGATATATAGTAGTAGTAATAGTAATATAAAAATCCCCTACCTGAAAGGTGTAAAATGATGTTTAATCAGAATATTATAATAATAGATACACAATACAAAAGCTGTATACAAACAACATTTCGCCCAATCGAATGGGTAGCAAAACAAACATACACTATAAATTTATTGCTCATGTCGTCTTTTCTTATCCTTTATTTATTTATTATTTCTTTATTTAATTTAACTTTAATTGTATTGTAATTCTCATATTTCTACACAGAGATTACTCAATTATTTTCCTAATATAAGAATTATTTTATTGAAGCCAATGAAGAATGAAATAAAAGACAAATTGCATAGGTTATTGAAAGTAATCAGCAGCGTTTAATTCTCTACTCCAATGTGTAAGATATTTTTCTGTTGTCAGTCTGAATTTTAGAAGATCCGAACAGAGATTTCAGTTGAAGCAAATTTGTAACCAGTGTACGAATGGTTCGAACGTACTATTTTGACTCAGTCTTTATAACGAAATACATTTAAAGCCTAAGAAGCTATGACTAAAATGTAGTTCATAAATTGAGAGGACTAATTGTTAAGAATTGTAGAAAACATAAGATATGACAATGAAATAAAACGTATGAAGGTCTTAAATGATGTCTTTCACTGTTGCATAAAAAACTATTTACCCGTGCCAGATAGATGAATTGAAAAGACAATGGTATGCGTTTTGCAAAACAATTTTATTTTAATATTGCAAGGCTATCGTAATATTTGTATACATCTAAGATGTTTTATATTTTTTTGAATCCGAATAAGGTTTAGCAAAGTATGCCAATTTTAATAAAATAATGTTTTATAGATACATATAATCTGTTCAACAAATTAATATTTTTGTTTTTGAAGATAAAAATTGGTTCCAATAATCTTTCAAAACGAAACGAGGGAAACATAAGTTGAGGAAAAGAAGCAGGTTCGCATGTCTAATGTATTTTTGGAAGCGAACATATTCGCTATTTTATTTTGTATATGATGGGATTAGCTTGTTGTAGGCCAAGGTTAGTATTATATTGTTGTAAATTCCACGAAGATTTTTTTTTCTTTATTTACCATTATAGTTCATACCGGTTGAAAAGAGCGGAAGCATTTTTTTGGTCTTCTTGCTCTTCTTACTACCCCCAGTGGTGTTGCCTGAGTTTTTGTCTACTACACCATGTTTCTTCTGTGATAATGCTTCAGCCAAAACATCCCCAAGGTTAGTACGCATAGGTGCCAAAAATTCAGTGGCGTCTACATCCGAACCAACGGCTGCATCATTTAGCGAACTAGATTCGCTAGTACGATCTGAGGGAGCTGCACGTGCTACAGCTGCTGATCTGCCCCATGATGATAACTCTTGATAGCTGTTGTATGAGTTTGTGGTTGGCGATGACAGGGTGGGCCACAACTCCAGTTTAGGAGATTCATTTACAACAGCTACTGAGGAGTACGTAGCATGGCGACTTGGTGCAGAAATAGCTGCCGAAGTTGTTGTTGGCGCATCTTGCATATTAGAGCTGACTAATGATTCTTCGAAACCAAACTATAAAGAATAATTATATATAGAGGCATACGGTCACATATTTAATTTAACATACAGTTGGAAATTCATGTGATGAACCCAAATTAATATTTGCAGTGCTTGCAATTAATTTCCCCATCTGGCGATCATTAATCTCGTTGATGTGTTTCTCACGTTTTCGTTCTTCGCGATCTCTGCGTTGTCGTTCCTTCTTTCGAAAGAGTATATCGTCTGTGAAGGTAATATAATTTAGAAAAGACTGTAGAAAAATAGATTTCAAACAAACCTTTGAATAACTTTAATATTTCGTCAGTGATCATTGGTGGCTGTAAGTCCACTTCAACTACAGCGAATTGACAAGTTAAGGGTAAATGACCCAAACAAGTAAACTTGCGACGATGATCTTCGTCCATCGAATGATGCTCTTTCTGGAGAATGCGGCCCTTAAGAAGTAGGGGCGCATTATCTAAGGCGCCATAGCAAACTTGTAGCATCTTCACATTCAATGGGTGCAAATAAATGTTTTGTCCATCTACAGACTGGTAGAAATAATAGTATTTGGTAGGAGTCCCTGTCAAATTTTGAGATAGTGAATGGTCCTCAATTTCTGGAGATGGCGTCGGCACATCTTCTAACGGGATAACTTCATTCTCATTTTCAATAAGTTTTACGTCATCAGGAAAGGAGGTTCCTATGGATTCAGGCTGTAGGGTAAATGATGAAATAGCATCAAGTTTCATTTTTTCTTCCTCAATATCTGGTGTATCAACGACACCCAATTGTTCACGTCTCTCTTTAAGTAAATCCAATGCTTGCTGTATGAATACAAATTCGGGGCATGAAGGATCTTCATCCGTGACCAATTCACGGTGTTCTCGATCAATGATGTCTAAAATATCTGCTCGCTTAGCAATTACAAATTTTGAAAACAACTTTTCCTCGTCATTCGTTGAGTATAGTGGATAACTTTCGCAGCTGGGAATAGTGGATTTATATTTCTCAATAAACATTGAACCTTTCTTGCGGCGCATTAAATGAAATGTAATCTCTTCGCCTACTTTTATTTGTTGCTGCTGCACAATTATGGTGCTCTTCAAATCGGTTATATGTATGGCTTCATAGCATATCGGACACTTTCGCCAGGTCTTATCGGTGAGTGCCAAGTAGTGAAGAATACATGGCCAACAGTAGGCATGACCACATCGAGTGAGTTTTGCAGCAATCGGAGGATACAGACAAATGGGACACTGGGGCTCTTCGGTGGTTTGGATATTAATTTGTTCAATTAAATTCCAGTCAATGAGAGTATCGGGCGATCCATTGAGTTTCGGTTTGGCACTCGATTTGATAACGAATTGGAAGCTGAGAAAAATGGTAATAAATTATATTTAAATTCATTCCAATGCTTTATTTAAACTTACTTCGCCTGCATAAACTGCTCCTTGTTATATTTATGCTTTTTTCCTCCGTATGCGTGGCGATTCGGACCTCCACCACCATTTCGACCGAAAACATTTATGCCCATGGAGTAATCAGACTCCCTTGGAGCATAGTGAAAGTTGAGCAAATGATTTAAATTCTGCTTCTTGCTGCCGGGGGCGTAAACAGAATTCAACTCATAGTCCAGGTGCGAGTTTTTACCCAATGCACCACGAGCGCCATCGAAAGAGGCACCACCAAGGTTGGGCGTGTCATCATCTAAAGCTAGTCCGGAGCCGGAGGCAGCAAAGTAATCTTCGTTAGTTGCTGCAGCTGCTGCTGATCCATTGGCATTGTAGAGTAGTCCACCACCCCGTGGACGCGGACGTTTGTCCACATTTGGACGAGCTTTTCCCGACGACTGTTGTTGTTTAGAGCTGCGTTGCTGGTCGTTCTTGGATGCACTCGGATTCTCGCGACGACGTGAATTGCGTGGCCAAGGTTTGTTGACTTGTAGATCTAAATGAAAAGACACTTGTAGTTGTCGTTTGTAAACATGGCTCGTACCCATTTTACCTGAAGTTTTACGATTGGACTCAGCAGACAGACATGCCTTCGAGTTGGCTTGCCTTGAAAAATTTTGCTGCGGTTTCTTGTTGTCCATAACTCAAATTGTTGTTGATGCTGGATAGACGAAGGGAGCAGGAATTTGTGAGGGGTAATTGAAGAAGATAATGAGTATTAGAGTTCTTGTAGAAAGATGACGACGGCAATTCGTGGATGGTTCCTCCACATGGAGTGCGTAGTACGTTTTTTATTTTAAATTGAGACATGTTTACTGAGCCATGATTTCAAAAAACACACACAAATATACAAATTGGACGGTTCCGATTTGTATTTCGATATTTTTCAAGAGAAAATTAAAATTTTTCTGGTTCGTGAAAAATGTGACGACGTCTGCGTTCGGTTTTGGTTATATTTCGATTGTTTTTCTTGTTATTGTGCTTCACAGAACGCGTTTTAATGCATAAAAAAACAGTGAACACTTTAGTTTGGCAATAAAGGAAATATTTATTTATACAAATTGAATTTAATTTGTGAAGAAATAAGAAAAATTCCTATTTTCAGCCTCCGTAGCTGAATTTTGCAAAAATGGCCGACCTAATACGATGAAATACGAATGACTTTAACCGAAGTGTTTCACTCCACTTTTGAATCGGACATTACGTCACTCCACTTTTTCAGATAGCACTTCACTCACTTTCTAGGAGCAGATTTTTGATATTTTACATCCTAGCTAGTGACATTCCGAGAGTAACGAGTAAAAATATTATCGTTTTCATAAAAAAATTCAAAAATTGATAATTTTTATAGAAAAATTAAAAATTGGCAGGAAATCCATAAAAATCTCACTCAATTTTTGAAATCTCTTCGGAAAATTAAAGCCTACTACGATTTTTTTCATTATTTACTACGATTTTCATTTCTCATGGACGGAATCGTAATCTGTGGTCCGAACCTTGAACCCGATTGCCGACGGTGCATGGATAAAGATGTTTTGAAATTCAATTATGGATTTGTTGACGGCATTTAAAATAAACAACTTTATTTAAATTTAAAAATGTATCTGTTAAAAGATATTTAGAAATAATTTGAGTATTTTCAGTTCCTTCCTCGTTTTTTCTAGAAATTAATATTTTTCTCTTGAATCTGCTTGATCGACTTCTTTGTTTGTTTTTCTCTGCCATCAAAATAAAGAAAACAGCTGACTTTGACATTTGTTATCAGCGACCTAAAAACAACAATGTCCAATTTGTACTTTGCTCGCTCGTTTCTCGTTATAATAAATGGATTAATTAATACGAACTCTTTGAAACCTAGACAAAGTGTTTAAGATGGACTTCCGCAATGCTCAGGCACGTCAACCGGAAATTGTGCGTTCCGTGCAAAAGGACTCCAATTACACGAATGGACTCTCCGAAGACCTTTCCGACTTGCTGCGTCTTTCCGGAGCTCGCAACTGGATAAAATACAATCAATTGTGTAAACTGTTGGCGGAGATCAGTTACCACGGATTTGCATCAATTAACAACCTGCAGACTCTGGGCGAGGAGTACACGGGTATTATTCAAGTCGATTCCGATTACAAGCACATTCCCTCTCGTTTGGTAAGAACAGTTCTCTTATATTCAACTATTTGTGAACTCTGTATTAAAATTTCCGATCCCATTGCAGCTTCAACTTACTGCAATAATACTGGAGTTCGGTGGTGACGCGCTGTATCTGAAAGTCCTGCAAAAGTTGGAAAAATATATTACCGAGCACGAGGAAATTCTTCCCGAGGCCAAAAAGAAACTTGTAGCCTTGATCCAGGCCATGCGAAGTTCGCCCACCTACATAAAGGCTCTGCACAAATCACTTTTCTATCTTCGCTCGAATAAATATCAGATATCGAAGCGTGTGACCGGCATTAACTACGTTCTTATTCGTCATTGGTTGCAGCCGGAATTCTCGTTATATGGCTATAAAATTTTGGGAATTATCACATTTCTACAGGTCACCGTTTCACTCGCCATCAGCTCGTTCGAAACATGGAAGGAGTACAAACGAAAGTTGCATGCCGCGCAAAACTCTTCAAAAACAGCCTCGAAACGCTTCCTACAACGAGAGGAATCCGCTGATAATGATGGCAGCAATGCGCCGCAGTGTATTTTGTGTCTTGAACCTCGACTGAACACGGCACTTACGCCATGTGGACATCTCTTCTGCTGGACCTGCATCCTCGAGTGGCTGGATGAACTGGACGAATGTCCACTATGTAGGGAATCCGTGAAAAAGTCGCATGTGATACAGCTGCAGAACTATTTATGATACGGAATCGGGAATTGGGATAGTGTACGTTTTCGTCTGGATAATAACTAATAGGTTGGGTACAAGAAAATTAGGAGATGTACGTATTTTATAAAAATGGAGTATTAAAGACTTTAAATCATCTAATAAAATGTTGAATTTTTGTTGTTATTAATAGCTGATCTTTACTTTGGAAAACTTTAGATATGTCTCCTGGCTAAACGGAGGCTCTAATCAAAAAAATAACCGTATTTTGAAGTCATTCCAAAAATTTGAAATTTTTGAATTTTCGGATTTTCCGTGCCCCTTTAGAGAAGTCTCTTGAAAAATATGATATTTTTGGATTACACCTAAAGATCTCGCCGTTTTTGGACATACAATTTTAAACGTTTTCTGTCTGCACGAAGCCTTTAATCGAAAATGCGATCGAATTTCTAACCCATTGGAAAAATATTTAAAACATTTTTTTTTTAATCCTTCGTTTTCACGAAATTTCTCTGACTATGGTCTTTGAGTGTTAATCTCTTGGAACTAAGTAAACCAAAAGCCAATTTTATTACTATTATTTATTTTAATGAATCGATTACAATTAAATTTTTAACGATACAAATTGTTTGTAACAATATGACAAATTGATATTTTATTATTGAAACGGAATAATAATACTAAACATTAAATATTTACAAGACCTAACTTAGTATGAAATTCCAGACCTGCCTTTAAGTTCAGACTGCGATAGAAAATAATTCCTAATTAATTTATACAAACATATAAAAACTAGGCAGACCATTGCAAATATAATCGTTATTATAAGAATGCATAAGCATGAAATTCGTACAATGACTACTAGATTACATTCGATGAGAAATTACCATCAGCTCAATACGACCGCCTCCTACAGAATTTCCAAGTAAATGGTGCGATTGTAGATGCCCTGTTGCTTCCTCGCCTCGAAGGCGGCGCGAGCTATCGACGGATTGGCGAACGCGACTCGTGCATCGCCCGTGGGCGTTCCATCGTCGTTGAACCGACGGATGATGTCGTCGGGCATGATGCCGAACTCACCGAAGAAGTCCATGATGTCGTTCAGGTCGGCCTTGAACGGGACGTTCTCCATGGAGATCACGCACCCCGGCCGATTGAACTTCTCGGGGATGCCGGAGCCGCCGCCGCCTCCACCACCGCTGGGCCCGCCGTTGCTGTGGTTGCTGAGCAGGTCCTCGTCGTTGTCGATGTTGTCGGCGTTGTCCTGTGACCGAACATCGTCGTCAAGGTCACCGGCTGCTGTTGACTTGTTGTTGTTGTTGTTGCGGTTGCGTCGCTTCCCCCCACGCCCGCCGGAGCCACTGCGCTTCTGAGAGCCTCCGCCTCCACCGTTGCCGCTGCGACCACGATTGCTCATGTTCATGTTGTTGACACTATTATTGCTGCTGCTGTTGTTGTTGGCGAAACGCGGCCCCATGTTCAGATCCCCCCCTCCACCGCTGCCTCCACCATTCATCATTCGCAAGTTGTTCGACATGTTCGCGGCTCCAGCGTTCGGCCCGACGTCGACAGAGCCGCCGCCGCCGCGTCCCGAGAAGTCGAAGTTGCCGCGCACCGTCGGCGACGGGCCGCCCCCGACACGCCCCCCACCTCCGCCCGGGAGGTAGTTCATGAAGGGCTTGCCGATCCGGTCCGCGATCTCCTGCGGTTTGATCGCGCGCACGCGCAAATTTCGCATCCGGAACTGGGTGTTGTTCAAGCGATTCACCGACCGCTCCGCGTCCTCCGGGTTGTTGAACTCCACGATGAACTCGCCCGAGGGCAGGTTGCGCTCGTTCAGCAGCGGCTCGACGTGCCGCAGGCTGAGATTGAAGGACATCAGGAACTCGGCGACGTCGTGGATGCGCGTGTTGTAGTCGCAGTTCTTCAGGATGACGAAATTCTTCTCCAGCGGGTTCGCCTGGAATGGCGGAGTGAAGTTGGGCTCGTTGAAGGCGGGCGGGCCCTGGAAGTTGGGCGCCTGGTTCGCCTGGTTGGGGGCCGGTGGCAAGTCCACGTTGCGGTCGAGGCTGCTGTTGTTGGAATTGTCCTGGAAGCGATTCTTCCGTTGGCGCCTCAGGCGCGGATCACTTGGGCCATCGGCGCTGTTCTTCAGTTCGTCGGGGTTGGCGGGGGGCAGGTCGAATATGCTGGGGATGCTGGCGTTGCGTCCTCCCAAGCGGTCGTCGTCCCTGCCCCGGTCCCTGTCGAAGTTGTCATTGTAGCCTCTGCCACGATCGCCACCATCGTTCATGCCATCATCGTCATCATCATCGTTCCGATTGCCCGCCCGACGCTCCCGGTCCTCCGCCTCGGTCTGCTCCTGCTCCTCCTTCTTCAGCTGCTCGTTGGCCAGGCGCAGCTTCTCCTTCGCCCGCTCCATGTCCTCGTTCTTCGCCGGCCGGATGCGCACCTTGCGATGGCCGATGATGTGGCGCGAGGTCTGCGCCAACGCCGCCTTCGCCTCCTCCTCGCGCGTGAACTTCACGTAGGCGGTGAACTCGCGCCGGTTCTCGGGGCTCACCGTCAGCAGGATGTCGTAGATGGTGTAGGTGGAGAACATCTTCATGATGTCCTGCTCGGTGGCCAGCGCCGGGATGTCCTCGATGTAGAGCACGCTGAACGGCTCTGCGGCGAAAGACCTGGAGCCGTCGCCCATCATAATGGGATCATGACCTTGCGAGGGACTGCTCTGGGCGTTGTCGTAGACGCCCCGACCACCGCCGATGCCGCCGCCACCCCCCTCACCGCCCCGATCGAATCGGTTCGGCCGGTAGCTGTCCTCGATGGCCTGGAACTCCTGGTCGGTGACGACCTCCAGGTGGATGCGCTTCGACTTGAACGTCGTGTTGTTGCGCACCATCGCCTTGGCGATGCACGAGTGCCGCGAGAACTGAATGAACGCGACTCCGGTGCGCAGCCCATTGCGATCGTTGAGCATCTTGATGCCGTTGTGCGGTATGAAGAGCCCGGAGAAGAACTTCCGCAGGTCGCTGTAGGTGGTGCTCGTGCACATGTTGCTGATTCGGATCGCGCACGATTGGGCCATGTCATCGTCGCCGTTGTTGTTGTTGTTGTTGTTGTTGTTGCTCATCTTGCCACTGCCACCGCCATCCTGCGACGAGCTGCCCAACCGCTGCTGCTGCTGCGCCTGCTGATTGGGCCCGGATCCCTGCGGCGAGCCGCGCGCCCCGCCCGCCATCGCCGCGCCCGTGGAAGCGGCCTGCGCAAAGAGGCCGGGGTACATCTGCGCATAGGGGTTGGTGTTGGCGAAGGCGATCGGCTGTCCCGCCCCCTGCGCCCCTCCGCCCACCTGCAGCGGCGGCTTCTGCGCCTCCTCGACCTTCTTGTCCAGCATCAGGCCGGGGAAGACCGCCTTGGCCTGGATCTGTTGCTGTAGCTGCTGTTGTTGTTGCTGCGCCTGGAGTGGGCCGCTGAACGCCGACGAACTGTTCGAGTCCTGCGAGTTCGACGAGCTCGTGGTGACCGCTTGCAGGGCCGCCGTGTAGGGATTCTGCAGGGCGAACGGCTTCACGCCGCCCTCGTTGTTGCTGGCGCCGTTGTTCGGGGGCGCCGTCGCCGCAGCCAAGGAGTTGGCCAGGAAGTTGACGCTGTAGTTGTTCGTCGTCGAGTTGAAGTGCTGGAAGAGGGGCAACATGGGCGAGGGCGCCGCCCTGGCATTCGGTCCACCACCACCTGCCGCATCGACCTCCGCCCGCACAGAGGTGGCGGAAGTGGAGGTGTAGGCGTTGGGGATGTTGGCGGCGCCGGCGAAGGCGGTCAGCGGGTTGACGCGCTGCACCTGGGCGCCGAAGACATTGGGGTTGGGGTTGCTGTTCCGGTTCGTCTCGTACGCATTGATCGGCGGCACGTTCCAGGGGTTGATCGCCGGCGCCTTGGCGGGGCCGTCATTGGGGTTCTTGTCGCCCGCCCTCTGCGATCCCTCCCGCCCGAAGCGATTGCCGCCCCCGCCGCCGCCACTCGAGTTGTCGCAGTCCCTGCTGTTGCGATTGCTGCGGCTCCCGTTGCGATTCCGATCGCGGCTGCGCTCGCGACTGCGCTCCCTGCTGCGCGACCGCCTCGACGACCGACTGCGGCCGCCGCGACGATCGCGCTCACGCTCCCTCGAACGCGAGCTGCTGCGCTCGCGACGGTTGCGTCGGTTGCGATCGCGCGACCTCGACCGACGCCGATCCCTCGAGGTCGAGCGGCGACGATCGCGCGGAGAGTCCACCGACGAACCGTCTCGCTGCCGACTGGAGCCACGGACGTCTCCCGCTCCTCCTCCTCCGCTGCTGTTGTCCTGCTTCGCCTTGGGCTGGATCCCCATCAGCGTGATGCCGGCCTGCTGCTGGTAGGTCTGGAAGGAGGGGGCGGCGCCCAGTTGGGTGGCCAAAATGTTCTGCAAGCTGTTCGTCGTGATGACGGGAGGCTGGGGGGTCGGCAGGGGGTTGGACTGTGGGACTGTGGCCGGAGCCGGAGTCGCGGCAACGGGCACGGCTGCTGCCTTCTGCAGGGCCAAGAGCGACTGCTGACGAGCGGTCTCGATGACCTTCTGCATCTCCGCACGCGACGAGAGCAGGAGCCGCACTTGGACCTCGTTCAGTTTCCCACGATCCTGCATCATCGCTTGACGAGCATCTTCGTCCGTACTGTGGATTCCGTGGGAGAGGGGAGAATGAAATGGGGGGTGAAAATCAAATAGCGCAAATCAGTTGATCAGTCGGAGATCAGAGATCAGCAACAAGTCTATCAAAAAAAAAAGCACCAGCAATGGGTTTGGTCTGAAGGGACGACGAGGACGACAAGAACGTTGGAATATTTTCTCCTCCCTTGTCAAAACCCTACATCCTGTATTAGTCTAAATTCCCGACAGTTAACTTATTTCTTTATACTCTAGATGGGATCCATAAAAGTGGGGTCAGGGTCAGAGTTTCATCTTCCACGAACTTACCACTCCATTTTGCTAGAAAAACCATCGACTTCGGCTAGATTATAGGTATATTAGGCTCATGAACTACATGGGGGGAATGTGCTAACAGATTAGTAGTAGAAACTATCCTGACAAGGAGATCAAATAGGAAGATGACTCCATTTCTAGGAGAAAAAGGAGGGTTTTCATGGGAAGTGATCCTGATGATAGTTTCTTCTACTTTGATAGAAAAGTTGACTACAAATGTTATTTCCCCGAGGTGCTCAGTGTGGTGCAAAGATTTCGATATGACTTTTTTTTTTTGTAATAAATGGTTTGGTGTTGTAATATTTATATATAGATATATACCTGAATGCAATGAAAGCATCACCCATCTCACCACCGACGATGTGGACGCCTCCTTCCGGTATTGAGAGACCCTTGAAGAACTGACGTATGTCCAAAGCATTCGCCGACCATGGTAAATTTTGCAAACGAATTATAACACTCATCTTCTTGATTAATATCTGTTTATTTCTTATAATATCAATATATCCGAGACTCTAAAATGTTCTTGAAACCACCAAGAAGTGGTGATGCTGTTTTTTTATTCTATTATTCACCAGTTGAATAGACGTCCGTAATTTAAAGTGTTCTGAAAGAAATACAGAAAGAAATTTCCTCATGATTATGTTAAAGGCAAGGGATTTTTCGTTCGTGATGCTGAGCGCACCAACAGTTGTTGCAACGAGACCCAAGGTGAATTCATGATTTATCAGAAATGTTTATAATTGAGAAATATTACAAATTTCTTCACGAGTTCGGTGCAAAATGTTTCTTTACATTCAAATCTAAAGTGTGAAAAAATATGTCCAAAAAATATGTGAAATAGTGCATCAAATTATCAAATGTACATTACAAAAAATGTATATTAAATTCTTCAAATTTACTCTTTATTCTAATTAATAATTTAATTATATTATGTCTTCTATTCAGTGTATTAAAATTATAAATAAATACATTCCAGATCCTGTATATTAAAGATACACGTCATCCTATTTTCGCTAAATATTATTAAAGCTCCCATAACCGGCCACCAGCCCACATGGTAATTTTGTCCGTTTATGAGAGAGGTGTTAACAGTTCTGACAGCTTTCATGGTATATAATTTAATTTTCTTTCAGACACAATTTTTTCCCCATTTTTTTTTCCGACCCTATTTCATGTAATTAAATATTTTTCAACTTGAGCTTAAAAAAATCGAATAGAAATAGCCTACGAAAGCTTCTATGATTGAGGGTTTTCAATTTACTTTGGTCGATTTTAGAGTTGTCTAGTAATAGGTTGAATCGTAATTGTTTTCAGAAACTAAATCGTTTGCGATGAATGTTGTTTTTTTTTATCCATCTTTCCTAACCTCAAAAAACATCATCATACGATTTGTGCATGTTTATGACAGTTGTATTCAAATACAAAAATAGTCGGAGATCCCTCGTCAAACACAACATAATACCGAATTAAAATTCCCAATGAACGTTACTTTCCTTACTTACCACAGTTTAATTTGTTTGTACCAAAAGTACCAAAATGACGGATTTTTGTTTTGTGGTCATAAAGTACCAAAAGTACCCAAACTCACCGAAAACTATTTCGCTGATCTCAATTTTTTTATACTAAAAGTACCAAAATGACAGGGATGATTTTTGTTGTGTGGTCAGAAAGTACCAAAAGTACCCAAACTCACACCCAACTATTTCGCTGATCTACATTTTTTAATTTTTTTTATACCAAAAGTACCAAAATGACAGGGATGACTTTTGTTTTGTGGTCAGAAAGTACCAAAAGTACCCAAAACGCATTCGCTGATCTATCTGGGTCGATTTCTGATTCGTTTCGACCGTTTAAAGATTGGATTTGAAAAATAAATGCAGTTCACAAAAGAAAAAACAAAACAGGATTCTATGGAATAAACCATTCATACAGATCGTGATTCGAGTAACAAAATTGCATGATGATTGTTACCCTATCTCATTGTCGTTGAGATTCAAAAGACTCAATCTTTAAACGTGTTTGTGACTTGTTACCTTTTGTATGATATTATATAATACCCTTGTGTAAATTTTGATTTTCTGTGAGCAACTGTGCGACGTACTTACTTTTGGACATACATACATCAGACAATTTCGCGTTGGTCGCAATGGGTGCTCTAAAAAGTCTTAATTGGCGGTGACTTAATGATCACCATGTAAAGAACCCACATACCAACTCTTCAAACAAACGCACATGAAAGCGCCAAAGATCAAAAGCTGCTGCTATCGCGGCTGGAACATGTGTAAGAGCAACAAGAGTAACAAGCGGTCTGGTGTGTGTCCAAGGGATGTGCTGCTTTCTTTCCTCATTCCAACGAGCAACAAAGAGAGCAATAAAATTATACCAGAGGAGCCTGTGGAGAGTGCAACCAGTTTCTCATCTCATCCACATTTGTCGTCACTTCGACTCGTCGGTCGATTGATTGGCGGCAACTGTCGGTTAATACGGAAATCAGCCGAAGAGAGAGAGAGAGAGATAACGGTGGTGAGACAGGAACAAATTACAAATGGGATACTTCCAATAGTTGGTGGTGTCCACAAACTCAAATAATTCGTCTCTAATGATTTGAGAAAAAGTGTACTCTTGAGCCGGTATAAAAACCTTTGGACATAGTTGTAAATGGTTACAACGTACTAAACCGTGGACCGCGTCTTAACCATCGATCCAAAGACAGTTTCCACACCGATTTAAAAAGTGTTCCAGCTCTTGGTTCCGGACGAAACAATGAAAGTTTTCATTGTGAGTTAGTAATAGTTAAATTGTTTTTACTACAGACAATAAATTCTCCTGCATTTCCCCACACGGATATAAAACTATTAGTCATCAGTATTAAAACTCAAAATTTAACATCTACCGTGATCTTATGAGTTTTGTCCAAAACTAGATCCCCGTTAACATGTGGTGTATAGAAACCAATGTACTATTAAGGAACTTACCAAATTGTTGTTATAAAAATCTCTTGTCTTTTTCACGATTTATAAATTACACATATTTCCTTTAAATATTTCAGGTCGTAATAGTATCAGGGTTCCTTTGCACGTCGGCACATCCATCGCCAGAACGACCAAAGGTCAGGGCGTCCAATGGCAAGGTTCAAAATCCAGCCAAGAGAGACATCAGTCTCAGCTATGCAGCCACTGATATTGATTCCAGGGAGGGCACCCGTGTCAAAACTATCACAGTTATAAAAAACCTCGGGGACAATGATAAAAACAAACCATTGTCGATAAATCCCGAACTACATAAGGACGAGGAATGGGGATCGACGTTTCGTGATAACTTTGATTCGTATGGGAAATTGCCCGATGTTCCCGACATAGATGACCTCTTCGAGTTTGTGCACAAAAAGAAGGCCAAGGAGAGCGAAGAAGATAAAACTGAGTCTTCCGAAATGAAAATGAATCCTTCCATGGACACTGAAAAACCTGCGAAGAAAGACTCTGCTGAAGCCAAGGAGACCTCTTCGGCCGAGGTAGAAGTGGAAAAAATAAAAGGTGATGCTGAAATCATTCCCCGGAATAACAGTGGACGGCGTAGCAGTCCGTCTAAATCGCAATCGTTGCATGTTGAAAAGTATCAGGTACACGAGTCACCGATCGACGTTAATTTTTCAACGCCAAATCAATCAATGCGCCAGCGTTTTGGGAAATTTATCGTTTTGAATGCAAATAAAAATTATGATTATCAAAAGCCATGTGTTCAAAGTTCTCAAGGTAGTGCCACGGTCGCAACACCATCAGGTCGTTCCTACGATATTCCGGTAAATAAAAATAACAACAGCGACAGACCATACATTGCACCTGCAATCGCAAAGAAAACCCAAGTGCAACCGACGAACAACCAGCCGCCCAGTTCTACCCGCAGCCCACCAGCGTTTTCGATCAATTCGGTGGTACCACTTCAAAGACCGCAGGCAGCTGGCAACGTAGGGGCTGTAGTGTTTCCTCCGATACCCGCTCTGCCGGCACCTCAAGGTTCCTCTGCTTATCCAGCTACAAATCTACGCAATGGATTAGGAATTAGTCGTGGTCCTCCTTCTGTACATATTTATCGTGGAGGTCAATCTGATTTCCGTCCGAATGGGTTTGGAACCGGAACAGCAAATCGACCAAACTTTGGCAGATCACGAGGTTTGAAATACTAGGAAATCATACGTTCCAATCTTCAATTCAGAGTATAGTTAATGTAAACTAAGTAAGATTTAATAAGATTTATATTTAGTATATAAATAAATAAAAATAATAATTATTCCTTGTTACAATAAAAGTGTAAACATTTAAGAAAATCGAAGCTATTATTTTGTTTGTATGATCCAGATTTCATATTTGGTTCTAGAATATAAATCATAGTCGAAGAATACAAATGCAATCAAAATAAATCTTTGGAACCTTTGATCTATAAACCATGTGTAAAAAAACATACAATTTCGTTGTTAAAACACAAAAGCATATAAATCGCGAGCATTTAGAATGAAAATACTCTCAGGAAAGTAATTTTGCATTACATCAATCCGTATTTGAGTAATGTAAGAAACAATATTCAAAAGAACATTTCAAGATAAAAGTACATGCCTATGATGAATGAATACATACATAAATTCCTCTATATTTTGAAATCGTTGCAAGTATTCAAGTTACTGATACTTTTCTATCGGAAGCTAGATGCTACAGAGAGCTCATGTCCCAACATAATACTGTCGATAGTGACTATTGATAACAAATAATGATTATCTGTTTCCCATATTTTCAACAAACAAAAACTGCATAGCTGTTTCCAATATCGTCAATAAACAAATAATGATTAGCCGATAGCCTAAAGTTAGATTTTATATAAAACGGAAGTATTGCAAATATGATTTTTCTCCATCCGTACTCAAAAATATAAAACACTGGAATATAGAAATAACACAATTTTATTAAGGCAATTCCTAATAAAGACACTGTTCTATTATCTTCGGTATAAAGATAAATCTGTTCCATTACAGCATGAAACTGTTTCAAAAGGTAAATCTACTTAGTGTACTTTTATTTGTTATTTTTGAGCTTCTTGTTCGGCTTATGTAGAGACGATTGCGGAACCGCAATGACCTATTTTCGGATTAGTGGCAGTTTTGTCCGAAACTGTACGCTGAGTGATAGATATCAATATAATACAGAAGGAAGCCCGACACTCATCTCAACTGCGAACGGCCGAAGTGCAAATCGAGGCTCCGTTTGTCGAGTCTCCCATGAATGAGATGTTTATTTATGCGTAGAGTGGAAAACTACGAGGCGCCCATTGTTAAAACGCATTGTTTGGAATCAATCGCACGACCCAACCGCAGGTGAAAGTGTGGAAACTTTGAACGAACTCTACTTACCATTTATTTACATTTGTGAAAAAACACAAGAAAAATCAAATCAAACTCTTTAAACACAATCCTTAAAGCCAGGGTGAGGTTTTCTTCTCAAAATGATTTATTTATTTTCCCAAAATCTGCTGTTTTTCCATGGAAATATTGTTTTTTTTTTCAGCTGCAGTCGCCAAACTCGATGAAAATTTTCAGCAAATGACAATCGATTAGACGAAAAGAGAATAGTGAAAAGAAAGATGGCGCCTTTTCGTAGTTCTGTGAATATTGAATCTATTACAATATGTCGAACTGCATCGCCGACGTCTTGGTGAGTTCACCACTGACGAGCAGTGACTACTATCGCAAAACTGTAGTAAACTCCAAGTTTCCGTACTAAATGTTTCATAAAATTTCTATTAAACTTGTACATTTAATTGATATATGGTGGATTTTATTCAAATATTCGTAATTAGAAATGAATTTATTAGGGAAAATTCAACAAAAACAAAATTGATATTCAAAACTATTTCTATTTGAGTTCGGAGTGACGTACTAAATTTCAGAATTTTTAAAAATAGTAGCAAATTGCTACTATTATAGCAAAGTGCTTGCTGACGAGACTTGCATCTCTGGTGAGTAAACTTTGACATTCCAGCAGAAGCAGAATTCGTCATTTCGTATTTACGTCGAGTAGTCATTCGTTACTTTCCGTCTTGTTCGCGAGTGGTTTTTTCAATTGCTGTCGTCGTGAATCGAGATTTTTTGTACACATTTTTTCAAGCTGCTAAATAAAATTTCTGCAAAAATTTCCTCAAATAGTGTGAATTGGTTTCGTTTAAAATACAAATTGTGAAAGGTGTACACGTAGAGCGCAGTATTCGTGGGAAAAAGTTGTGAAGGATTTGCACAACAAAAGCACTTGCTGCGAAAAAAAGTGACGAAGCTGGAAAAATTTCTACACATCGAAAGGTGGTTTTTTGTTCGTCTCATATCGTGTCGTCGTCGACGTCGTCGTTCGTGGTCGTCGTCGCAGTGAGAACGACGTCAGTTCTCTGTCGACGCAGCAGCTCGGTTGCAGTCGGCAGCGCAGTTGCTTTGCTTGTATTGAAGAAGTAGCAGAAGTAAAAATAGAAGAGATAGAAAAAATACAGTGAATAAAAGGTGTGCGGAAGTTGCAGACAAGATCGAAATTTCGTATTCTCTACTTGGCGCAGCGTGTCGAAGAGATCCGAAAATAGCAGCGAAAAAGTAAAAGGTTTGTTTTCTTCTTCTTTGCTGGATGTTTTCTGATGAAATTTTCATTACGAATCCCCTCGCAGACAGATAGATAGATAAGCAGGTAGACAGACAGATATGCATAGAGTGAAGTGAAGTAAGCGAGAAACTCGCCAAAACAAGAAGAAGAGACTGCGACTTGGAAATATCGACCTGTTTTCGCTCGCTTTTCTTTTTCGATGTTGCGTTCGTTGTGTTGTTTCCACACAACAATAAAAACAACAAAGACAACAACAACAACAACAACAACAAATACAGGAACAACATAAACAGTGAACGTCCTGAGGAGTGGTTTTGTCTAAAAGTGAAAACGGCGTTGCCAGACCACACGAAACATATGGTTGGCTGTGCTTAATGTGACGTTGCCACTCGGTGGATTTGCCTTTTCTCTTTAATTATGAGATTTTTATTGTTTCACTTGCAATTATTCGATAGATTCGTTTTGACCGAATATGGACAACTGAGAAAACGTGATGTTTCTCGCGATTGCAATTCCCCAACAAACTGAATATGTGTTCAAACTACATCCACCAACCAACAAAAGCAGCAATAACAAATTGACGTGTCTGTGAAACGTACAATCAGCTAAATACTGGGCCAAAATAATGGCAAATCGAAACGCAATCGTTTTGGCGTCGTCTCCTCTTCTTCGTTGGCTTCGTTTTCATTTCTTTCTTCTTTTTATTGCATTTCTTGCTCCACTTTTCGCTTGATTTACACTGTATGCTTCTGTGTCTGCGCTAGTTACATCGTTACCACTGCCTCCTCCTCCCATCTCCGCCCCCTTGGTTTCTCCTTTTACGCTTCCATTCCATTGCTGTGCAATTGCTTCCATCTGCTTCTCAAATCACTGGCCTCGCTCGCTCGTTCTCCCGCCAACACTCTTGATTTTCTCGTGAGATGAAGCTCTCCCACCAGGTTCTTCTTCGTCTTCGCTTTTATTGTTATTAATTTGTTATTTTTAATTGTAATTAATGATCGACTATCGCTACATCTGAAGCCAGTGAACGTGCTCTGGAGCGTGGCCATTAAAAATAGCACTCGATTTTATATTTATAAGATAGCTTTCGATGTGTTTCCGCCGCATCTGGTCGAAGATTGCGATAAGAGGAAATACTGAACTCTGCATGTGCTACTGATAAGTGCTTCTGAGATGAAATAGGAAGTTTCAAAATTTATGACTTTTCGATCCGGCCATTGGCTCACCGATGACACGATCCACCTCTTCCTGCCCCTCTATGTCGGCTCCAAATCAATAAATTATTCATAATGAAACACGAACCGGAGGCAGATCGTCGTCCACAAATTGATTTCAATTTGCAATCGAAGACGAAGACACATTTCGGGAAGAGGTCATCGTTTCGGAAAAGGCCATGTTGATCATTTAATTGACCATGAACGTGAAAAAGTTCCCAAAATCAAGACTATTCACAAATATCGCTCCCAGATCAGATCTGTGGAAAATTGGAACGATATTTGCATTTCTCTTTCTCTCCCAAAAGTCGGTCTGAATCATTTGTTATTTCTGCAAATTTCGATAATTCATGTAATTTAATATAATATTTTGGCCTGTGTTTCGAATCGTGCGACGACCTCCTCGGCTGGCTGCGTGCTTTAAATATTTATTGTTTGTGCCCTCCATTGTTTGCAGTGTTTTTGTGTTTTTCAATTGTTGTTAACTATTTATTTGCTGCGTTTGCGTTCCCACAGATGCCGTCTTTGTCTCGACGCACTTCGCACACACACCCATACGATTTGGCTTAAAGCGGGCTTCTCTTGGCGTGTTTGTGGCTCTGGCTGGTGGTAGTAGTAGTGATGGACGTGTTTTTCCCCAACGAGTTTGTTCATTGCCAAAATTTCAGGTTTTTTTTTAACACTCTTTGCTCTGTTTGTTGTTGCTCTGTTTCCTTTCCTTACATATGTTTTTTTCACACTCGTTTCGCTGCTTTTTACCATCATCGTCGCGTTTTTATCTTCTTCCAACTGAGTCACCAGTATTTTTAATGTTGTTTAACTCTCGGTTGATTTCGTTAGATTCAGTTACTTGAGCTTGTGAATTGAGAAATTTTCATTTTTGAGTAAAGAAAAACCACTTTTCTCTAAATATTTTTTCTCATTATATTCTATTGTATCATTAGCATATTCTATATATTTTATTGTGCCATTAGCACTTGTTTCTTGCCGAAACTTTTGCGGGCTAATTTTCCGCATACCGCAATGTTTTAGTGGGGTAGCAAAGGTCTCATGATGCTGGCCATCGTAAAACATTGTCTACTGGTTTGTCTACTGGTTTACCTCTCCTTGAAGCCCCTTCCGTTCCACTGTACAGCAGCAACAGCTAGCCGTTGGACCTTTTGAAGCCAATTTCAAGGTTAACGGTTCTGCCAGTTCCACTCACTTCTCTCAGTTTGTGCTCCATCTCTTCTCCTCAAGCCTCCTCTTTGTCCCCCTTTTTACACATGTTTTTAGCTGAATGAATTGTTCACCGCATTAGGCGTAGTTCCCTTCCATCTCGGGCGCAAATGACGGGAGTAATGAACCTTTGTCTTTATCTTTTGGCTGCTACCACTCTTCGTTTTCCTTGCTTCCTCGTTTCTTCGATGGCGAGTTGTCTCTTCCTCTTTCCTTTATCGTCTCCTTCCCGAATGGTGACATGCGTCTAAAATTTCTCTTTGCGTTCACATTTCCTTTTCGCTTTTTGTACCTCATTTCTTAATTTAGCACCTTCTTCTAACGCTCGATTACCATATGGCAATCCCTCTATTTTACTCTCTCTCTGTCTCTCTCTACCCTGTTGTCCACTTTCTCTTCGACTTCTGATTACCATTCTGGCCATTTATTAGTTCCATTTCGTGCTGACGCCTCCGCCTCGTATCCCTTCTAGTCTATGTATGTAGTTTATTCCATGTTCCGTCACGTAAATTAGCTCAGCTCCTGGCTTTGCATGCGAAGAAATAATATCACAGAACTCAAGGCTCGCTTCGTTTGTTTGTCTATCGAGCCGCACATTTTTCTTGCCCAACCAACAGACATCTGGTCGTTCTAAGGATTCGCTCGTGTCCTAGGATGTGGATGTGTTTGTGAGTGCGTGCCGGAAGTGTCATGGCCGCTGACGGTGTTTCCCTTAGCCATAGTTAATTTGTCTAAAAGTGTGTAAATTATGATGACACTTTATAATGTCGTCCATTCCATTCCATTATCGCATCGTATCGTGATGTTATTATGATGATGGCTTTAATGTAATGCTGCAGTCGCGGCACAAAAGCTTCTCTCGGCGGCTGTCATTTCACTTAAAGCTCGTTACTCGTGACTCGTGACGATGGTCGCTATTTTTAGTCCTTCTCGTGTGTGGAGATTGGGGGCAAAACACTTGTGGAAAGGGTTTTTGAACTCGAGAGCTTCCCTTTGAACGCATATCGAGATGAGCAGATGGTTCTTTGGGAGAACTTCTCCCTCGATTGATTATCTTGAGTGGTTCGATGGGTAAACAATGGCTCTATTTTTGATAATTTTTCGGCTTTTGTTAGTTCTCTTTTATTTCTAGTTTGTTTCTTTGTTTCAAAATTTCATTTTCCTGAATAACATGGGTTGAAAGTGAGAGATATCTGAACTGATGCATTTTACTTGCCTCATTTTCACATTCATTTTCTCTGCTAAACCCCATTAGGCATCAAATATTTATTCATGCACGTCTCTTTATCGCTGTGCGAATTGCAGCAGCACGACCAGCAGACCGATCGATTGACTGACTGACCGACGCCTGTTCACTGCTGACCCTGACCAGTCGCTTTAGTTCATTTCAGTACATTAAGTTCCACGCAGTTTTCTCTTCTCCACGTTCCCTTCTTTTCTGTCCATCTCGTTTCCACTCGCTCTTTCTCTTTCTCTGTGGCTCTCTTCTGCCTCTAGTTTGACTGGATGAAATTCAAAGAACGCTTTTATGATGATCTAATTTCACACAGCGTTGCACTAGATAGATTATTGCCGTTCTGTTTTGCCTGACATTCGTTCGAGTAGGAGTGGCGCGTTCGGGGGGCGGGTCGCGTCCACCAACCCGAAGTGGAACCGTTACATTAACGAACGCTTGCATTCGCCTCAAGTACGTGGTCTCGGCGATTACTTATCAACCGCTTTCGACTTGCTTTCGTAGATAAGACCTTACTCCAGTTTCGATTTCGTGTAAACCTCGCACAGATAGAACTTCAAGATTTACTCCGTTTCGGGAAATCGGTGAGAGAGCGTCGAAGTTCACGTCCCACAGACGGAAGTCAACCAAATATAACCAATAGAACGTCTGTCCCATGGTGTATTCCATGGCATCGAATTGATTGTCAGCGCGATAACCAACAACAGTCATCATCACCGTCGATCGTTGGCCGTGGTGAAAAAGCACCAGCCAACGAACAGTGCTGCTTGTTATCGCATTCGTCTGGTGTTCGTTCGTTCGTTCGTTCATTTCAATAATTATTTTGTGGCAATCATTAGACCGCAAATTGCTGCTGTTGTTGTTGCTGTTTATTTTCTCTCCATCGCCATTCGTGTTCAAGTTTTCTGTACATTTCTGTATATGCTGATTCCATGTTTATTTCATCATCTCTACTTTGTGCTTCTCTACTTGCAGCATGAGCACAACTAACGCCAGTTTCATCGATCCGAATGGAACTGTAACGACGCCCAAACTCAACTACATCGTTCAAGTGACGGCAGCCAAGCAAATGGCCACGCCGATCGATCCTCTGAGCCATGTGGGTGATGGCATCTTCCTCCAGACGAAAACCGCCCAGGGACTTGCTGGTATTTTTGTGTGGGCCGCATTGTTTATCACATGTCAACAGGTTGGTGTTGTGTCGCTTATCGTCTGCTCTTGGTAATCTTTATTTACGTTTCTGTGCTGTGTCCCGTTTTTCTGTAGATCTATCAACACTTGCGCTGGTACACAAATCCCCAGGAACAACGCTGGATAGTACGCATATTATTCATCGTGCCCATCTACGCCACATACTCCTGGATCAGTTTGCTCTTCTTCAACTCGGATAATGTCTACGTGTACTTCTTCACCGTGCGCGACTGCTATGAAGGTTAGACTAGAATTATTTGTCGCCTGATTATCTATCTAAAATCAATTTCTCTTACAGCCTTTGTGATCTACAACTTTTTATCGCTGTGCTACGAGTATCTCGGCGGCGAGGGCAACATTATGTCCGACATACGTGGCAAACCCATCAAAACGTCCTGCCTGTACGGCACCTGTTGCCTGAAGGGCAAAACATACACAATCGGTTTCTTGCGCTTCTGCAAGCAGGCCACGTTGCAGTTCTGCTTGGTGAAGCCTCTGGTGGCCTTCATCATCATCTTCTTGCAGGCCTTTGGTCACTACCACGATGGTGATTGGAGGTAAATTCAATTCAGAATCCTTTGTAAATTCTGTACTAATTCATATAAACTATTTTTGTTTTTAGTGCCGATGGTGGCTACATCTACATCACAGTCATTTACAACATCTCCGTGTCGCTTGCCCTCTATGGTCTCTACTTGTTCTACTTCGCCACTCGCGATCTCTTGACGCCCTTCGAACCGGTGCTGAAGTTCTGCACCATTAAGTCGGTGATCTTCTTGTCCTTCTGGCAAGGTAAGTTCATCAACTTTGATTCGATATTCAAAGTTACGGTTGTTTTTAACATGAATTCTCTTTTGTGCTATGCAGGTGTTGGTTTGGCCATTTTGGAAAAGGCCAAAGTGATCTCGCCCATTGTCGACAGTGCTGGCACTGTGACATCCGCGGGTACGGTTTCCGCCGGGTATCAGAACTTCTTCATCTGCATCGAGATGTTGTTCGCCGCCATCGCGCTGCGCTATGCATTCCCTTACCAGGTGAGTGATTTTACTTTGATATAGTCTTATTTTTGTTTTATCACATGATTTGCCAACCATAGTCCTCGCCTTTCGCGTTTGTTGATGGGAAATCTGAAAATGTATTTTCTTAATCATCATTAATAAAGCAATTGAGTCGTAAACAATTCGCACGTTCTGCATTGACCTCCAATCGATTGCCTGAGTATTGGATGTTTCAGGTGCAGCACTGTTAACGCCTCATTTTGTCGCCCGGGTTGTTGCTACAAGTGCAGATAAGATAACGATTCGAGCAAATATCTTTCGAGTAATTAACACATGGTTTACACACATACACATGCATACATATACAGGCGAAAGTCGTTAGGTTTCTTAATGTTCGTGTGTATGTGTGTTGTCTATTGTTATTGCAAATATTTCTCGTTTACGTTCGATTCTTGTTTACCTTTCGTTGTTCGTTCATTTCGAACTCCACGAATATGACGATTTCCTGACTATTGATTATATATGTTTGTAAATAACTGCTATTATTCATGCCTAATGTTTCCAATAGTTAGACGATCTTATCTCTTATTGCGGTAAAATGAATCAGCTGCCTTTAAATAGTCGTTGTCATCAACGATATCTATAGCTATTGTGATTTATTCTTGAAATTAGGAAACATATATATATTTTTTATTTGAACACCCGAAACGCAATGTAATATAATATATATTTTTTACAGGTCTATGCTCGAAGCTGTATCGGCGATGGACATGGACGTTCTGTGACCATGCAGTCCATCTCAAGCAGTCTTAAAGTATATAATAAAATCCTGTACATAAATGAACATTATTTATTAACCATTTGTTGTTTTGCAGGAGACTATGAATCCGAAGGATATCATGACTGATGCTATCCATAATTTCCATCCGCAGTATCAGCAGTATACACAGTATAGCTCCGGTGAGTATTCCCAAAAATTCAGATTGTATGGATGTTAACTTTGTTCTGTGGACTGCATTTTGCATGTTTAGTCGTTTTTGCACTCTGCTGTTTCGTTGCACATTTTTATTTGGCATTTTCAATAACATTTTTAATTTATTTTTAATTTTAATATTTACAAGAATATCACATTTTATATTCATATATTTTTAATAATTCAATTTTGTCTTCTGTTTGATTTTTAAAATATAAAAAAAAATTGTTTATAAACAATGCTATTTCTTATAATATAGCAAAATTATTTAATAGCCAAGTTACCAACACTTAGTATAGTCGCAAAAATAATGCCTCATTTCCATCGGCATCTGGGGTCTTCACAGAAATCCTTGTGCTGCACCCCACATTTGTTTCATGCCACGACCACGTTATGTGCAAAATACGTCACGTTTTCCCGCAACGTCCACGTAGTTTCCAGGAACATAGTTTGTCCATTCGTTTGTTCGTTTATGTTTTGTTTGGTTTTCTTTATTTCTGAAACCTTCTATTCTTTTGTCTCTTTTTTTACAGAAGTAACATCGTCTCAGCGTTATGAGAAACTCTAAATTTTCAGAAAACGATCAATGAAATTAACGAAATTTCTTATTGAAAACTATACAACTACTATGATTTCGAAAGACACTCAAACCAAGAGATATAATGAAACCCAAAACCGTCATTTTCAAGTTATGAACTAAAACTCAAACGTCCAGCACACAGCTAACCAAGATTGCCTCCAAATTAAAAAGCGAAAATAGAGGATTTGTTTTTAATTGAATAGTTGTATACAAATTGTTTTCAATTAGGACTCAAAGCTCATTGTATGATTTTATTATTATTTCCAAAAATGTGTTTACTATCAATTCAACTATCTTGTGTGTGAATTATGATGATTTTTTTACTACAACCCTAATTTTCGATCTATTAAACAAAAGATTATAAGATTAAATTTGATCTAATTTATTGTGTTTGCTGCTTCGTTTATGATTTTTATGTATTGTATATTGAATTATATAACGTTATACTCTAGCATGTAGTTAATATATAAGTTTAAGAATAACCTTCATCACTGAATGCATTTTTATGCCCTATACATAAATATATATATATATATATATATATATATATATATATATATATATATTGAAGTCTTTTCTGCCTCCAGAGAAAAGCTTTTGCACAATTGAATTTTTGAAATTATGTTATAATGCGAAAATGATTAAAATACTGTAATATTTTTACAAAAGACATAATAACTTAGTTGTAAACTTCTGTAAAATACCTGTAAGCTTTTGTAAAACATTCACAAAAAGGATTAGCTTAATCTGCATTTATCAAAACTTATCTAAATGATCAGGACAAGTGTTCAGCATATATAGTATCATGGTACCTAAGAAACCACTCTATTCAATCAAAATTAACTCTTTGGCGGGCTGTCGTCAACCCAAGTGTACTTAAAATGGACAATTCGCCGAATTCAGGTGCATTTCGTACTCAGAGTTTGGCATTTATCTGTCCATTGCCTTCAAGCATACGCCCCGTTACACCGAAACGATTGTTGCTAATTAAATAAATTGGAAGGGTTTTCTTTGATCGATGGATCTCTTTGGTACGATCCACGATCAAAACCACTTCTATTCTACAAATCGGTTTGAGAATAAAACTCATATAAGTTTATGTGATAGATATCTAATGTGTTTTAAATCCTTTCATAGAAATCGTATTAAAAAATGAACCTGGAAAACGATACAACTCTGTAGCGAATAAAAATGTTATGAATAAATAAATTAACTCTAAGCCAAAACGTCGTTTTACTCATTGTAAATTGTAATCGTTGACTAATTTTCTCCGCAATGTTTCGCTCTCCTCAACGCAGGTGGCAAGAACTCGCGCGGCATTCGAGTCTCCTCCTACGACCCGGACGATCCGAGCGCCCAGACCCAGGCGAGCCTCACCGCAGGCGCCACGGCGGCGGCATGTGGCAACACGGGCGGCAGTGGCTGCATGGCTTCCAAGACGCTGGGCAACCAGAGGAAGTTCATGCCGGGCGGACAGCGTGTGGCCACGATCAGTCAGAACTACAATGAGAAGACGATGCTGCTGAGCAGCGACGACGAATACCAGTAGATGGCGGAGAGGAAGGAGGGTGGGAGCGAGAAAGACCTTCTGCCCGAGGAGCTTGAATAGTGGAAGGAGAGATGAGAAAACGTTTCCGTTTCTGAAGCAGTTCGCAATGGGGAACGCTTATGATTTTGTAGAATTTTTAAGAATCAACCAACAGTAGTCTAATTTAAGTTGAAAACTAATTTTTTAAATATTAGAAAATATGTATAACAATAAATGTTTCTGCCGTGAAAGGATTTTACTGCAACGCCTAAAAGTGTACTTTGATATTTGTGTTCGTGGCCAGACGACTTCTGTGCGAGGTACAAAAGTTTCCCCATACTTTTTGAGAACGGTGCTAAATTCGTTAAAAAAAACCCTGAACTCACAATAATTCTCTTAGTTTTACACAAAAGCAAAAGAACCAATCGCTTAGCTAGTTTGTTTTCTAACAAATTCATTTCTTACAACAGAAAACAATATTCGAAACAAATCAAACATCTGTCGAAACACGTCGCCGTCTGCAATTTCAGGCCGAATTAAGAATAAAAATAAAGTATATAAAAACATTTTTTAAATAAACTAATATGCCAGAATTTCGCTCTTATGCAAAACAAAAACAAAAGAACTGTATATTTTTCAAAAATACACAAACACTATTTGGAAATACAAAAATTTTCAAAATAATTGAAAAATCGAATTTCACAGCAGCAGAAAAGTATGCAATTATTTATTATTGAAACTAAAACAAGATATGCACAAAAATATTAAAAAATCGATATTCATGTTTTCATGATAATGTGTAAAAAAACAATTTATATAGAAAAATAACATATGTAGTATAGCATAGCAGATATCGGGCTATTTTACTGTAAACTATCTGTAAATGTAAAATAAATCGCGAACACAGAAATGTGGAGATTAAAATACAATATATGAGAAAATTTCAAATTTTATTAAAATTCATATACAACAAATTTCTAGAGCAAAACTTTATGTACTTGAAAGAGAGAAATTCCATTTGATAAATTAAAGTTTGGAAATATTGTTTGAATTTATGTCGTGGAAATCTACTAATTTTATGTATATTTCATTTAAATTAGAGTATATTATATAAAAGAATCAAATAAATTAAATTAAACCATGTCAATAATTGATGAGATGTGTAAACATGATGGGAGATGTTAAAAATATATGAATTAATATGAAACAAATTATAAATAATATTTAATAACTAAATGAATAACTAAATCAATATTTGAATAAGAATAATAAGTGAATACTTTGAAAGAAATGATTGCAGAAAGTAAATATATAAATGATTGATTGTATAAATATATTCGTTCTTTTATTTGTGGGCCAGAGTTCTTTAAAGCATACCCTCAGGCGCTTCCCCGATATGTCCAACCACAGCCCATCCCACTGCATTTAATCCTGGCGCATTTAATTAAAATTTTGATTTCAACCAAACATTCGAGACAGATTCGATTGTTTGTGCATTGTTGTAATTATTTTCATTTGTTGCAGCAACAATTGCGGGTTCGCTGACATACAGACAAAAACAAACAAACAAACAAACAAACACATAAATACATGCAGGTGGGATGATGTGTACACAGTTTATTTCATGCCCAAAAGTAGGCAGCGAAATTTTGCACTCCACTCAAACCCATCGACGTCGGTTTCGGTGTCAAACTGTTGTTGTTTCATCTCAAGGAGCATAAATAAAACACTAAAGGATATTATTATTATAGTGCTGGAGTGTAATGTTGACAAGGCTATATCAACAACAACAATCGACACATTCATTACAACAATAATCACGTGAACATCCACAATACAATAATATAATGGTAGTGTTTTAATGATAGCAACAACATTGAAATGGAACATGTATTTATTAACTTTTCAATTGGCGCAATAATTGAAAGTGTGAGCATTAAACATTTATACAATTACGCCCTCTCACTCGCTCGTTCTTTCATTCGCTTTCTCTCTCGCTTGCTCTTCCATTTTCTCGCTCTCTCTCTTTCTCTGCTTGTGCGATGATGGCTCCCTCTCTGTCTAGTGGTCTGACTGTGTATCTCTATCATTGTCATTCTTTCAGTTTCCGATTGTTGACTGACTGATTGACTGACTGTGCGAATGAGACAACATTAATTCATATACTCGCGGAGAGAATGTTAGTAAAGATTTATCATAAACATATGTACATATGTAATGTAGTTAATAATTAATTTGATACACAGTACTCAAGTACTTCAACTTCTACTATTTCTTTCATATTATTTTTCGAGGAGCTGCTTTTGCGGACGAAGAAAACAATTGAAAATTGAAATAAAAGAAAATTGATCAATACTATATAATGATATATTTATTTATTTAAACAAATTCTATTCCTATTAGGAAGATAAAAAGAGAAACTGTTTATTTCTGGATGATTCCATTGCAATTAATCGTGAACACCAGACTTTTGGGAATATTTCATTTCTTAATGATCCGAAAAAAATCTGAATTCTGAGTTATCGTTTGACTAACTTTTCACAGTGAGTGTTGAATGTCGTTCGTTGGATCTGGAGCTCGTTGTTTGCCATCAAACAGGGATAATCAGTTGAAGCCTCTGCGGTTGTTGTTATTATCCTCTTGTTGTAATTGTTGTTAATGTTGTTCGTCAATATTGTTGTTGTCATTATGATGCTTATGTTGTTGATATTATTGTAGGTGTTGTTGTTGTTGATATTATTGTCGGTGTTGTTCTGATTGTTGCAATGAATATGAGCTCAACATTTCAACAGTTGACAAGGCAAATTGAGAAGTGGGCGTAAACGTGTGGGCGTGGTGGAACGCTTATGGAGGTGTTTGTGTAGATGTATGTATAGGTGTGTAGGTGTGAGTGAATGGTGTGTGATAGTATGTGTATAAGTGTGTGTGATTGAATGCGATGTGCAAATCCAATCAATGATGTGCGGAGGAAGAAATTCCTCCAGAAATTCCTCCAGCGTAGGTGGAGGTGGAAGGAGGTGTGTCGATGAAATTCAATGATGAGTTGGTATGGAATGATGGAAATATATTGCAGAACTAAAATAAGGAAATCTGTGAAACGGAACAGAAGGATATTGGAAAGATAGAGAAGGAAAGAAAGAGAGAGAGAGAGGAGGAGAGGATAAAAATATATTCTTGCAATAATTTTAACTCAACTTTAATCCATTCCATACTTCTTTCTTCCTCTCAACTTCTTCCTCCCCCCTATCTCTCTCTTCTTCCCTCTCTCTCTCTCTCTTCTTCAACCCCCCCTCTCTTTATTGCCTTCTTCCTTTTTGTTGGTGTGAAAATATGGCAACGCCGCATGGTGCATGCCATGTATTTTGGTCAATTTTATTGCCGATGATGTTGTTGTTATTGTTGTGGGGTCTGATTGTTGTAACTTTACAGTTTTAAGCTGATTGCATCAATAATTTGAAGCAAAGCGAAAGAGGAAAAAATCCTCGAGGTTTTCATTGTGATTGTGTATGTGCTTGAGGAAGAGAGGGTGGGGAAGAGAATGTGAGACAGGGAGAAAGAATGAAAGTGGTGAGCGAGAGAGAGAGAGAGAGAGAGATATTGCGTTGTTTATCAACCGTCGTCCATGACAAGCGCACAATTTCCAGTAATTATATTTCGATGGATCATCGGGAAAAACAATTGACCCGAGTCTCACCTCATGACGTCGTCGCAATAAACCCCCCTTTACCTCATTCTCCACATCCCCCACCCCTTCGAACTCATATGCTTTATTGCAATTGCAGTTACAGCTGTTGTTGCTCTTGTTATTGTTGTAATGAGTTCCGTTTCCATTCGAAGGTAATAAAAATAATTAAACAACAGCAGCAGGAACGGTGACAGGAATAGCAACAACAACAACAACAATGCCGATATGATTATCATCATTGTGAATGTTGTGGGAGGGGAAGAAACAACAACCACAAAAACAAGAACAACAATGATAATAACATTGACATCAGCAGTATCAGCAACACCATCGCAACGAGAAGAGAGTGAGAAAGACAGTGATAGAGATAAAGAGAGAGATCGGGAGAGAGAGAGTAAGAGGGTAATGTAAATAAACAACAATGGCAGACAACAAAAACTGAATTCACAACAACATCAATATCAACAAAAGGAACAATAATGATATTAACCATAACATTAACTATAACAATTATCGATATAATAAATAATCACACTAACGAATATTATATATATACATATATATATGTACATATGTATGTATAATACCACGAGCAATGGAAATAACAACAACAACAATAATAACAAATAATGAGGAATTAGTAAAGCAAGAACAACTAAATACAATGAGAAATGCAACAACAATTACAACGATTTCAATACAATGACGATTTCAATGCAATGACGATTACAATAACAATGAGGATTTGCCACACCCCACTCCGCCCCTTTTCCGTCACCAACAAAGCGCTCCTCATTATCCCTTTAACGACTTCGCATCCTGTCGTCCATCCTGTCGTCCATCGGCCTTCGTCATATGAGAGTGTTCAAGGTATTTTCATATGTATGTGTTTCAGTAACCACACTCACACGCCTGCACAAAATACGCGGAAACAAAACGACACACACATACACACACACGCTCAGATACAGAGCGAGCGCGCGATAGAGACAGACAGACAGAGATACAGAGATAAATGCAATATGATTAATTAATATTTGCGCTTTCCGGGTTGGGGAGGGTGGAGAGACTCGTTTTATCGCTGTCTCCTTCTCTCTGCGCTCTATCTCTCTCCCTCGTATCTCTGTCTCTCTCCCTCATGTCTCTGTCTCTCTCCCTCGTGTCTCTGTCTCCCTCTGCTTCGCTCGCTCTCTCTCACATATCAGGCGCAAATTTCATTGAATTCCTGTTTTTTTTTATAGCTTCCCATATATATGTATATGAATGTGTGTGTGTGTGATTGTGTACGTGTGTAAACGCGAATGACAGCAAGCATGCATTTACGTATGTATGTGTGGATTGCCTGTGTGTGAGTTTTACTGCATGTTTGTGAGTGTGGGAATGAAGTTATCAACCGGTACTCGAGGATAAAGAGGTGGAGAGAGTGAGGATGAGAGAAGAGGACGAGAGAAAAGGATGAGAGAAGAGGACGAGAGAAGAGGATGTTGATGGGGGAGTTATGAGGGAAGCGCAGGAGCGAGAGAAAGAGCGAGACAGAGAAAGGGATAGAGTAGGTGAGTGAGATGAAAGAGAGAGATGGAGTAGGCCACTTGGGCTATGGGGGAAAATGCATTAAAATGTTCCTCTTCTCTCTCGTTTTCTCCCACGTTTCACATAATCTTGCTTCCTATTCTCTCTCTCTCTCTCTCTCTCTGTCTCTCTTACTCACAGTCCCCCTTTTTCTCTCTTTCTCTTTATCTTCCTCTATCTCCCTTTGTTCCCACCTTCTCATTCTCTCCCCAATCTCATCCGCAGTTCACTTGTATTTAATGAGTTTTCTCTGTGGTTGTTGCACTCTCTCTCTCTCTCTCTCTCCTTTCTCTCTGGATTGGAGTTTGTTGTTGTTGTTGCACACACATCGTCATTCACATACATCTGCGTATGGTTGTACATGCGGATGTGTGTGTATGTGTATGTATGTATGCGTGTATATCTCAGCGCTATTATCGATAACTCGCAATAATGTCGAATGGCTGTTAATATTTCAGATTTTAATCAATTTTCGAGTGAAATTCACATTGAATGAACCAGTAAACAATGAAGAAAAAAGAACAATAAAAATTACAAAAACAACAACAACAGCTCAAGGGACAACAACAATTATGGAATTAACAACAATGACAAAAATTTCTGTGATAATAATTTTCAGAGAAAAATCATTACAATTGTAGTAATAATGTAATAAAAATACAATTAAATATTAAAGAAAAAAATACATGAAGATGAGATGTAAATTCATTTACATACACACATATGTATGTATATGTAAATAAAAATATGTGTATATGGGAATAAAAATGTTGCAGAAATGAGTTTTTAATCATATCATATTTATAGCGGAAATGCATTGAATGCAAAATGGGGGAATGAAAGATAGAAAATAACAAAAAATCAAAGGCAAAAGGATAATTGCATAGGATAAAAAATAGTATAAAAATAAATATTATTATTATAGAAAAGTTCATATTTATTTCGAAATTCGGAAAGAGCAAAGATTTCGAATTATATTTCAATTAAATATTTACTAACTGTTTACTGTTATTTCAATAAATGGTTATGAAAAATTAATAGGAAGAGAAGAGTTCCCCTGAAGAAATCTTTAAATATCTGTCCATCTTTGAATCAGAAATAATCTTAAACCAGAAGAATTAAAACTTTATCTCCAACTTTCCGAATCGCATCAATTCTCTCATTCATTCTCACACAGTTGATTCATTCTCTCTCTCACACGTCCTCATTCTTTCTCGCACACCTCCTCATTCTTCCTCTCACACGTCCCCATTCTTCCTCTCACACGTCCTTATTCTCCTCATTCTCTCCTTCACCAACACATTTCCTCTTCCCATATCTATCTCTCTTTCTTCTACTCCTCCGCCTGGCCAACGTATCAACGTCAGCCATCGGAAGGCATCATTGTTGCACTTCATGATGTGAATTATTGCTGCAGTCGTTCTTCGCCCACGTCCTCCGCCCCCCCATGCCACGCCCTACTTCTCATCCATCGTTTTGAGGCTCATCCTTCGCTTTGTTCCCTTTGTCTGTTGCTCCGTCTCCTACTCTGTCCTCTTCGCCTTCGTCGAATGCATTTCATTTCGTTTCATTTCATTGTCATTTCATGTTCGAGTCCTGGAGACCACTTTGTTGGAGTAAATGTTTGTCTTGATTTGATTTCCTCTGAATTGCATGAAATACGTTTTCATTCAAACATACATACGAACACACACATGCACACATCGAGCCAAATGGAAACGCATTCACATTGTTTGGGGGAAGGTCACACGAAGGTCCTCTGACAAGTTGAAGATGGTCCCGATGGCAGATTTCGGAATTCACTTCATTTAATTCATTTAATAATTCATAAAACCGAAGACACCACAAACAACAACAACAACAACAAGAAACAGGATAAGTGTGCTTGTGTGTGTTTGTGCATGACTGCATCCTTTAACACAATTGATCTCCAGGATATATCGATTTAATGCATTTTCTCGGAATTATTCCTTACACAAAGCTATACATAAACACACACGATGGTATGTGTGTGAGTGTGTGTTGGTTGTGCTTGTTGGTGTGCTGTGCATGTGTCGGTGTTTGTCTAATCTTAAGTGGACAGTGGCTAATTAAATAAACATTGAATAACTAAATAACTTCTCGACGCAATTTAAGACTTGCCATCGAATTCTCTCTCACTCTGATTGCATTTAAATGTCTCTGCATCTCTTTCTATTGAAACCATCGAATTGAATGAATGCGAATGAGAATTGGGAAGTACTGTCAGTTGTGTGTGTGTGTGTGTGTGTGAATCTGTGTGGATATGAGAGGATTTTTAAAGCTGTCATCGAGTGAAATTTATGGTTTCGTTCTTAAAGAATTCTTTAAGATTTTCTTCGAGACGATGATGAAAGTCCATCAGGTAGTCTGCTTTTAGGCGCCCCACATTCCAGGCTTTAAGATATTCATAGGTGAGAACTTGGAGTTTGTCGGCGGAGATGGAAATTTCCTGGATATATGTACATATATGCATTCGATGACCAAATCTCACGATTACAATCAACAAGGAAAA
This sequence comes from Coelopa frigida, assembly GCA_017309665.1. Taxonomy (NCBI): domain Eukaryota; kingdom Metazoa; phylum Arthropoda; class Insecta; order Diptera; family Coelopidae; genus Coelopa; species Coelopa frigida. The sequence continues at coordinate 20,560,717 of CM029563.1, forward strand.
CTATAATTTAAGCAAAAATACTTCTAAATATTTTAGAAAATTTTTCAAATTTCTAAAAAGTGAGTTTAATTTATTAAATGTAAAAAATCTAAATAAAATATACAAATATTTTGAATGATATATTATCGAGATACAGCTTTAAAGCAGTATAGTTCTAGGCGCTGAATATTTATTTTTTTTCCCGAATTTCTCTAATTAAGATTAAGATCATAAACATACAATATTGAATAATATTCTTCCTCTATGGCTTACATACAAAAATATCAGAAATTCCTCATCTGTGGTGGATTCATGAATGTGGTGAATAATCCTCAAACTCCCCACCCCACCTGGTCACACTCACGTTAAATTCATCACGCACTCAAATAAACCTCATCTATTGGGAACCCAACCAACGATTCTCACACTGGATCCACATCGACCATCAGTCGTTGCTCCACTCATCATCAACTTGGCATCCGAATCCTTCCTCATCTCACGCACACATTCACAAACACACACATACGCACACAGGATGCAATAATCGCCGCATGTAGTTGTTTTAATTTATGGTTCACCTGCGGCTCCCCACAAGATCAACTGCTCCAGGAAGCGTGTCAACATGCTCCTACACCCAAACACACATTCAGAGAGAGAGAGAGAGAGAGAGAGAGAGAGAGAGAGAGGAGAGAGAGAGAGAGAGAGAGAGAGAGAGAGAGTGAGAGAGAAAGAGGAGGAGGAGAGAGAGATACTACTACACGCAGTCGACTATTTGGGGAGATTACAATAACAACAACAATATAGAGACGTCCTCGCCGGAATGACAGACATCCTAATGCGAACATCATTCGGAAGATGAGAGAAGCAGGGAGAAGAAACGAGCTAGAACAAGAGGAAATGAGAGAGAACAAGAGGGAATGGGAGAGAACAAGAGGGAATGGGAGAGAACAAATGGGAAAGAGAGAGAACAAGTGGGAATGAGAGAGAAGAAGTGGGAATGAGAGAGAAGAGCATGAACACGAGATGGAAAGTGACAGAAGGTAATCGAGGGAAGGAGAAAGAAGTAGGTTGAATATGATAGAATTATAGTGAACAAGAGGGAACTAGGGAGAAGGAGATGGAAATAGAGAGAAGAAGATGGAACTAGGGAGAAGAAGATGGAAATAGAGAGAAGAAGATGGAACTAGGGAGAAGAAGATGGAAATAGAGAGAAGTAGATGGAACTAGGGAGAAGGAGATGGAAATAGAGAGAAGTAGATGGAACTAGGGAGAAGGAGATGGAAATAGAGAGAAGAAGATGGAACTAGGGAGAAGGAGAGAGAACTAGGGAGAAGGAGAGGGAACTAGGATAACGAGTGAGAACTAGAGAGAATGAGCGAGATATGGAATGAGGTCTCCCGATGCCTTCGAGTGCTCCAGATATGAGTGTGTATGTGTGATTTGGGAGCATGTGCGTGAGTATTGGGTTGCGTTTAAGGCGGTCGCATATGTGTGTGTGTGTTCGCTGTTTTGCATTGCTCGTAATGAGTTAATTTAGTTCAACCGCACTCGAAGCTGCGCTCGAGCCGCATCTGATGAAGCTTCCGATCGAAGCAGACACCAATTGAAGGAGCTGTGGATGAGGAGCTGATGCTCTGAGGAGGAAGATATAGTGTGAGAGAGTGAGAGAGAATCCGCTTTGTGGTGACTTGTGGTGATTGGGAATGAGAGAGAAATAGGAAAATTAACAAATCATTCCATATGAGAATTATGTGTGAGGATGACTTGTGGAGTTTCTTTTTACTTCTTATATCGATGGGAATTTGCTTTCATTGGGAATCATCTTGAATTTGTCTTCAGATCTGTTGCCACATAATTCCGAAAGAGAGAACGACAAACTTTTTGTTAATAATTTAAGCCTTCGCTTCTGTCTTTCTATCTCGCCTTCCGAGTCCTTTTTGTCCACGTCGAAGTTCTCGTAGGGAAGTCCTCCGAAGGAACCCAAGCAACCAAGCAAAGGATTCCAGGCTTCCGAATGGGGATCCAACTGACTATCGAGGAAGCTTTCGAAATCATCGAAGTCAAGAACAGGGGAAATAAAAATAATGACCAAAAATAAACACAACGAAGTCCTGCAACCTCAATGAGATAATAAAACTTAAAAAATATCCCATAAAAATAGAAAAAAATGTGAGGCTAAATCTAACAAAAACGGAAATTCAAAAATGACAGCGACTAAATTAGATCAAAAAGGGACATTAAAATAATAGTTAATTTAACAATTGAATAAAGAACAAAAACAAAATCTACAAAAAATAAAATAAAAAAATCACTAAAAAAAATCACAAAAAATAAAATAAAAATCGCAAATTTACAGTAACATCATGTAATTTAATATCGCATACAAAAGCAACAAACGGAAATTATTTTAAAATTACACAAAAAGGAAATCGATGGAAACCACACGAACGCACGTCACTCTCACACACACACACATGCATATGCATGAAGTACAGTTGGCAACGCATGCATAAAACATCATCCGCCATTTATTGTAAATATTCACATAATTACAATTAAAATTAATTAAATAATAAATTCCGAAATAATTGCATTTAACTTGTGTTTAACATATGCACACACACACACACACACACACACAACAACATTTACACAAACACCAACACATGAAAAAGGACATGCGGACAGGTTAAGCAAATACAACCACACCGACACACACACACATACATACATGAGCGAGCACGAATACAGGGCGCATGAATAATTGAGGACTGCAATTATTTTTATACGTTTTCTCTTCATTTCGCATCCCTCGTTTTATTCAATATTTTTATTTGATTCACTATTCAATATGCTGTTTTTAATTTGCAATTTTTCCCGTTTTTCTACATAAATATATTGTTTATTTTATTTTAATTTTTTATGACAGTTTTAATTTTACATTTTTTCACAATTCGATTTCATTACTGTTTTTTCGTTGAATTTTTTCTTCCAATTTTTTCTCGGAATTCTTTTAAAATGGACCGTGGAAATACAGCTTTTGTAAATTTTTTATATGCTTGTTTTTTTCTTCCCTCGATTATTATTTATTTATTTTATTATGTTGCTCATTAATTTTTATTTTTTCCACGTTTCTCTTTATGAGATATTTTTTAATTTTCATACGCTTTTTGTTGCTGGTCCTTTAAAATGTAAATTTAAATTTCAAACAGGAAAAACCAATGAAAACATCAATTACAACAACAGCAACAACACTTTGAGGCCAACACTTGTTGTAACTGTGTTAAAGTGTATGTTTTTTATTGTTGTTATTGTTATGATTGTTGTTATTGTTATCATTGTTGTTGTTGTTGTCTGCTCTTCCTCTGTTTACTGCAAAATGCACTCACGTCCTGCGGTCGCTGCGGCCGAGCGATGCTTTCGACGAGAAAAACCAACGAACGCACACACAGACACACAAATACAATGTCACATACACACACATGCAACATTGTGAGGAGTCAAATAATAAAAGAGAAAGCGGTTGAAAAAAACAAAAAATGATTTCGAAACGAATGTCGATACACACAAACATACATATGAACAATGAAATACTCACACTAACAATAGACTTCGGATACATGCATATGTTGTAGTTCATGCCTGACACCTGCTGGTTGTAACAACAACAACAAAATAATAACAATTAAAACAAGAAATACAACAAGAAAAACAACAACAAGTAATGAAAAACGTTTAAATAACAATAACAACACCAACAACAAATAGTTTCCATAAATTTAACAACATTTTCCACTACAACAATGAGAATAACAAAACTTCCTACAACAACAAAAATAATAAATCACAACAACAAAAACAACCACACAAAGGCAACATGCAGAGAAAACCTTTTAACTGTATTAAATTAAAAATGGCGTCAAATACAAATACAACAACAACAATCACAATCACAATAGAAAAAACAACGCTTGCATTTACCACAATAATAACAAGAACAACAACAAAATACAAACACACATCCATGAGAATAGTGAATGTGTGAAATGTTAAATGGGATTTATATATTTGAGAGAATGTTTTCTTTCTGTTATTGTTGTTGTTGTTGGGTGGTTTTAGAAAATAGTTGTAATTTGTACTAGTTTTTGTTTTTTTTTTGTTTCTGTTGATATTTTTGTTCTTGTAGATATTTTTGTTCTTGTAGATATTTTTGTTTTTGTTGATATATTTGTTTTTGTTGATATTTTTGTTATTGTAGATATTTTTGTTATTGTTGTTGTTTATTGTTGTTGCTATTGTTGTAGTAATTTTCTGATGTAGTTATTTTCTCTTAGTGTTATTTTCTGCTACTACATATTGTTATTTTTATTGTTGTTGGTGTTTTCGGTTGTTGCTATTGTTTCTGTTTTTGTTATTTTTGTGACGAATTGTGTCAGGATCGAAATGCAAAACCACAGTCGGCTGCACGGTTCACTGAACGCCTTACTCGATGATGATCCTTGGCCACGCCACCCATCTCCACAACCGCCCTATCTCGCTCGTCTTCACCACAATGCTCTATCTCTTTCTACCTCTCGTGTGATTTGATTTTTGAACTGTATTTAAGCCGAAGCGGAATTCAATTTAAATCGTCATCGACTCGACTTTGAGTCGATAATTCTTCTTTCTTAATTATCTCCGTAATTTAATGAAGTAAATTTGTATTAATTTTTTTTCTGATTTTTGTATTTTGAATTATTAAAAAATTACTTTTTTGAGTTCAAAATTAAATTTTTTTATATTATTTATTTTATATATATATATATTATATATATATTATGTGAAAATTTTGTTTTAATTATTATTAACTACATTTTTGGTTTTTTATAAATTACAATTTTTGAATTAAAAAAAACATTTTAAATATTATGTTTTATAATTTTTTGGTAAATTATTATAAATTATATATTTTTGGTTTTAAATAAAAAATATGATTTTTAAAATAATTTTTTGTTAATTTTTAATTTAACAAAATTAATTTTTTTTGAATTTATAATTTAAATAATTGTAAATATATAATTTTTAATTTAAATTTTAATAAAATTTAATTTCCACCTTTTTCCCACTCGTTAATTTCCATTATTCTGCTATCATCTCTTTTTCTCTATCATCGTACCTTTTATCCCCCCTTCAACATATCTTCTTCAACCCTTCACATTTAATACTTCGCTTTGATCTTCCCTAGGAAATGAGAATTTCCCACATTCTCTCATTTGGTCACCACGCCCTCGTTTTCTGCCTTTTACCACGTTTTTTACTCATGGCCTGAGACTCCTTCTCCCCACCTTTTATAATTTCCTCTGTCTCCCATCTGTCTCCATCGCTGTCATCCTCTTTGTCTGGTTCTTCCTTTGTCTGGTTTAAATCTGACAATTTCCTACCATCGAAAGCAACTGCAAAAGTAGGAAATACAAACAATAGCAACAACTGCTACAAAAACCGCTAATAACAACAACAACAACATCATTATGAACAAAGCCAATAATAGCAACATTAACACAAACAATTTCAACAACAATTTATACACAAAGATCTCGGCCACGTTTTACGACCACAGAAAAGTGATCAACTTTGAGAGTGCGTGAAACAGAGGGAGAAAAGGAGAGATAGTGAGTAAGAGAGAGCGAGATATAGCAACTAATTTAGTGAATTGCAAAAGTCACAAAGACAACAACTACAACGATAACAACAATTCCATGTATCACAACATGAAGCGAAAACATTTTAAGTAAAACCTTCGAGCAAAAGGGACCGCAGAGTAGTGCGAGAGAGAGAGAGAGAGAGAGAGAGGAAGGGTGAGAGAGAGAAATGGAGAGAGGGAGAGTGAGCGGGAGGAAGAGGAAGCACTTGTTTGCTTTTGTGGCAAAATATCCTTAAAATGACCGCATAGCATGCAATTTGTCCTCTCTCACTCTATCTCTATCTCAAACTCTATCTCTCTCACACTCTATCTCACACTCACTCTATCTCTCTCACACTCTATTTCCCTCTCACTATCTCTCTATCACTCTCTCCCTCTTTCTCTCCACAGGACGTCCTTTCTCGGTACTTTCTCTTCATTGAATTTTCCATCATGCGACAAAAGCGAGACAAAAAACCAATTTAGATAAAGTTTGCTGCTTGTTCGTTCTTCTTCATTTTCCTCTCCCTCTACCTTTCTCTCAATATCCTTCACCTTCCGTCCATTGTCCTTTTGTCTCTCTCCCCTTTCTCTCTCTCTCTCCCTACTCGGCCTTCGATTCCTCTTCATCGCACTTCATTCGTCGCTCCCTGTTCTTCCTTTGCTCATCCATTGTCTTCCGTTTTCCTCCCTCGTTCTCTTACACTTATCTTCTTTCTCTTATTGTTTCTCCTCAATATCTCCTTCACTCTCCCATCGCCTCCCCTTTCGTCCCTCGGTTCGTGAACGACGTGGTTTCGTCTTGGCGAAAATTACTTAAAACTTTTCTCCAAATACACACATACATGCAGAGAGAAAATATAATCCTATCACACCCACACACACACACATATAGAACGATATATTGTAATATGCTCACACATAGAACGACGTCCCAGATTTATGCACACCTACATGCAGTCTCCAACACATACAAACAAAGTTATCCTCATATATCCATCCACCGTTTCCGTTTCCGCGCCTGCAAGATTCGTGTGAGCAACTGTTTATTTTGGCACTTGGCAACCCTGTCGACCATCTTTTTTTCACCACCTCCTCCATCTCTGGCTCCTCTTTCTCCACGCCACGAGACAATAAAGTTAGTCCTGGGAACCCTTCGACCCTTGGATCCTCCTCCTACCTCTTGTTCATTCTTCTTCTCCATTTCTCCACTGCTCCAGCTCTTCGTCTTCCTGTTCTCTGCTCGTGTTTGTGGGTTTCTCATCCCCTGGGGACAGATTGAGAATCGGATTCAGATGAGGAGGAGGTTGTGTCCCTTGACCCCGTGCTCCAGGTGGTTCTACCGTGGTCCATCCCGCTTCCTGCTCCTTCGGCTACATTCCTTCGTCACTCGTCCTGTCTCGTTCAGGTTACAAAATAAACAGAAGTGAATTTGTTTATTGCTTTCCTCTCCCTTGCTCCAACTTCTCCACTTTCTCTTGTCGTCTCACCACCTCTCGGTTTTACTCTTCTTTTCTCATGCTTCGACCTCGTCGCCCCTCAACTTCTTCGACTCACTTCGTCCTTTACATCGTCCTTCTCTTTATCCTTCTCTTCGTTCCTCTCCTCATTCTTCTATTCGTTCTCTTCTTCGCCCTTCCCTTCGCCCTTTCTTCCTTCACGTTGTGAATTCTCTCCTTGGTGGATTCTTTTGTCCTTTTCAGTCTCTTCACTCTTCCTATTCCTCTCTCTCTCTCTCACCCATCACCTAATTGTGTTTTCTCTCTCTCTCTCTCTGTCGCCTTCGATCGCTTTTTCTGGAATCTCATACCGATTTCGATGGCATCGAATGGATTGCAAGAAACCTGCTGCAGCCGCCACCTTCCCCCATAGTCCTGGTTCTCGTCCTCATTCTCATTCGCATCTCGTCTCGCTCTCATGTTCGTGCTCTCCATTCTTTACTTCTCTCTCTACTTTTCCGTTCCTTTCCCTTCCTTCCCTACACACGAAAAGTTCATGAGGGCCATTGTTGCCATAAGTTTCCAGTCGAGGACTCGTTGTTTCTGTGTTTCGACAACAGATGAAACAACAAAAATAACATAAATAGAAACAACGAAAACACAAATACAAACAACAAAAATACAAATAGGAGTAAAGTACCAAATGCAACAATAACAAAAACAATAACAAAAACAATAACCAAATCAGTAACAACTACAACAAACAAAATCAACCTCTTTTAGTTATTGTTTTATTATTTTTGGTTTTGTTTTTACTCTTGATGCTTTTTGTTTTGCAAGCATTTCGAGTTGTTCTGTTCTTGTTGCTGTTATTTTGTTCCAATGGTTAAAGTTTATCGTCTATTGTTGTTTTTGTTGCTGGGTCTTGTTTTTTCTTTACTATTCTCCAATTCAGTTCTGTTGTAACTATTGTTGGATTCCGTGGTGAACGTGGTTTCAGAAACTCCAACTTGTCGGATGTTGCTATAAAATTAGTGGAAATAAAACAACGCCAGCAACAACAACTATAACTACACCAACTACTACTACAACAATAACTACTATTACTTCAACTCCAATTATAACAATAACAACAACAGACTTTATACTCACTGTGAATTGGAGGTCGCGCATACGCCGTGTGGCCGACAACGAGGATGAGGTGGAGGTCGTCAACAGGCTCTCCAATTTTCAACAATTTTGAATTTTATTGAAAATATAACACTTTATTAAAATTTTGTTGAATTTTATTGAAATTTGAATTTTATTGACATTTTTGAATTTTATTGAAAATTTTGAATTTTATCTGCACGGGGTTTATTCGCTGCGTAGCAGTGGTCATTCTGCTTCGCAGCGTTAATAACGCGTATTAACGGAGATATGCAGGATTAAAGATTTCCATAAAAAAATTGCCTGAATTATGAAATTTTCAAAAATGTAGAGTTCGTCACGAATTAACGTCCTTTTCGCAAAATAACGCGTATTAACGGAGATATGATGGATTTAAGATTTACATAAAAAATTGCCTCAATATTGAATTTTTCGAAAATTTAGAGGTCGTTCGAATTAACGTCCTTTTCGCAAAATAACGCGTATTAACGGAGATATGAGGGATTTAAGATTTCCATAAGAAAATTGCCTCAATATTGAATTTTTCGAAAATTTAGAGGTCGTCACGAATTAACGTCCTTTTCGCAAAATAACGCGTATTAACGGAGATATGAGGGATTTAAGATTTACATAAAAAATTGCCTCAATATTGAAATTTTGGAAAATTTAGAGGTCGTTACGAATTAACGTCCTTTTCGCAAAATAACGCGTATTAACGGAGATATGAAGGATTTAAGATTTACATAAAAAATTGCCTGAATTATGAAATTTTCGAAAATTTAGAGGTCGTTACGAATTAACGTCCTTTTTGCAAAATAACGCGTATTAACGGAGATATGAGGGATTTAAGATTTCCATAAAAAATGGCCTCAATATTGAATTTTTCGAAAATTTAGAGG
>CM029563.1:20569941-20596150 GCA_017309665.1 Coelopa frigida
TACTTAAAAAATTGCCTCAATATTGAATTTTTCGTAAATTAGAGGTCGTTACGAATTAACGTCCTTTTCGCAAAATAACGCGTATTAACGGAGATATGAAGGATTTAAGATTTACTTAAAAAATTGCCTCAATATTGAATTTTTCGAAAATTTAGAGGTCGTCACGAATTAACGTCCTTTTCGCAAAATAACGCGTATTAACGGAGATATGAAGGATTTAAGATTTACTTAAAAAATTGCCTCAATATTGAATTTTTCGAAAATTTAGAGGTCGTACGAATAACGTCCTTTTCGCAAAATAACGCGTATTAACGGAGATATGAAGGATTTAAGATTTACTTAAAAAATTGCCTCAATATTGAATTTTCGAAAATTTAGAGGTCGTCACGAATTAACGTCCCTTTTCGCAAAATAACGCGTATTAACGGAGATATGAAGGATTTAAGATTTACTAAAAATTGCCTCAATATTGAATTTTTCGAAAATTTAGAGGTCGTTACGAATTAACGTCCTTTTCGCAAAATAACGCGTATTAACGGAGATATGAAGGATTTAAGATTTACTTAAAAAATTGCCTCAATATTGAATTTTTCGAAAATTTAGAGGTCGTTACGAATTAACGTCCTTTTCGCAAAATAACGCGTATTAACGGAGATATGAAGGATTAAAGATTCTACTTAAAAAAATTGCCTCATATTGAAGTTTTCGAAAATTTCAGAGGTCGTCACGAATTAACGTCTTTTCGCAAAATAACGCGTATTACGGAGATATGAAGGATTTAAGATTTACTTAAAAAATTGCCTCAATATTGAATTTTTCGAAAATTTAGAGGTCGTTACGAATTAACGTCCTTTCGCAAAATAACGCGTATAACGGAGATATGAAGGGATTTAAGATTTACTTAAACATTGCCTCAATATTGAATTTTTCGAAAATTTAGAGGTCGTACGAATTAACGTCCTTTTCGCAAAATAACGCGTATTAACGGAGATATGAAGGATTTAAGATCTACATAAAAAATTGCCTCAATATTGAAATTTTCGAAAATTTAGAGGTCGTCACGAATTAACGTCCTTTTCGCAAAATAACGCGTATTAACGGAGATATGAGGGATTTAAGATTTCCATAAGAAAATTGCCTCAATATTGAATTTTTCGAAAATTTAGAGCTCGTCACGAATTAACGTCCTTTTCGCAAAATAACGCGTATTAACGGAGATATGAAGGATTTAAGATTTACTTAAAAAATTGCCTCAATATTGAATTTTTCGAAAATTTAGAGGTCGTTACGAATTAACGTCCTTTTCGCAAAATAACGCGTATTAACGGAGATATGAAGGATTTAAGATTTACTTAAAAAATTGCCTCAATATTGAATTTTTCGAAAATTTAGAGGTCGTTACGAATTAACGTCCTTTTCGCAAAATAACGCGTATTAACGGAGATATGAAGGATTTAAGATTTACTTAAAAAATTGCCTCAATATTGAATTTTTCGAAAATTTAGAGGTCGTTACGAATTAACGTCCTTTTCGCAAAATAACGCGTATTAACGGAGATATGAAGGATTTAAGATTTACTTAAAAAATTGCCTCAATATTGAATTTTTCGAAAATTTAGAGGTCGTTACGAATTAACGTCCTTTTCGCAAAATAACGCATATTAACGAATTGCCTCAATATTGAATTTTTCGAAAATTTAGAGGTCGTTACAAATTAACGTCCTTTTCGCAAAATAACGCGTATTAACGGAGATTGAAGGATTTAAGATTTACATAAAAAATTGCCTCAATATTGAATTTTTCGAAAATTTAGAGGTCGTTACGAATTAACGTCCTTTTCGCAAAATAACGCGTTTTAACGGAGATATGAAGGATTTAAGATCTACATAAAAAATTGCCTCAATATTGAATTTTTCGAAAATTTAGAGGTCGTTACGAATTAACGTCCTTTTCGCAAAATAATGCGTATTAACGGAGATATGAAGGATTTAAGATTTACATAAAAAATTGCCTCAATATTGAATTTTTCGAAAATTTAGAGGTCGTTACGAATTAACGTCCTTTTCACGAAATAACGCGTATTAACGGATATGTAAAGGATTTAAGATCTGCATGAACGTTTTTTGTTCTTTAACTGTCGTTATTCTCGCTTTTCACGACAAATAAATGAGTACAATTGAGTAAAATATGTCGAAATGTCAGTTAATTCAAAAAATAAATTTGTCAAAAATTAATTTGTGAACCAATACAAATTGTATGAAATTCATGAATTTTAATTCGAAATTTCTGCTTAGATTTAGCCAATAGGAATGTCGCATCATTCTAGTTTACGATATAATATTGCCAGTAGTTATGTAGAAGCATTGAAATGATTTGCATTTTTTTTTCTCTTCATGGTTTTATTTTTTTCATTATTTGCCCAAACAATGTAAATTAATTTTTATAAAGGTCAATATTTCATATTTCAGTCGAACATACAACTTTCTTCTTTTATATATTAGTATAGATATAGTTTTATTGAAAATTTTGAATTTTATTGAAAATTTTGAATTTTATTGAAAATTTTGAATTTTATTGAAAATTTTGAATACATTTTTAGTTCCATTTTAATATATAAGATGTCATTGTTTTTATACTCAGGTAATTAAAAAATTTTTTTCTTAGAAGTAGGGCGTGGTCCAAGTTTCTCACTAAAAATTAGATAAATTAAATAACAGATAAAATGATTTCGAATAGTGGGAATCAAAATGAAATACAATCCCTTTAAGGGAATTAAAATTAATTATGAGTTATATACAGAAACGAGAAATGTGAAAAAAAGGATGAAGAAGAATGGGAGAAGATTGAGGTGATTTAGAGGCAGAGAGAATATGCAGAGAAAAGAATCGTCGCGGGAAAGAGATGGAGGGAGTTCGACAGACAAATGTAAATTAGCTGGAGAGTTCCCTATGAATATGTGTAAATGTATGTATGTGTTTCTATACATAACCATCTCTTTGTAAATCTGTCCGCCTCTTTGTAAATCTGTCTGTCTATTTGTAAATCGGTCCGTCTCTCTTGTAAATCTATCCGTCCATTTGTATATGCGTTCGTTTATTCGTCCATCTGTCTATTTGTGCACGTGTCTGTCCATCAGTTTGTGTGAATCGTTCGAATGTCTGTTGTTTGTGTGACTCGAGTATTTGTCTTTGTATGCGTCTGTGTTTGTTTTTTGCGAGCACATTTGCACAAATCTATCTATGTGTGTGTGTACTTAAATTTGTTTGTGTGTCGTCTGCACTTGCTCAACGTAATGCAATGAATTTCGAAATCGTTATAAAATTAAGTTGGAAAAATAATCTCTCAACCCGGAGCTCCCCCAACCTCTCTCTCTCTCTCTCTGTCTCTCTTACTCACTCACTCATATACTCTTCTCCTCTCTTTTTCCCATCTCTTTTTTTCTTATTTTTCTTTCGCTTCTTATCCCTTTTCTCTTTTTTCCTCCCCTCTCTCACTCCCATCGGTTGACAACTTTTGCTGCTGCTTTTGCACAAATGTGAGTTTGTGCTCGGTTTTTACAGATCTCGTTTTAAAGCCATGTCTACTATCTCTGTCACTCTCTCCCTTTCCCTGCCTCCTTCTCTCCCTCTCACTCCCAAGGCACCCTTTCTCGCACTCTCTTTCTATCCCTCGCCATATTTGTATGTGAGTGAATATTTGTAAAGCAGATGATTGAGGCAAAGGATTCATGCACAAATATATACATAACTTTATATATACATATGTACATATAAAAAAATACATACATCCACTCATACATATGTAGATATGAGAATGTATAATGAGGAAAAAAGTGTTGCCAACGAGATTACAACACAATGGTGTGAGTGAGTTTTCCTTATGCATTTCTACATACAATTGTGTGCAAGTGATGAGAATGACTGGTAGTAGCATGGTTTGACTGTGTATGTGTGTGTGAGGATGTCAGTGTGAGTTAAGCGTGTGCTTCATAAAATACATTTATAAAAAAAAAACAAGAAGGAAAAATGCAAGAGGTAAAAAAAACAACAAAACATCCCACAACAATGACAACGAAAACAACTAAAATAACAAAAATATCATATAATACACCTACGATAAGAGCAACTATGAGAACAATAACAACTAGAAAACATAAACTGCTATAACAATAACAATTATATCAACAAAAACAAATTCAAATGCAACAACAACAACAATTTCATATGCAACAACAACAACAATTTCATATGCAACAACAACAACAATTTCATACGCAACAACAACAGCAATTTCAACTACAGCAAACAAATAAAAAAGATAAAAACAATAACAACGAGCTGTAGAAGAACAAGTAATTGCAATAACAACAAGTACCATTTAAATAACAATAACAACAGATACAAAATAACAACAACAATAATAACAAGTACAATAATAACAACAACAATAACAACAATAATAATAACAACAAAATTCTATCACCATCTTAAAGAGTGCGCATTGCATTAATGTTAATGTGTTTGTTGTTGGGGAAGTGTCTGTATCTCTGCGGATGTACATAGATGTATGTGTGACCGGAAGAAGTCAGTAGCTTGGTTGTGTGTGAGTGAAAGCCAGAGAGAGAGAGTGAGAGAGAGGGCGATGATTCTCTGTGAGGTCAGACAAAGAGCAAAACTTTTACATCGCACTCTGGGGTGAGCAAAAACATGGAGAGAAAATTAAAATTGAAGTTCAACAGAGGCTGCCAGAAGAAATGAGACAGTGAGAGAGAACGAGCAGTGCAGCGATGATGGGTGAGAAAGAGAGAAGGAGATTGAGACATGTGGGAGAATGACAGGGGGAGAAGGGGAGGATGTGAACGAGAGACATCCTTGTTCAGGACGAGAGCAGGGTCGGAGATCAAATTTATGCATTTGATTCTTTTTGCTACATGAAGAAAATTTACATCAATTCTTTTTGAACAAATCTGGAGTTGGATTTATTGTTGAAAGGATAGGCAAATAAGGTAGAAAACTAATTTTATTTTCAATTTGTTAATTTTAAAAATTATTTTAGTATAATTTACCGTTTTATTAATTTTAATTTTTAGAATTTAATTTTTTTGAATTCTTCATATTGTAGTGAAAATATGAAATCTGTTCCTTTTTGTTAGAAATTATTCAGAATTGATTTGAATATTAATTGAATTGCATAAATAGTAATACTTTTGTATTTTTACTTATTTATAATATGTTGAAATTTTTAATTATTTTTTTATTAAAAAAATGTATATTTTGAAACCTTTATCTCTTCAGTAAATAAAATTATTAGAATAGTATAAAAAATTCAGATTCCGCCACTGCTTTTCCTCATTTATCTTGAAAACTTCCATTCCACAGATATCTCCCCTTCCTGAAGTCATTTCACACTCTCTATCTCACTCCCACCTCTTTCTCAAAATTTCCTTGACCTGCTCGTCAGGCTTTCCTCTCTTCCCCGAACTTTTCCTTTATATCAACTATTCTTCTTCCTCTCCGTCGTCCTCCCGTTCCTCCCCCTCCCTTCTCTACCCATCGTCCTTCTTCAAAGTTCTTCTCATTTCATTGTTCAGAATAAATTTTTGGTTATTTTATCTCTTGTGTTTCTGTTTTTGCTTTTATTACTTTTTCATCACATTTAGCAGAAAGTGTCATTGTACGACATTGTTGTTGCTACAAACACACATGCATACGATGCTAGATGTGAGCCGTATGCGGAGTGGCCAGATTGTCGAAACAAAATTAAGAAAAAACTTAATAATAAATAAAGTTGTATAAAAAATAAAATTAATTAAATTTTCCATAAATAATTTGCTCAAAAGATATTTCATGTTTTTTGTGAATTATTTTGAAATACTTTAAAATTAAATAAATCACATCGAATATTTACGTCTGGCTACTCGAATTTTTCGTTGTAGTGGAATGCGAGTGGCTTTCTGTGCATGTGTGGAGCGTGAATGTGTGTGAGTGTCTATGTATGTAGTTGGCAACTCTTGATGCTGGTGAAAATCGCATAGAAATTCGGTTCACAGCTTATTCCGAACGTTATGCGAACGAGAATGAGTAAGACAGAGTGTGAGAGTGTGAGCGAGAGAGACAAAGAAGAAGAAAGCGAAAGATGGGAAAACGAAAGAGATGGAATATTGAGAGATGATTCCAGAAGTAGTGGGAAGAAGGTGGATCGGTGGTGAGAGTGAATGAAATGAAGGGAGCGAGAAGGCATTAAATTGGCAATGGTTGAGTTTCAGGGAAGATAAAGAGGCGAAAAGAGAGGTGAGAAGGAGAAAAGACTATTGAAGAAAAGCAGTAAAGAGAGACAGGGAAAGAATGGGGATGGGGAAATGAAGAAGTGGGAAAGAGGAAAAGAGGCAACGAAAGAGGTCGATTAGGAGGAGGAATAGAAACTACTGTGCAGATTACTCCAGAATGAGAAGATGGCGAGGAGGATGTGTTGAACAAGCCAAAGGTAGAAAGTGACAGTTAGGATAAACGAGAAGGAGATAGAGAAAAAGGAGATAAAGAGGAAGAAAGAGGAAGAGAAACAGAGAGAGGGAGACAGAGAGAGAGAGAGAGAAGAGGTAGAGCGGTGAGGAAGAAACATGTAGTTAGAAAAACATTTCATGGGAAAGTTGAGACAAGTGCGAAGAGCTGTCAAATTGAGGGAGGCTGAAAGGGAGGCAGAAAGAATATAGAGAGAGCACAGAAAGAGAGAGATAGGGTGAGCGAGATAAAAAGAAAAGAGTAAAAGAGATGGCGGAAGTTGAGGAGGCGACACTGGCCAAAGTTGCGTGGAGTTTGAACAAGAAGCACAAAACTCTTCATAACGAGAATTCGGCCAAATGTCAGATGGATTCAGACAAGAAGGAGGAATTGAGTGAGTGAGGAAGAGAGTGAGTGAGGAAGAGAGTGAGTAAGAAAGAAAATTATTCGACAACGGAGGTTGTTGAGAATGAGGTTAGTGTGAGAGAAATTGAGTGCTGGGGAAGAAATCCTTTCAGAATGTTTCTTGCGATTTGGTTTCATTTGGAGTCTAGTTGTCGAGGAGGAGAAGGAGGATGATGAGAGAAGATGAACTTCGGTTGCAAGTTTTAATTAATATCCCTGTTTCATCAAACATTAGGACATCAGACGATGAGAGAGGAGTTTTGTTTTTCTGTGCAAGATTGATGTTTCAATATGAAATGTCGAAATCCCAATTTGTTCGAGTTTCACATCAATGCGAAGTCCAAGGTGACATCGTCGATTTCCCCTTTCACTCCATCCGTTTCCTTCTCGCTTCCTCCTCCACGCATATCTCACTCTCTCCCTTCTAAATCCCTCCTCTCATCGCTCATTTCACGATCGACGATCGATGACGAGGTCCGAACGAAGCAGCATCGATTAACGATGCGCATGTGCACGAGCAGCGATCGACGCCGGAGGGCGATGAGCAACAGCAACAACAACAATCAGGCCATTGACAACAACAACAATCAGGCCATTGACAACAACAACAATCAGGTCATTGACAACAACAACCGATATAATAACAACCCAGACAACAATAACAACAACTATCAATACAACGCCAATGAAAAGAAACACCTTGATGGTTGACATTTAAATGGAAGGACATTCGAGAGTGAAAGAGTGAGATAGCGTGAGTGGGTGAGGGAGAGAGGGAGGGAGGGAGGTAGCGGTAGAGTGGGAGAGAGAGAGAGAAATAGGAAGACAGAGGGGAAAAAAGAGAGAGATAGAGTGGGACAAACAGGTGAATTTTTTAAGCGAAGTGAGTTGTAGTTTGCAACCACAACAACAACATTATTAATTACAACAACAACAAGTTCAAGGTGGCTGTGAACAATAATTCGGAAGACTTCAAAAGTTGCTGACAGTCGCTGGTCAGCTTCAGGGCAGCAACAACAACTGAGGCAACAACAACAGGGACAAGGAACAACAAAAAAATCGCTAAACGAGAATAACAACAGCAACTGAAACTACAAAAACAACAACAACAAGGGTGTAATTATATGTTGCACCCGGCGATAATGTCATCGGCCACTTAAATCGACACCAGCAGCAAAAATGGCAACAACAACAGTATCACAAAAAAATTTAAAACAAAAATGAAACAAAAGAAAAAAAAAACAAAAATTCAAAATGAAAAATAAAAGTTCAAAAATAATTATAATAAAAACTCAAACAAAAAAAGTTAAGCAAAAATTCAAAAAAAAAAAAACAATAAATATTGGCAACAAAACCAAAAACAATAAATTGTATAACATAACCGATAACAACAACCACAACTCAATTGAAACTCAACCAAAAATGAGCTCAATTTTGACAAATCGATCGTTTGTCGTTGGCAGCAGATGTTGCTGAGGGCGGAGGAGAGAGAAGAGAAAGAGAGAGAGGAGGCGATGGAGGGAGCGGGACGGCAACAAGTGATTGGCTGGTTGTCGTTGGAGGATAATGAGACTAGGTCCTCTTTTTCTTCCTCTCATTCCCTCTCTCTCCCTGTCTCTCATTGTCGCCCCACCCTCTCTCAACCGCCATCAGTTGCAACCAGTTTCATCACCAGCAACAACAACAAAAATTCATTGCCAACGACTGCTGTCGCAACTCGGCTTCTTCTTCTTCTTCTCATCTTTTTCGTTCCTTCTTCTTCTTCGGTCGGTGTTGTTGCAACAAAGTGAAAAATCGTTGCAGCGGTTGGCGGCGACGGTCGACAATGTTTCAAAATGTTGCCGCTGATGTAGATGTAAGTGATGTAGTTGTTGTTGTTGTTTGCCGATGATGTTGTTTGCTGATGATGATTATGATAACGATGATGATAGTGTGGTTATTGTTGTTGTTATTTTTATTGTTGTTATTGTTATCGTTGTTGTCGATGACGAGGCTCGTAAACAAGTCAAGACTGCATTTTGACATATTCAATGGATGGGCGGTGCTGGCAACAACAACAAGAACAACAACATATATTGCAAAACAACAACAACAATAAACACACACATATAAAAAACAACAACAACAATAATATGCTATAAATTTTCAACATTATTGACGAAAAATCGTCAACAATTACAATGAATACAATAAAAACAATCATAAGAACAACAACATATCATAATCAATGAGTGTTTTATTATAATAACAACAGCAACTACAAGAAAATCAACAACAGCAACAACTTCTGTCCAACAACATTGATGAACCAACAACAATTTCAACAAACAAGAAGAACAAAAACAATTACAACAACTAATAGCGATAACAACAGGCCTCAAGAATAATTTCAACAATTACAACAGCAATAACAAAAACAATTGCAACAACAAAAAATACAAAAACAGGTATAACACCAACAAGTTTAACAACAACATTTAAGAACAGAAACCTTTTACAACAACAGCATTTTACAACAACAACATTTTACAACAAAAACATTTTACAACAACAACAATAACAACAATTTACAACAATATCAATTTTAATTAATTAACCAAACGCTAATTAGGATCCGTGTCCTCGATTGCATTTTCAATTAGCCCCATCTCGGTCTCTCCTCTCCCCATCTCTTTCTCTCTCTTTCTCCCGGTTTCCTCTCTCGCTCTCACTCTCTCTCTCTCTCCATCTCTTTTGCTGCCTTTCCTTTGATCTACATCGCCCATCGAAGCAGAAGCAAAAGAAAAAGACCGAAACCTGCGTCGATCTTTTTTAATTAACGTTTTGCGATCGGACTTCGACGGCGCCGTCATCGCCTCTGTCGACGCCTTCTACGTTGTCGGCGCGACGACATGACGCTTGTGTTAATTGCGCATGTGCGGCCGGGAGCAACAATGCGTACGTGTGTGTATGTGAGTGTGTCTGTGTGTGTGTGATGCAGCTGCACGTCGGGAGGTGCGTGCCAAGGTGCTTCCTCTTCTTCCCAGGCGGGCGGGCTATCGGTCGTCGGCGACTTTGGTGGCGGTGACGACCGTCGACTGTCGACAGACGTCGATCGATGGACGACGTTTGGGGCGGGGGCGACGGAGGATGGAGGCGAAGGCGATGACGGCGCTGGGTTCGTGATTCGCATGCGAAATCGAGAGGAATGCGGATAACAACAACACAATAATAAAACAACAAAAATAACAAGAAAATAAAAAAGTAAAATTACAACAACGAAAGCAGAACCAAATATGAATACAAAAAATATATTTAAAAAAGCTAAACAAAATAAAATAATGTAAATGGCATAAATCAAGAGAAGAAAAAAATTAACAAAAAATAAAGGCAAAATAATTAAAGAAAAAATAAAGAATTTCAAGTACAAAAACCAGAAATTACAAAAACAAGCAAATCCAGAAGATAATTCAAATATGTATAAAAAATAAAATTATAAAAAAAGTTGCAAAAAACCAAAAACAATAAAGATGAAAAAAATTAAAAGAAAACCAAAATTTTAAATTGAAATGATAAATAAAGATTAATTCCAGCAACAACAACAACCAAAAGAAAAACATCTAAAAAAATAATAAACAAAATAATTTAAAATAAAGTAAATTTTAAAAGTCAAAATAAAAAATAAATTTTCCATAAAAATGGGAAACAAAAACGGATTTCAACAACAAAGAATTACAAAAACACTCCGAATTTACATTAATGCAAGGAATCCCAACAACAACAACAAACAAAAACAACAACAAGTATAACACCAACAACCTTGAGCTGATGCACGCAAGCAGCGATAGACGCAGACAGACAGAAGCCATTGACGTCGAATCGAAAGATGATCGTCTGCGATCGATCGAGGATGAGCTGGGGAGACTGGTGGATAAGGATGAGGGGGAGGACCGGTCGATGGAGGATTGATCAGCAGATATCCAACCGACAGACAGAAGCAGTGGAAAATAGCGTGCTTTTGATCGATGGATTTGACGGATAGACTGAGAGGACAATGGAACTATGGGTGATTGAATAGTGACTGAACACGTCTATAAATCGAAAGATTAGAATGTAAGAGTTCTCTTACATGTGAGTGTTAACGACCGTTCGTCTGGAGTTCTCTCTCTCTCTCTTTGTTCACTTGAATACTTTTTCGTCTGGATCAAAGCCTTCTTGATCATCTTCGGAATCATCTTTTTGATAACATATCTATTGACTTCTAAATGAACTTTATGATCTATACATGAAAATGAATCCTTTTGATAAAGTTTTTGATCACTTTCATGATCTACTTCATGATCTATTTCTGAATAAATTAAAAGTCCTGGATCATTTTCTGATCAAGTTCCTAATCATCTTCCGATCAACTTCCTGATGATCTCGTTGATCCACTTCTAGATATATTTCTTGATAATCCCCCCTTTGATCAACTCTTTGATCATCTCTTATATCATTACTTTGATTATTTCTTTCATCATTACTTTCATCGTCTCTTTGGTCATTACTTTGATCATTACATTGAACATTACTTTGATCATCATTTTGATGATAAATTTGTTCGACTCTTGAACTTCAATTTCATCATCACCTGATCATCCTCATAAACTTTATTCAAGCTCTCTTTACCAGATCCATTTGCCTTCCTTCCTCTCCCGATTAGTGCCCATTTCAGCTTCCTGATATCACCCCCTCCCTTCCTCACTCTTTCATCACTGCGTTCGGTAATAATTCTTCAGCCGTCGTCGTCCCGGGGCTTTCGTTCCGTCTGCGAATAAATATTTCAATATTCAAGGAAGTAAATCGATCGCCAAACGCATTAAGTCACAAAAGAAACCAAGAGCGAGACTAGGACAGGGAGCGGGGTAGGTAGGGAGAGAGAAAAAGAGAGAAAAACCTGCCTCGAAGGAGTCGAGGACTGGAGAGAAGCAGGCAAATGGGAACCTGTTTTCGCGAACACCCATTTAATCACCATCATCTCTGTCTCCCTCTCTTATTCCGTATACCTTTTCCTCCATCCATATCCCGCTCTCTTTCTCCCACCATTTCCCTATCTCTTTCTCCCTAAATCTGCGGACCAGTGTTGCCGTTTTGGGAATATGCTGAGGAGTATATTTAAAAATTAAGATGAGGGTTTCAATATGATTGATTAGATTGTCGGTAATTTTTGAATTCGAATAATGGCACAATTCAAATATGCTTGGTACAATAGAACGAAATAGTAGTAAAAATCCTATTATTTTAGTATTTGTGGCAACACTGTCATGGACTCGTTTTTGTGTTCTGTTTGAGTCGCCGCAAGCAAAGAAATAAATTTCGCGAATAAATGATCGTTTGCAGCATCTCCGTCTCGCTTCTCCCTATTGTCCTCTATCTCTCTTTCTTTCTCTGTTATATTTCTCTCTCGTTTAATTTTTCTTATCTTATTCGATTCGCAATTCCCATGGATTCTCTCGCTATTGAATTTCTTACACAGTTTCGTTCTGTCTCTTCACCTGTTTTTTCTTTTCTTTATCGCTCATTTTCGTTCTTATCTCTCATTTCTTTTCTTTATCGCTCATTTTCGTTCTTTATCTTTCATTTCTTTTCTTTATCGCTCATTTTCTTTCTTTATCTCTCATTTCCTTTCATTATCGCTCATTTTCTTTCTTTATCTTTCATTTAATTACTTTATCTCTTTCATTTTATGCTTTATTCTCCCCGATCGTTGAGCTTTTGACCACCAGTCAGTCGCTCTATTCGAATGTCATTCCATTTGAATGTCTAACCATTCAACTGTCCGTCCATTGGTGCGCCTTCTGTCATAATTCAAGAGTCTGGATAACCTTCTATTCGCTGATCTCTGTTCTCTCTCTTCTGTCTTCCACATGTCTGTCCAGCTGACCGCTTTCGTTCTATGTTTCGGTCTATCTCTTTAACTGTTTGTCTGTCTTTTGGTCTGTCCTTCCGTTCACTCGTCTGTCTTTCTGTCTACTCGTCAGTCCGTCTGACCCTTTCTTTCTTTGCCTCGTTCTCGTTCGGTTCCCTTCTCTAGTCCTCTCGTCCGCCTGTCCATCTCTCCACCTGCTTCTTTCTGTCTCGCCCGCCTCTGGATCCTCCTCCTTCCCATCAGCTTCTCTCCGTTCGTTCGCCTCTATCTGTCCCCCGTACGTTCGTCTGTCTGTCCGTCCGGCCATTGGTCCATTCGTCCGTCTGACCATCCATCTTCAGAAACAAACAAGCGGAAAGTTAAACGCAAATAATTCTGACAAAATATGCAACACCTGAGCCACGAACGCGAGCTCCAAACGAAACCGGAACCCGATCGCAGCACGAGAAAGAGTGCAACAGAGAGAGGAAACCAGTGAGAAAGAGAGAGAGTAAGATACAGAGAGTGATAGACGAAGAGAGAGAGAGATGGATGGCGATAAAGGAGATCATCGAGTGCAGATCGTTTTTCGGAATCGTGCGACTGCACGTGCATTGGCCGAAGGGCAGTCGTTGTCGTTGGCCAAAAGGTTGTTGTTATTGTTGTTGTTGTTATTGTGTTATTGCTGGTGATGATGCTGTCGTTGGCATCATTGTTGTTACTGTGGTTGTTGTTGTTGTGGGTATCATCGTTCTTGTGTTTGTCGTTGTGATCGCTTCTCGTTGTTGATGTTGCTTTTGTTGCTTCACTGTTGCTTTTGTTGCTGTTTCTCACTGTCATTTTGTGCACTCGAAGGTAAACAGAAACAACAACAAGATAAAACAACAACAAGATGAAATAACAACAATATAAAACAACAACAATAACTGAAGGCAATAGCAGATGCAGTTTAACAAGAAGATGATCGAAAACAGGACCAAGTGGAGGAGATGAGAAGGAAACAAAAAAACTTAGCAGGAGTGAAAGGGAGATTTATATTAACGGAGATGGAGAGAGAGAGAGACGGATAGATATACTATATACATATAGCATGAGAGAGTGAGAGAGAAAAATACAGTGGGAAAGAAAGATCGAGAAGAACGGGGGAAGTTGCAAAAATATCTCAGGTATTTTGACTCCTGCTGCTGTTGTTGACGATGAGTTTGCTTTTGTAATTGTTGTTGTTGTTGTTTTGGTTACTGAATATGATACTTCTGCACATTCTTTTTTGTTGTTGTTGTCGCTCCTGCCCCACTCACTTAACTAATGATCCATAAAACCGATTCTCAGTCGTTGCTTGCGGAAACTGAGAAACGTCGTCGGTTTTCCATCGAGGAGGAACAGAGAGGAACACACAGAACGAGAGAGGGAGAGAAAGAGGGATAGAGAGACGAAGAGTGAGTGAGGGAGAGAGAAAGAGTTATGGCAAGAGAAGGACGACGTAAGGAGTTGGGAGTAAAAAGATTGTGAGAAATTTTTAATGGCGGGAAATCGCGAATGTAACCGTCGTCGTCAGGCAATTGAATTCACACTAGTGGTGAACATAATGAGGTCTATGGAGTTTTGCGAAGGAATTTAATTATAATAGCCATACATATTTATTAAAATATATTTATTATTTCTCGTAAATAACTTTCTATCACAACTGAGATGGAATTCGGAATTCGGGAACAAAAATTTAAATCGTCATAAATCCGTTATTTGAAGAGATTTCTACCATATATGAGAAAGCTTAGCAACATTTTTATTTTTTCATATACCATATTATAGATATTTTATCAACAGTGCTACAAACAATTGATCTCATGATTTTGCATATATCAGTAGAGTGCAATGAAAAAGACAAGATACTACCATAAAAATAATATCAATATCAATTTTTTCATTTGCTTCCAATTGTATTTCTAACCAAAATGTTTGAAAAATTTCAGTTTTGTTTGAAACAGAAAAATTTATAGTATGAGCAATTTTTGTTTTCTTTTTTGGTTTTTTGTTTTCTTTTTTTTGATGGTTTACGTATTATTATTATTTTTTGTGTTAGTATTTTGTATTATATTTTCTATATTTTATTTATTAATTTATATTATTTTATAAAAAAAAAACAAATAATCAGTAATATTTATTTAATTGAACTTTAATGTTGATGGAAATTAACATTCCATTCCCAATATCGTTGGCCGCCACTGTGCCGATCGCTGCAATGCGGTTGATCCTCTTTAAAGCGAGTGCAGCGGCAGGAACACTTGTGGCCTAGAGGGAGGTAGTGGACGGCGGTGGCGGAACGGGACGAGTTGGCGACGAGAGGAAGCGATTTTAGCAACTCGGCCTCTGGCCTCCGGGCGGCAGCAACTGCGACAAAAACAACAACAGAAGCAACAGCGACTGCGCGCGATTTGCCAACGACAACAAATGGTAGAGCTGCTGATGATGTTTGTTGTAGTTAGTGTTGTTGTTGTTGATGTTGTTGTTATTGCTGTTGTTGTTATTGCTTTTGTTGTTATTGATGTTGGTTTTCCTGTTGTTGGAAAATGATTTTGAATATTTCGGAATTTCCAACGATAGACAGCAGAAGGCGAGGGGCGGGGCAGAGCAGAGGCTTGAGTACGATGGACGATGATCCTCATTGGGCGATTGTGAATAAAAATTTCCTGGCTCGCGTTGCCAACTGTGGAGCGTTTGCATTGAAAACGATGATGATGATGCAAATGATGATGATAAAGATGAAAACGATTAAGATGCAGATGATGATGACGACAATGATAATGATGACGATGAAAAGCATTTGAAGGCCAATGGCGAGTAGAAATAGACACGACAACAATAACAACAACCACAACAAATATTAGTCGATAATAAAGGAGTGGGCAAATAAATGAAGAGAAGAAAAGTAGTAAGTGGAAGAAGAAGTAGAACGAGTATCGCGTGGATGCGCGCGCTCTCGAGCTGGACGTTAGGCTAATCTTGTTTTTTGTTGTTATTATTGTTGTTGTTGTTATACTAGTAGATGTTTATATTTTAGACGATTTTGTTTTGTTGTTCTTATGGTTGATGTTCAAGTTATTGTTGGGATTTTAGTTGTTATTGTTGTTGATTTCTAAGTTTTATTTTATTGTAGTTGTTCAAATCTAAGTTCTTGTTGTTGAGGGGTTCTTGTTTGTTGTTGTAGTCGTACATTCTATACTTGTTGTGATGGTTTTCTTATTGCACATCTAGCTATAGGAGAAAAAACACTGTCGTATGGATAAACAGACAGACAGACAAACGGACGGAGGGATCGCGGCATATAGATGGACATATAGATGGACAGAAGGAGGAACCAACGGACAGACAGACAGACAGAACGACAGACACACGGATGGTTGGATGGATCCACGCGATCGACTTTGCGGTTGCTTCTTCTTCTTCCTCAATTTCGTGGTCGGTGTTGGTTGTAATTGTTGTTATTGTTTTTGTTACTTTTGGTTGTTGTTGTTGTTTTTGTTATTTTCGTTCTTGTTATTTATTTATTTTTTTTCATTTTATAGCCATTTTTGTTGTTTGTAATTTTTATTGTTTCTCTGGTAAATGTAGTAGTGATGTCTATTGCTATTGTTGTTGCAATTGTTATTGCTTTATTGTTGTTGTTGCAATTGTTAATGCAGTTTGGTTCTTACCACAATTGTTGGTGTAGTAGTTAGGTAGTATGTAGTTATTGTTGTTGTGGCTCTTGTTGTAGTCAAATGCAAGCCATATCGAATTCCAAACGTTGTATTGACCTCTGCGCAAGTCAATTGAGTGTAATGACCACGTTGAGCTCCGGCGAAAGATGGAGAGAGAAAGAGGAGGAGGAGAAGGAGAGGGAAGATGGTGAGGCGAAGGTGAAAAGGAGATGGGGAGAGGGAATGATAGTAGAAGGAGCAGGAATAGCAGGAGTAAGTCTAAATATTTCTGCTAATTCATGCTATTATTTATGCTGTTATATTATTACTAATTATTATGATATTTTCAATATTAATATTTATATTATTGTAACTGTTCTTATTATAATTGTTTTTTTTTTAATTATTACACTTATTAAAATTACAATTATTTAAATTATGAATATACTTATTATTATAATTATAAAAGTAATACTTGCAGATTAAAATCATTTTCTAAAAAAAAACATTAAATATTATTTATTGTTTATCATTTATTATTAATTTTATTGTTATGATTTTTATTTAATCTACCCTATTAAATATTTGTTATTACAATCCTTTAATAATTAATTTTAAAAATAATAAACACATGTACTAATATCAGAAGTAATAATTCTTTTTTTAATTAAACATTTTTTATTTTATTGAACTATAAAATTTTTTTTCTTCTTATTCTTCTTATTCCTCGTAAATAAAAAATCATGCGTGAGTTTCAATTTCTTGGGACGCGACTGTGAAATACGAATTCGGGCAACATATTGTGTTGAAATATACATATTTCAGGTAAATGTATAAAATGGAAACATTTTGAAACGCAGATGCAGGAACAAGAAGAAGCACGAGACAAAAAACAATAAAAAATAAATGTCGAAAATAAAAACAACTGAAGACACAAAAAAAAATAAAAGGAAATAAAAAGACAACTGAAAGGAAAAAAAAAAAAATATAAAAAGGCATCTGGAGGTAGAAAACTGAAAGAAGGCCTTGATAAAAATATTAAAAGTAAATGAAAAATTAAGCGAAATTTCCAGGAATCGTTGCAGCTGCCCATCATCCTCTTCTTCTTTTTCTTCTTAGTCGTTGGTTTTTTTTTTCTCCTTCTCTTCTTGTGGTCCTCGTTCATGCATAGTGAATTTCGTGCCTCCGTTTTTTCACCTTCTTAATTTACTCTTTATCTTTTGATTCTTTATTCCTTTTCCTCTTCCATTCGTTGTCTTTACTTTATCTCTGATTTCATCTTTATTTTCTTATCTCTTCTCATCATCTCTATGTTTCTATTAATCTCTTCCCATTTGTTGGTAATTGAATGAACTTTTGAGGAAATAAATTTTTCAACAACAATTTACCGAACTACAACATAACATAAACATCTTAATAGAAAGAAGATCTAGAACTCCATCAACTACAAAACCAAAAAGAACCTCATCAATAACAACAGTAAGAACTCCAACAACAACAATAAAACTTTAACAACTGCAACACGTTAATGAACTGAGAACAAAACGTTGCAGATTTTTTTCGAAGAAACCATCGGAAATGCGAACAAATCAAAAACAACAACAAAAAACTACATCGAAATGTTTCTTCAGAAACAATAACAGCAACAACAAGAAGATTGGGGTCGACAACAAAAATAACAACAACAAAAACAATGTATTGCAACTGTAGCCTGCAACTCATTGCAATTAAAATTCTTTTGGTGAATAATGAAAACCAACAAAACCAAACCAAAAAAAAAAAAACAAATAAAAAAAATATAATACGAAAAACCAAAAATACAAAACAACAAACTCCAACCAATATCTCAATAAACAACAAAAAAAATGAAGCATTTAATATAAAAAATAAATACTGATTAAAAAGAAAATCGGGATAAAAGATCAAAAATTTCCAGAAATCGGTGCAAAACACACCCAGTAATTGTTGTTGTTGTTGTTGTTGCTTGTGATTCTTTATTATCAACAATGTTGA
Organism: Coelopa frigida; assembly: GCA_017309665.1. NCBI lineage: Eukaryota > Metazoa > Arthropoda > Insecta > Diptera > Coelopidae > Coelopa > Coelopa frigida. Next base: position 20,588,399 of record CM029563.1, read on the forward strand.
TATTGTGGTTGTTGTTTTTATACTTCTTCAATTTCGTTGTTGTTGATGTTGATGTTACTGGTCTCTTTTCACTTCTTTATTGAATATTTTTTCTCATTATTTTGGTACTTTTTGATGTTTTTCTTGAGTTTTTATTTTTGAGTTTTATTTCGTTATTCTTTTTATTTTTTTTCATTTAGTTTTTGTTGTTGTTATTAATGTTATTGTTGTAAGTTCATTGAATCCCCGAAAAACATCAAAGACTGCGTTTTTGTCGCATTCACAAACGCAAGAGAGAAGGACGAAAAAGGGAAAAGAAACAACAAAGATAACGACACCAAAGACAATATGTGCAAAAACAACTAATATATAAACAACAACAACAATATAAACAACAACAACAACATAAACTAAAAAACCCACCAATTCCAACAACAACAACAATTTCGGACTCGTTGACGCCGTGGTCGAGACTCAACGCACCTCGAATCCGTCGCGATCCTCGGTTGCGGTCAAAAGCGATCCCTGCGATCAGTCATCGGACACCGCCGACAAGGGACGAGGAAGCGAGAGAGAGACTGATCCACCTCCTTCTGTCTCTCTCTCTCTCTCTCTCTCTCCGTCTGTTCGCCACTTCTTCAGTCCTTCAATTCGCTCGTCCACGCATCGGACGCATCGGCCGTGGCTGACAAAACGGTCGTAAATAATTTCTTGGACTTTCGTCGTCCTCTTCGTCTGCTTCATTATCTCCATATCGTATCATCGTTCCCGCTTCTCCGGCACCTACTTCTCCATCCTTTTGTTGCCCTCCTTCTCCCCCCATTTGTTACCCCCTTTCCCCCTCCTTTCGCTTTCGCTTCCATCTGTGTGTCGTCGATCTCAACGTCCTGTGTGTCCTCCTTCGCTTTTTGTGTCTCCGATCTCGACATCTTCTTCAGGGTAATTTTTGTCCCATCCGCTTCGTTCACGTGATCCTTCGCCTCTTATTTTTCCTCCTCCTCATCCTTCTCCCCGTTTTTTTCATCTTATTTTTTCCCTCCGCTTCCTTTTTCTGATTTCTCTTCTCCTCTCATCACCTCTTATTCCCCTTCGAAGTCCTGGTATTGTGCAAATTCCACTTCTTTCGCATTTTACCGCCTTCTTGGCTTCTCGTATCACTTCTCTCCACCTCTTCCTTCTCTTCGCCTCCTCTTTCGCTTCGCCTCCTCCTTCTCTTTTATTCCTGTGTTCGTATACTATATTCCATCATTCCACTCTCTCTCTCTCTGAAGTATCCTTCTTTCGCCTTCCATTCGGCAGTTATTATCATCGTTTAAATGTTCGATAACGTTTAGCACTTTTAAGACATCGGTTTTTTCGCTTTCAAATAATTGGTTTAATCTTTGAAGTTCTTGAAAAATCGGTTCATATGCGAAATTTGTTTCGTCCTTATAAAGTTGGCTGAGACTCGTTCACTTAAAACTGTGTTTGTACTAGTATCAGAAATAATACTCCAAACATAACATCATCCTTACCTTAACATCCATCCATCCTTATCGAAATTCGAAATATTGAGATCACGAAAATTTTAACATGATCATCAATAGACATTTTGGATCTTCCATTGAAAAATATTCTCTGATACCTCCAATTATAAAAAACTCTGATTTTTATTAAGCTAATGATTATTCTTCCTTCTAAAATGGAACATAGAAATATCTTAGCCTATCTTAGTCCTATCAACTTTTGAATTCAGGCAAAAGCAATGATTCCTTTGAACCATATAAGAGATTAAAAAAATGTCAACTTATTTAATTTTATAGCACTCATCATTATTATAATATATCATTATTATCGACTTCTTTTAAAGATCTTCAATACTGTTATGGATAAGAAGTTCAATACCTTTATGGCCAAGTATTGAACTTCTTATAGAAGTGTGCTATGTTTTCCCTAAGGGATCAAAGTTGAGTTAAAATCCAGAAATGAACATTTACTTACTACTTTAGAGGCCGTAGAACGGTGTCATTATAGACTGAGATGGAAGATGGAGAAAGAGAGAAAAGCAGTGAGTAACACAGAGAGAGAGAGAGAGACTGAGATAGAGCACAGAATAAAAATGCTTTCGCTGCAATTCTGAAGATTCGCATCGACACCTGTAGAAGGCGATCGCTTGTGGCAACAAGAAGTAAGAAGACAACAAAAACCAAAACAACAAAAGCAACAGTAACAGCGTCCACAACAACAACAACAGCATTAACAACTGCAACAACCACAGCATCCACAGTAACAACAACAATAATAATCGGGAGCCAACATTTTTCTGAGCGCCTTTTAAAAACGCATTAAACAGAAAAAAATATTATCTGAGATCAGGATGTTGTTGTTGCTACAGAGAGTTGTTGCTGTTGTTATTCTTATAGGTGCAACTAAAATTATTGTTGTTGTTACTGCTATGGTTTGTTGACTTGTCCACCACATGTATTAACATGAAGATTATAAAAAGCGAACTGCGAAAATTCGAATATCAACAGCAAAAGGTAGAAATAAATATGTAGAAAATAATCGAAGAAGAGACTAATAAACAAAACTATATGAAGAGGACAGAGTATAAAGAGTATATATAGAAAAAATGGAGGACAAGAATCGATAAAATATCGATAAAGACGATCGCGCGGTTATCGAAATAAAATTAAATGCTGGACGATAAAAATCGCAGCAAATGTCGTCATGATGGAAATGCAATCGATGTGGACGACGAAAAGGGAGGATAGTGAACGACAAGTGGTGAGCGAAGAGATAGAAGAAGAAGGAGGAGGAAGAAAGATGAAGAGGGAGGACAACGATCTGATGTCTCCTGGCGACAAATGCTGCTTGGTTTGGTCTGATGTGTCTGAGGCAGCGAGAGATAAGAGTGCAGAAGGAGGAACAGAGAAGGAGAGAGAGTAAGAGAAGGAGGAACAGAGAAAGAGAGAATGAGATAGAAAGACTATGGAAGTAAGAGAGAAAAATAAGTAAAATATCGTGAATCGAGTTCTCGTCGACAGCAGAAGCTTCTGTGAATATTTTCAAGGATCGCGTTTGGGATTGATTTAAATTTAATCTCATGATGAAGTGGAGAATCGCGCTGGTTGTTGTTGTTGTTGTTGTTGTCGCACTTTTTGTTGTAGTGGCTCTTTTTGTTGCAGTTGCTCTTCTTGTTGTTGTCGCCCTTGCTTTCGTTGTTGTTGTTATCACGTTTGCTGCTCTTGTTGTCGTTGTTCTTGATGTTGTTTTCGATCTGATGCTGATGTTGATGCTGTTACTGTTGTTGTTAGTATGGTTCTTGTTTTTGTTGTTGTTGTTGTTGTTGTTATTGTTATTCAAACGATATTGCAGTTTCGCATCTCAGTCCAACGACGTCTGTCGCTGTTGCTGAACCCTCGACGGCAGCAAATGTTGCTCAAACCTGTTTCAGTTCTTCTTTTTTTGTTGTTGTTGTTATTGTTGGTTACGATTACGATTGCATCATTTGAGCAACATTTTGTTCATCTTCTGTATTGAACACTTGCACGTGTGATTGTTGTTGTTGCTTTTGTCCCTTTAAATGTCATTGTTGTTGTTGATTCTATTTTTTTTTTTACCTTTGCTTTCTTGATTTGATGTCGACTTGAAGTTTTTGTTGCTTTTGTTGTTGTTGTTGTTATTGTTTCCGAGATTTCGTGTTTTCTCTTTGATGCCAGGGATTGCGGAAAATTTTCCGTTTTTCGCCCAGAGGAATTGTCATTTAAAGTTTTTTCCTCTTTTCTTTTTCATCATATGTCTTCTTTAACAAGAAGGACATACATACATCCATTCTTTATTCATTCCGTCTCTCCTCATTCCTTGCTTCTCTTCTGATCCCTTCCTTATTTCCTTCTTTCGTCCAGAACCTCTGGCTTCGTTCTGTTTCTCCTAATTTCCTATCATCTTCTTTATTTTTAATACTTCTTTCATGGAAAGAAGAGGAGATCTTTCCATCACTCCCTCCCGTTTTCCACACGTGCATCACTTTCTTCATTAATCACAGAATTCGCTTGCCATCTCTTTCTATCGTCCGCTGTCTCTCGTCAACTCCTCAACTCTCTCATCGGGCGTTCAAAGGAATACCTAAACTTCGATCCATGCAAGAGTCATCAAAGTCGACAGAAACAGTGAAAACAAGAACTGCGGAAACAAGAACTGTAGAAACAATATCAACATCAACAAAAGAGAAGGGAGAAAGGGGAAACAAAATTCTCACAAACACTTCCATCCGCCCACGGCCACGCCCACGCAGATCTTGATTCACCTTGTTTTCCGGCCGCCGTGGGCTGTGGCCTGCGACGAGATTTTGTGCCCACGCACCGAAGTGTGGCAACGCTTGACATTTTGAGGAATCCTCGGTTGACCTTTTCCCCGTTTTCTCCCCTATCTAGAGAGTGATTGTCGTCGGCTTATTTTAATAAAGGTATTTCACGGAGTTTTATTTATAGAACTTTTTTATTTTATTATTTTATTTATTTAATATATTTTTAAATATTTTTTTGAATATATTTTTTCAATTCCACAGGATTATCAACTCGTAAACATTTTTAAAAATTATTAATATTGAATTTGGTTTACGTTATTTTTATTTTATCGAAATTTATTACTTATAGTTTCTTTTAAATAATTTTCCTATTTAAAATATTGTTTTTTTTTATATTTCTTATTTTATTTGTATTTTTCATATGTAATTTTTTAGAATATTTAGATAAAATTAATTTAATTTTGCTTTTCAAAACTAATACATATATCTACAACTGGTTTTGAAGAAACAGTTATTATTAATGCATTTTTCCATATTTGAATAATTATATTTTTGCCTTATTGCTACATTTTTATTTTTATTTCTATTAAGCATGGAACCTTTCTCATGAATTTACTTATTTATGGATTTTCTTTTGGGAAATTCTTCGTCCTACCTGACGTATGAGTAATATTAAATCAGCGAGTTTTCTTTTGGTGCCTATGTGTTATTCGCTGATTCTGTGAAAATCTTTTCCCCTTGCTCTTCGTTTCATACTCATCGTTTCCTGTCGACGGCTTTCCGGTAGGAGAGAGAGAGAGGGCACGTGAGAGGGGGATTTGTTAAAAATATCGAGGAAGACAGAAATACAGTACAGTACATAATCACATCAAGTTTAAAAAGTACAGAAACCTAAAAATAGATATATTATAATAGAACAACAAAAAAGCAAGAATAACAAGAACAACATGTTCATTGCTAGGAGTAAAAACAACAACTAGAACATCAAATACAACATAATGAAAAAGAGAAATGATGAGGAGTAGAAAATAATTAAAATTAAAAACATCAGAGATTAAAAGCAAGGAGAGCAAAATAAGCAACAACAATGAAAATATAAAATCAAGAACAACACAAGGCAGAAATATCTAAAATGATACAGAAGAAATTCCAACAACAATAACAACAACAATGACATTAATTATTCAATAAAACGGCTGCTATTATTATGTAATCATAACAGGAACATACGATGGCAACAATAATAACAACAACGATGATACGAAAAGCAGTAAAAAAACAACGATGACAACAAAAACAAAATCAACAACGACAACAAAAACAATGACAATCTAATTAAAATTAGAAACAGCGCGAAAGGAAGATCAGAGGATGAAAAGTCCTGGATGTTGATGTTAAAATTTAAATACCAACAATAATGACATCAACAACAACACCAATAGCGCCGACGTGAAAATGAGGTATCTGACGAAAGGTATCTATGTATGTGTGTGTAAGAGAGAGAGAGAGAGGGACAGAGGGTTGGGTGGAGATGTGAAGAAGATGGAGTGGTGGAGGTGGAGAAGATGGAGATGAGAAAGATGGAGAAGGTGGAGAACGAATAAGGCTCAGGTGAAAATGAAGATGTTTAATTAAACGACATGCGGAAACGACATTAAGGAAGCGCCGGGAAGAGAAAGAGAGAGAGAGTAAAAGAGAGATAGAATGAATAGGGGAGACCAGAGCGGTGAAAGGAAAACTAAGAAAGCGGAGTAAATAGCGAAAAAATTATTAAATTTGCAACTTTAATTTCCATAAAATTCTTTCGACCCTCGTTAACTTAAGCTCAAAAACTTTTCTTTCTCTTTTAAGCGCAAAAACTTTTCTTTCTCATGACCTCAAATAACGTTAATTATCTCTATTATCATAAGGACGTGAAAATTTCCGATTTTATCGACTGCAAACAGCAAATCTTTGCTCGAGGGAAGAAAGTTTAGTTGAATAAAACTAGGAAGAAGAAGTGAAAATAATCCTGAGGAGAAAGAGGGAGAAAGTTAAATCAGTCGAAAAGATATCAGGAGGAAGAGATCAGCAGGAAGAAGAGGACAAATGGAAATCGACGATAAGGAATTCTTTACATAAAAAAAACCTATGAAGAAAAAATCGCTTTCCTTTTATTTTGTATTTTGTATTTGTATTGTTTAATTATTGTTGGTTTTTTACGATTTTCTGTTTTTGTTGTTCATAGATTTTTTTTTTACTTTTTTTTTTATTTTTCACGATTATCAGTTTTTTTGCATTTTTTTGTTTGTTCACATTTTCTATTTTATAGCATTTTTTATTTCTTCAAAGATTTGTTTTTATTTCTCCTTTTTTTAACATCTTTATCTTGCCTCGTCTTGTGGAATTTCATAATTTCTCTCTCCTGATGCTTTTAATTGGAAGCGAGGTCGAGTTTCATCCGTCGACAATGAAGAAGGAGGAGAAGTTGAAATCTTTAAAGAAGAAAAGTTTCTAAGCTCCAGGGTGGAGGCGGTGCCTTGGGTAGTGGAAAATTCGCCAGATTCGCTCCAGCTCCCGACGCTCGACTTCGGCGTGCTGGACAGACTTTTCGGCGGGCCAACAGAAATAAAGCCGGACAGCAAAGCCTGAGGCGGGATCAAAAATCGATTGAAATATTTCTAATAAAAACTATTAATTTATTAAATACAAGTTTTAAACACAAAATCAAAAAGAAAAAAAATGTTTTTTTAAAAACTAATTTATCAAATATAAATATTATGAATTGGAATTTTTGGAATACAATTATTAAATACATAAAATTGAATAAAAAAAATAATAATATACAATTTTATTAATATTATTCAAATAAATAAAATTAAAACAAATTAATCATTAAATAAACATAAATATTAAAGTAAAAACTAGGGATGTCGATGGAGTGAAGAAGAAAGAACCATGTCCCTTCCGTCCCTTTTCTATCGAAACGCCGACGCCACTGTATCAAACGTCAACCTCTATTTATCAAAGGAGAAAGAGAAAAAAGAAAAAGGAAAAAAAAAATGATGAAACTGTGAAAAAAAGAGATAGAATGATATGATTGCGGGAAGTGAAGAAAGAATGGGAACAGAATAAAGTCAGTGAAGGACGAAGGATGAGATTGAATGAGAAACTTTACGACAAAAAATAAAATATATTTAATAACAAAAACAACAACAACGACAATGATATCAACAAAAATAACAATGATGACAGTGACAGCAACAACAACCACATCAATGAACAAGGGAATTGAATTATGAAGTGAACGAGGACAGGAGAATGGGTCGATTTGTTGTTGTTGTAGTTATTTTGTGCCCGTCATTCTCAGCGAACATTAGAGACAAGAACAACGACAACAACAAGAAGGAGCAGCAACAACAGCAAGATGGAGCAGCAACAACAGCAACATTGTCATCACCAACGAACGCAACAACAAGACCTACAGCAACACCGAGGAATCCAAT